>OY829329.1:69049226-69382928 GCA_963691655.1 Toxonevra muliebris | reverse complement strand
CCCCTTGCCTTCTTTGCCTCCTTCTCTGTTCCATATCTTTTGGTTGTTTCCTGAATATTTTCACATTAATTTTTTTGTTGTTGTTTTTTTTTTGCATGTATGTTCTTGGGGAGTGTCTTTGTTTTTTTTTTATTTTGAGTCAAAACCATTTCTGTTTATAATTCGCAGATTTATGTTTGATCGCCAGTAAAAATTATTCCAGCAAATGAGAAATATGAGTAATGCTTTGGCAACACTGAAAAAAAAAACAAATATAATTTTTCATTCAGAGTTGTTTAAAAGTGCAGAATCGTTTAACAGTTGAGCAGTTTTTTCATTTAACATTCACTGTCATTTAACAGTATAGAATCGTTTAACAGTTGAGCAGTTTTTCATTTAACATTCACAGTCATTTAACAGTACAGAATCGTTTAACAGTTGAGCAGTTTTTCATTTAACATTCACAGTCATTTAACAGAATAGAATCGTTTAACAGTACAGAATCGTTTAACAGTACTGAATCGTTTAACAGTTGAGCAGTTTTTCATTAAACATTCACTGTCATTTAACAGTACAGAATCGTTTAACAGTACAGAATCGTTTAACAGTACAGAATCGTTTAACAGTACAGAATCGTTTAACAGTTGAGCAGTTTTTCATTTAACATTCACTGTCATTTAACAGAATAGAATCGTTTAACAGTACAGAATCGTTTAACAGTACAGAATCGTTTAACAGTACTGAATCGTTTAACAGTTGAGCAGCTTTTTCATTAAACATTCACTGTCATTTGACAGTACAGAATCATTTATCAGTAGAGTCGGTTCTTCATTTAACATTCAGAGTCGTTTAACATAATTTCACAGTTGAGCAGTTTTTTTCTCTTAACATCAATAGTTTAAAAGTTGAGAATTTTTTTTTTCCACTTTAACATTCAAACAGTACAGAACATGCATTAGTAATCGAATATGCGGGAACAGAAGAATGTTATGAATGTAAATGTGCGCGGCCATACCAACAAAGAGTTTTATTTTTCTTTTCTTTTCACCACAACATCTGCAATATGCCCAAAATTTGCTTCCAATCTCATTTTTCTCCCTAGAATGTGATTAAATTTCAAATAAAAAATAATCCAGTAAAATCTTCAGAAAATCTATTAAATGTTTTCGCTAACAGGTAACAGTCTTGGTGGATGACTAGTTAACCTCTCTGAATCATGCTCAAAATTTGAATTTCACATATGATTTCTCATTTCAAATTAAAAACGATTTTAATTCAGAAATCTCATATGAGCTGCTCATAAGAGTTCTACAGTATTATGAGTTTTTCAACTGAGTTTACTCTTAATGTATATGAGAAACTCGGAGAGTGTAAAAAGAATTTCAGTGCTTGATTTTTCGCACTTTTACCCGTTTATGCTATTTTAAAGCGCGATCCGTCGAGCTTTTTTGGCGGGACTTGTAAAGCTTTTCTTTAACCTTTTCACTACTGAATTATGTTCCTCTGGAGAAATTGCTTTTTTTTCTGCCAGTTTCTTACAGTATGAAGCCAAAATAAGTAAAATATGATATCAAAATTTATTTACTGGTCTTTGGTAAAAAATGCAAATATCGTAGATAGATGGGCAATTTACATTGAAGAGCAACATACTTTGCAAGATCTACCGTCCATTATGGGTGAATGACGTATACGAAAGTTGATGGAACCATGAGCTGCATGCCGACACTGGTATTATCAAACGCATAAAAATCCAGCGGCTTTGGCTGTGTAATTTTAAGCGAATGGAAAAAAGTCTCTGTCTAGTACATAATTTATATTCGAGGCACAATTTGTAGAATTCGCAAAAGACAACGATTTAATGTCCATCAGAAGACCAGGTACAGGGAGACTCGAATTCCTCCAGAAGCAAAACTATTATAGAATTCATGATTTTGATTTCCATTAGAACAAAAATTTCTATTAGGATGATATCAATTCAGAATTTTTGAAATATCATCAGTTATCAATACTTATGATCGGTGGTTTTGTCATCATTTTCAATTCATTGTCTTGTACATGCTCTGTTTTCTTCTTCGCTTCCAATTTCTTGTTCAAATATTTCATATTTTCCTAAGAGCTCTTCGATATTCTGATAGTGTATTATTTTGTTTTTGTTCTGAGATAAATTAATTAGGCATACGTTACATTACCAATAGCTATGGGACACAAACTACATGCAATTTTACACAGCATCTCAACTGAGATGTCCGGAAGGTTTAAATTCACTGTTAACAAATTTTTGCAGAGCCTTAACTATCACATTTATATATATTTGAAAAAAATTTTATTGTGAGTAAAAATTTTTGAATTTTTTAATACAAAATTCAACTTTTTTATGTAAAGTTTTTTAAATATCTTTGTATTTATTGATTAATCAATAGTTTAATTATTAATTTCGTGTTAAAGTTCGCGCTTTAAAGTTCAGTCTTTTATAAAGGACGCCAGTCGCGAAAGGGTTAAAAAGTTTAATAATCTGACCTCTTAACTACCAGACAAATTTAAAATATTCTTTGTTTGTTGCTTTTATTTTGTTTCCTTTTGTTTGGAACTCTAATACGATTTTCTTGTGCTTGAAATTTTCATGTTTAAAAAGTAATTTTTTTGTTCCTCTGTGACGCCCTGTATACAATATGTATACCTTAAAAGCTTATTTTGTGCAAAATTAAAGCTCATATTTATTTATAGCCAATACTTCTATAGAAAAAGCTTTTTTCGATTTTCCGCGAGAGTTCGTTTCCAAAAGCTCTAAATATTATCAGTGCTTCACAAACTGTATTGATTTTTCTAATGACCTTGAATTTTCGTGCGCCTTGTTATTTTAGCCTTTACTGTGAGAAAAGTCTTAGATTTTTTCGTTGTCTACATTTAGGCAGAAAACAAAATTATTATTTTAGCCGTCACTATGGAGAAATAATAATTGAACAGTATTTTTGACCCATGTTTAAAGTAAGTGTAGTAGTGAAAAAAATACAGTATTTTGGAAATATTTCATTTCATTTATTTAAAGTTAATTAAAATTTCAATACTCAACAGCAATAATCGGCAATAATTGGTTAAAGATCGGACCAAAAAAATTCCAACAAAAATCGACCAAAATGAAACCCCCAAACAAATTCAGGTAAAAAAAACCCCAAAATTCAGGGCCCGAATCCAAACCAAAATCAGTTTAAAATTCATTCCGAAATTCAAAGTAAAATTTACACCATAACTCTGACATAATAAGTTGGACAAAATTTTAGTCCAAAAGGACGCAAATACCGAACGAAATCAACCCATAAAATTCAGACCCAAAAACTAGTGGGAATATCTGATAAATTTCACACCAACAAATTTTAACTAAAATTAAGTAAAACTAAAATAAAATTCCAGTCGAATTCAGACCAAAATTTAAAACAAAATTCAGACCGGTTTCGGACCGAAATTCAGACCAAAATACGTATCAAAATCATCAAACCAATTCAGATCAGAATTTCGACCTCAACTCAAACTAGGAGTTAATTAAAACTAAGGCTTAAAAGACGCCAAATAAAAATTAAAATCAAACCAAAATTTAGACCAAAAATCAGATCAAACGCTGAGTAAACGCTGGTCTGAGCAAAATTTTTACCACAATTTAGACTAAGAGTTACACTAAAACTCAGATCAGAAGGATCTTAATTACAGACCGAAAGCAAATCAAAATTTAGAGCAAATATAGATTAAAACTCGAACCAAATTTAGATTAAATTCAGACCTAAAATAACAATAAAATTCTAACATACAATCAAACCAGAATTCAGATAAAAAACGGAAAAGTTAAACCAATTCAGAGTAAAATTCAGTACAAATTTCAACACAAAAACTAGACCCTAGCCTAGACTAGCTTTCTAAAAGTAAGACAATTTATAAACAGGCGTTGAAATTATAGATTTAATGTAGTCCGAGTGTAATAACCAGTTGCACTGTTACGTGCATACGTACATCATGGCACGCCCAGCATGGCGGCTAATCAGAATCGACTGAAATATCCCACCTCATTGAAAAGTTTCAGCGTTACCGTAGATGAAGAGAAATTCAATGTTTTTCCTTTTTTTTGGGATTCGGTGTCGTGTGTGAGTATGTGTGTTGTATTATATATTTAACTTTAAGCCTAGAAGTATGCAACCTATTATTTCTATATCAAAAACGGTTGTGGAATATTGTATTGTTTTATTATTTAATTTATAGTTAATTCTTTCCTAATTAAAATTGAAAAATAATATCAACATAAGGCGATGTTGACGTGCAAAACGCGAAGAAAATGCTTTGAAGAGAGAAAAAAATTTAAAAAACCATTGGTTGCAAATTTTGAATCCTAAAAACGAAAACTTTTAAAATGAAGTAAACAGCAATGCGTAAAGTATGCTATCATATCATGTGACGAGTGCAGAAGGTACCCGTTTAAGTTTTTTCTGTAGGGGTAATTGAAATTTGATTTTTTTTTTTTAAATCTGATAATAGATCAGATTCATATTCATGGAAATCTTTTAAATTAAGTGAGTTACCCAATTAAAATTCCGTTTAAATATGTTAGTCATCCCAATATCCTTTCATTTGGTATCAAAAAGAAGCACAAATCTGCAAATAATAATCCAATGAATTTAATAAAAAATATTTATATACAAAAGTGAATAGTTTTTCAATGGCTTAATTGTCAAAGCTTAAATTAATGAACTGGCATAAGTAAGATGTAAAATCTTTGCAAAAATTGTACAGAACCGAATGAATAGATTAAATTTTATGTATTGATTTCTGTGATTTACTCAGAAATAAATTTATTGCAATTTCTATGAAAAAATTACAAATGGCAACATTTTTTTTTTTATTATTTATTGGAAACTCAAAATGTTGAAGTAAGAAAAAAAAAAAAAATTGCGCTTCCTTTTGCATAAAATATTCAATATGCATGAGTTTCTTGGCATAAATTTATGGAAATGGAAATTTTTCATTTCTTTTTTATATCTTCACTGTATAGTGGTGATTTTTCATATTTTATGTATTGTATTTGTTCACTTCAGATTTCCTTTCCTTTCACACTACATTTTGACAGGATGGGAGAGAGAGGGAGAGGGAGGGGCAGTGTAAAAAAAAAACTCATAAAAAGTTCTTCATCAACACTTTCAATTCACAGCAGCAGCAGCAGTGGCAGCCGAAGTGGCAGCAATGACAGCAATGGCAAATTTTCCGCATGAAAAATACTTTTTACGCGTTTTTCCTAATTGAAAATGAAATGACAAGCAGCAACAACAACAACAACATCAACAATGATGCAACAACAATAGCAATAAAAGAAAAAAATCTGTAACAAAAGCAGCAAGCAAGAGAACAGTTGAAGCAAAGTCAGCGGCAGCAATAGTAAAAACAACAAATTGCTCAAACAATAACTGGTGATAAACCCAAGACGACAATAACTTCTTCTTCTTCTTCTTTTTTGTTGTTGTTATTTTTGTTACTGGTGGTGTTGGTGTTGTTTGGCCATTTGCGACAGGAACAAGAGTAGCAACACATTCTGGGCAGCAACACACAACAATCGGACTATGGGGGAAAATAACTTTTCTCTGTTTGCTCTTTTTTCTTTTGTTGCAGCAATACTATTTCATTATTGTTGTTGTTGGTGTTATTGCTGAAACACTTTAGTTTTTCCTGCGTCCTTTGGGTGCATTTATAAATTATCACCCCGCTATCGCATAAAATTGCAAGAACTTTCTCATTCCCAATCTCAAACTCACAAATTGTGTGTCGTCATAGAGAAAAAGCAGAAACAGAAGCAGAAATATTTCGTTGTTTATTTTGTATAAATAAAATAAATAAATATTTTTCTTGTTGTTGTTGTTGTTTCTGTTGTTATTTGTTGAATTGATCTTTAAAGTTTAAACTTTGCGTTTTTGTTCTTCACTGTTTACTTTGTTGTGTTCTTTCTGCTGCTGCTTGTATGTCAAGGACATTTCGTCACTTGAGAATTGATTTGGCGTATGTGTGTACACATTTGTATACCTATACGACAAATCAATTCTCAGGCGACGATTTTGTAAATTTTTGGTAGCATGGCAACGCCTTTAAGGAAAAACGTTGAGAAATTAAGTTTTAGTATTTGCCTGTTGACATTTGCTTTTTAACCCAATGGTAACTGATGCTGGATGACAATACTTGAATTTCATAGATTACTTTGAAGTAGTGAAAAGGAGAGAGAGAAAGTGGTAGTGAATCAAGAACAATAAAATGGAAGATGCGCCAATTTGATTATTTATGATAAGAAGCCCAGAACTATTTATTCATCACTTAATAGATTGGTCAACACTATGAAGGGCAAGGAGTATACAAAAACCGAATTTTGATATTTGGAACAAAATGGAATTGGAGCACTGGTAGGAACAAACTGGGAATAAAACACTTTTTAATTCACAAAATATTGTTTTCGCTTTCATTCTATTTAAAAATTTTAATTTCATATTTGGAACAAAATGGAATTGGAACACTGGTAGGAACAAACTGGGAATAAAACACTTTTAATTCACAAAATAAAGCAAATACAGATGCACTTATTAAAAATTATGGCATTATGTTTTTAAGACATATTTTCAAGTAAGTTTAGTTTAGTTTTAACAGAAAATTTTATATAATTATTTTTTAGCTTTCATTCTATTTAAAAATTGAATTTTCATCTTAGGCACAAAATGGAAGTGGAACACTGTTAGGAACAAAATGGGAATGGAACACGTTTAAATTTATAAAACAGACAAAAAGTGAATGCACTTCTAAAAAATTATGACAGCAAGATATATATATTTACAAATGCGACCAGCAAATTTGAACAGATTGGTTAACACTAAGCCGTGAAGGGACTAAAAAACTTTTAATAGATAATATTACATTTTTAAGTTTTCATTCTATTGAAAAATTAAATTTGGAACAAAATAGAAGAAACAAAATGAGAATGGAATAAGTAGACTTCTAACAAATTATGGCATCAAGCTATAGAGACATATTTACGAATGTGATCAACAGATTTGAATTAAAATTTATAAAAATGGAGAAAATCGTTTACGTTATTTTTTAAATTTTTTCTCTCTTTCAACATTCTTGAGTTCCTAAACTCCACTAGAACAGAAGAATTACTAGAATAATCTTGGAATAGAATATTCTTGTCGGAATAGGAAAATAAGTAAAGTAGACGAACATTACTTTCGTTTGAAATGCATAAAATGATCGCACGTTCGCATCCAGTTGGGATTGAATCACTTTGTCAAAATATAAATTAGTTTTTTTGAGTGTGTTGAGCACTTCATCTATCATATTTCCTTTAACCTTCTAATATATTTAAACTGTCTAATATATTTAAATTATATCTGAGCACAAGATATCAGATATATAGCCTACTAGCAGTTGAGTTTTTAAAATTATTCAAATCAATTCAATTCGTATTTGAGTTTCATTTGAATTTGATTTATTATTTCCCGTATATTTCATATATCTCAGTTCTTTGTGTAAACTTAGAAAGGTGAAATTTTCCTTGGCAATTTAATCCATTTACCAAAAGTTTTTCCTCCGATTCTGAAATCCCACAAAAGAATTTTATCCAATTTTCCTGAAAAATAATTTACTCTAAAATTTTCTCTAAAGCGTTTCCGCTTCAACTAATTTTGTTAATTAACATTTGTCACAGATAAATTGTTTCTAAAAATACAATATATTTATGTGAATACGAAATATTTTAGATATGCACTATAGGTATGTACATACACTGTGTTACAAATTTATATATCCACTCAAATAATAATGGATTAAAACTGTTCGCTGTGGAATTTGGGGAAACATTATTCTATGAAAATTTCATATTGGCAACACAAAACGCAGTTGTTTCCATTTTCTTTTAGTGCGTCAAATCGTTTACCGTTAGGTCACTTTCAGTTACTGTAAAATTATGGAGTTGTCGATGCAAAAGAGCATTAATCCATGATATGAATTTGAATTTTTTAAAAGAAGCAAACTGAATCCTTACATGCCTGTAAATTAAAACTCCATCAGGATCTACTCTGGAGATGAGAACGAAATATCAATCTATCTCTTTTCAGATTGGTCAACAATATGCACGGCTTAGGAGTTTACAAAAAACAAATTTTACTTTTGAAAGAAAATGTTGCAATCCATTTTAAACGCTAAAATTATTGTTTTCAGTTTTCATTCTCTTTAAATACTGAATTTTTTTCTTTGGAACAAAATGGAACTGGAACATTGGTAGGAACGAAATGGAAATGGAACATGTTTTAATTTGCAAAATGAAATAAATACAGCTGCGCTTATTAAAAATTACAACACCAAGTGTTTAAGACATAGTTAAAAGTGTGACCAACAGATTTGAACAGATTAGTCAAAACTAAAACATACAAGGAGTTTATAAAAAACGAAATGTTGAAATCTATGGCCTCATAAATTTGCAATACATTGTATGTAGATATATTCAACATAAATATACTCGTTTGGTTAGCAAGAATAGTTTTACGGAAATGACTTGACTAACTGTAAAGTTAGTTTTAGTTTTATATATTTTTGGTATATATGTATGTATATTCCCGCAAGGAAATGTGGGTAAAAGTTTTACACTTTGTAAAACGATAATGTACGTCGTTTGGTTTTAGTTTTAGTTTTGTAGTTTAACAGTGGAAGGCAAATTTAGTTAGCAAAGTAGCCGTATAATTTTTTTTTTCCAAGGCACACTTACTTACGTTTTCCCTAACTCTCTTTATATACATACACTTTCCCTCAAACACACACACACACACACATACTTACTATGAATCCAGGACAATCTGCTGTGGTCGCTTGCCGCCATGTTGTAAATGGCGGAAGTGAATATTCGTAAATTGCTTTTATCGTACTTGAGCGGTTTTTGTTTTTCTATGTTTCCAACTGTGTGTGTGTGTATGTGTGTATAAATGAACTCTGTTGAATTTGTGGCGCGCATAAAAAATTACACAAACAGATAAAAATAAAATAAAATGAGAAAAAAAAAAACAGAATTCAGTGAAAGAAATATAAACCAATTTGTGGACGTGTACGCAGCATAAGCATCAAAGTTTATATATTTTGCAAAAATGTAGAAGAAAAAAATATTTACGAAGTGATTAATTGTATATGCATAGTGTAGGTGATAGTGCCTAATTACTTTTAGAAATTTACTAAGAAAAACTATTTAATTATAGTTGTAATATATTTAGTTTTATATTTCTGGTTTCAAAACTTTTGTCTTGCAATTTGTTTTTAAAGAAAGTGTGTTGTGAGCTCTTTAAGTAGTTATTCCTCAAAAAGGACATCCATATACATGCTTCCTCCTATTAATATGAAAGTTTTTCATTTGAGGCTGCCTGCATTCCTATTTTAAAATTATGCCTTGAAATATTTGAGTGTTTGACGTGTGTGACATTCCAATTTCATTTTTGTTCATTTTATTTTCATTTTTTTGTCTGAATAAATGGAATTAAATTATCAAAAGAAATTAACAAATTTACACTTGAGCCTTTTGCTTCATGAGATTCAAGAATTTTGTTTTATTTATGTATGCATTGAAGATTTTTTTAGTTCACTGCTTACGAAGAAAATTTATAAATCCTTTAAATAAATCAAAAAAAAAAAAAAAATAAAATAAAAAAAAAATTGACACAATAACCCATTGTTGACTCAAGAGCCTAACGATCACTTTCTAAATGTTGAACGAAGCTCTCCTTAATCACTAATGAGCATGATTGTAAATTAAAGCTCTACCAAGATCTACTCTGGAGATGAAAACGAAATATTTGTTTATCTCTACATAGATTGCTGTGCAAGGCTTACAAAAAACAAATTTTACTTTTAATAAAATATGTTAATATCTATTTTAGTCGCTAAAATTATTTTTTTAGTTTTCATTCAATTCAAATATTGAATTTTCGCCTTTGGAACAAAATGGAATTGGAACATTGGTAGGAACGACCTGGGAATGGAACACGTTTTAATTTGCAAAATGAAACACTTACGGGTACATATATTAAAAAATGATGACATCGAAATTTTAAAACATATTTACAAGTAGGTTTGACAGATTTAAACAGTCAATAGGTCAGCTTTAAGCCGTACAAGGGTCTTACAATAAACGAAATTTACTTTTAATAGAAAATAATATATATTTTTAAATTTTCATTTTATTTAAGAATTGTATTTTCAGCTTTGGAACAAAATGGAACTGTAACATTGGTAAAAAGTTAAGAAACAAACAAATTTGAAAATCTATTTTAGTTGCTAAAATTATTTTTTTACTTTACATTATAATATATAAAAATTGAATTTTTATATTTGAAACAAAATGGAACTAGGACATCGGTAGGAACAAAATGGAAATGGAACAAATTTTAATTTACAAAATGAAACATCATGTGTGCATATATTGAAAAATTATGACATCGAGCTTTAAAGATTTATACAAATTGATCAGCATTAAACCGGGCAAGGATTTTATAAAAATTTTATTTTATATTTAATATAAAATGTTGAAATCTATTTTAGTTTTCATTCCTTTTAAAAATTTAATTTTCGCATTTGGAACAAAATGGAACTGGAACATTGGTAGGAACAAACTGGAAATGAAACACGTTTTAATGCAAAATAAAGCAATTACAGGTGCATATACTTAAAAATTATGATATCAAGCTTTTAAGTCATATCAACAAGTGTGACTAAGAAATTTGAATTTAAAGTTATATAATGAAAATCTTTTACGTTAGCTTTAAAGCTTAAGAAGTAAAGTAGACGAACGTTAGATTCATTCGAAATACAGAAAGTAACTATAAGTTCGTATTCAGCTGGAAATGAATTACTTTGCAAAGTATTAACTAGTTATTTTGAGTGTGCTGAGCAGTTCGTCTACCATAGTTCCAAATGAAACGAAGATAGAAAAAAGCAACTTCAGCCTTTTCTCTGCTCACAAAGACGGCAGTCTTTAATATTATTATGATGTTAGTTTTTTCATAAGACACTAGAGTTATTATCGGCTTACTGAAAATATTTTTATCACGTTCCTTATCAGAATTACGAACTTTAACAGAGATAAGGCATTCATGAAGCTATTGTCACCTAGTGTGTGGTTGTGATCTTTAATAGTTTATCCGTTTTCTAATCTAAAATTCGTTTATGCTGTCCGTAGCATACCTAGTACAGTATTGCCTAATTCGATACACGTTTTCTGTTTTTGCCGTTTCGCATGGCTTTGTTATGTTTCGTTTTTTTTATTTAGTAATTAAAGTGTCATTACATTTTCTAATTAAAGGAAATTTCCTTTCACGCTTAGCATAGCATATTATGCTAAAACATTTCAGTACGTTCGGTCAATAATTAACATTGTACGCTTAATTAAGTATAATGAAAACACAATTCTATGTACCTACTACAAGTAGAAAAACAAAAGATTAAAAAAAAATACATGCATATTTAATTAAAATTGTATCGTTGAATGAGCTCGTGTAGAGTTGAAGCTGATTGTGAGTTGAGTAGAGCGGAGTGTTTAGCATAATTTAATTGGATTATCCTTAAAAAGCTTAAATGAAGAAGAAATTTTTTTATGTATATACGATAAGTGTGCAACAAATTATGCGAATATCCTTTACGCAATTGAGAGATATACATAAATAAATCTTCTATAAAAATCGTTATCATTTTAGCAGCTGTTTCATTTAAATTGCTGACACTTTTTCTTCAACTTTCCTCTTCTTCCTTCTACGATTCTTTTTCCCCCTACTCGATAGTTTATAGAATAAATTGCAGATTGTCATTTGTCATCGATGGCATAGCATAAAATTCAAAGTTGAATCGAGTTGAATAGAGGTCTGTCTGTCTGTCTATCTGTCCTTCGCATGAAAAGTAACAATCCAAACTGACTGACTGAAAACTGAGAAATGATTGCACATGAAAACCACAAAAACCAGTTAACCAGTTAAAGAAGTTGACAATGATGACGTTTTTGAAAATAAAATGAAGATGATGGTTCACAAGCAGTTTGTGCTGTGCAATATGATGACGATGATAATGAAGATGGGCGGAAGGATGGGTGGACAGCTTGAAATGCATAGTAAAGTAAAGCAAAGCGGGGGAGTCATAGCGATTGAAGTGAGCGTGTACTATATAATAAATGTTGGTTGGTTGGGTTGTTTGAAACTTTTTGCTTTGCATTGCAATTGCAATTCAACTGCATAAATTTTGTTTTTATTTGACTTCTTAATATTTTTATGTTAGTTTTTCAAACTTTACTTTTTTACGGCTCATTCTTCAATTCGCACATTGGTTCAATTCTTTTGCTGTGGTTATTTTTGCTGGGTTTTCTGGTATTTCAACTTCTGCTTCTAGTTTTTTTTTTTTTGGTTTGCCAATAGCATCATGAAATCCATAAGATAAAAATCGTGCTTGGCAGCTCATGTTCGTGCTTCGTCTGGCCGCAATTGGGTGCAATTGTATTAAGTGAGACGGAAAATTGTGTGACAATTTTACTCGACGAGTTTTGTGTGCGGTGTACGAAAAAGAAGAAATACGTATTCAAGGTTGTCGAATATGTCAATAACATGTATAACCGTATAAGTTATTGACATATTCGATTTTTCTGATTTTTCTTTTTTGCAAATATTTAAATTGATTAAAGATTTTTGCACATATGTAGATGGTTAGAAACTAAAAAAATATTCTTTTACGACCATCGTAAAAAGTGATAGGAACTTCTTGCATAAGTAAAACAACAATCGCAAAAGTAAAAGTTGGAGCTTATAAAAAAAATAGTAAAGGGAGACGCTGACTGCTGCGTGTCAATGGCATTTATTCGTTGAAAATGAGATCCGAAAATCTTTGATGAGGGCTCAGCGATTCCAATTGATAGTCAAACGGTTTTCGAGGCTCTTAAATCTCATCAAATAAACTCAAAACAGGTGATGGAGTGTCTCAATAAAATATGCTTGTTTTACATAATCGGGTACACTAGCAAGGAAGACAGCAACAATTTCTTTCGTAGGTCCGGAGCCATTCTGCGGAATGGGAAAAGAAACTTCCCTCTATTAATTAGTAAAAAGAAGAAAATCAAAGATATTTATGTTGGTCACACTTGTAAATATGTCTTAAAAACTTAAAGTTAAAGCTTTTTTATAAGTGCTTTTGTATTTGGTTCTATTTGTAAATAAAAACGTGTTCCATTTCCATTTCGTTTCTACGAATGTTCCAATTCCATTTTGTTCCAAATATGAAATTTTAATTTTTAAATAAAATGAAAGCGAAAACAATATTAGGGACTAAAATAAAAACTTAAAAATATAATATTTTTTATGAAAAGTAAAATTCGTTTTTTATAAGCCCCTTGCACGGCTTAGTGCTGTCCAATCTATTCAAATCTTTTGGCCGTACTTGTAAATATGTCATAATTTTAAATACGTGCACCAGTAATTGCTTCGTTTTGCAAATTAAAACGTGTTCCATTTCCATGTTGTTCCAACCAATGTTCCAGTTCCATTTTGTTCCTACCAATGTACCAATTCCATTTTATTCCAAAGGTGACAATTTATCTTTTAAATAGAATAAAAGCTAAAAAAAATAATTTTAGCGAAAAAAAAAGATTTCAACATTTTCTAATATATAAAAAGCAAAACTAATTTTTTTTGTAAGCCTTGTACTGCTTAGTGTTGAGCAATCTGTGAAGAAATGAATAGATATTTGGTTGTCATCTACGCCTAAAAACATAAAAAGCGTCAAGAAATGCATTAATTTGTTAAAGAATAGTTTTAGAATCATTATATAATTCTGAAATTTGACACTGTAGAATACTGTAGGTTTAATTATCACCTAAAAAAACTGAAAATTACATCTAATGAATCATGTAGGTGTTGTAAAAAAGATAGGAATCTGCCCCTGACTTAAACATATTCGTAAAAGGAATCTGGGTGGCCATCAAATGCCAAGTGTTTATTTCAACTCCATAGAGAGTAGGTTCAGTACTAAAATTTCTATCGAAAGCTGGAATTATAGAAATAGGGGAGAAGGGCTCAAGGTGGACATCCATCTTTTGAACTACTGTAGAGCCCTATCAAAAACCTTTTGTTGATATTACCAACAGAAACATTTGGATTTGGCTATCCCCTGTATGAACATAGCTTTTTTCCTTGACTTTCTACTACTTATTATTTCTTTTCATGAAATATCATTTCATTCCATTTCACTACGTTTCATTGTATTTCATTCCATTTCGGTTCATTTTATTTTATATCATTTCATTTCATATTGATTTTTATTTGTACCCCCTTTTTACCCCAGTATAAACCCTCCATGGGATGTTGTGCCATACAAGAAAGAAAAGAGAATCCGAATCTGATTCCAAATCGTGATTTCGGAGGATGGCTACGGTGGAAAAACTTAAAAAATCACCGCTTTAATTTTAGAAAATATTAGGTGGGGTCACTGAACAATAAAATAATCGAAGTCTCTTTGTAGTATACTACAAAAAAATGATTTCTCGTGACATATTTTTAGGCTTAGTTTCTTCAATACTAAAAAAAATAATTTCTCGTGGCATATTTTTAGGCTTAGTTGTTTCAATACCAAGAAAAATAATTTTTCATGGCATATTTTTAGGCTTAGTTTTTTCAATACCAAGAAAAATATTTTTTCATGGCATATTTTTAGGCTTAGGTATGTATATATTTTAATTATTTGAGTTTTTGTAGAAGTTAATTCATGTCAACACAGCATGACGGTGGATTTTGCGGAATTTGTGAAACACCATCGCCCTCCCCCCACAAAAAAGATGTTTTCACATCAAAAGAATTGGTGAAGTAAACTAAATTTTAAAATATGTTAATATAAATAGAACATTTAATGGGTAAAACAACAACATTATTTAAAATTAAGAGTGAAAGAAATTTTAAAATGCAACAATCACTATTAGAAGTAGTAATAATTCCAGAAAAGTAGCAGTTTCTCTCATTACATATTTGTGATTTTTTTTTTTTTTGCTTCCAATAAATTGCAATAAATTTTAGAACAATGTAGATTAGAAATTTTACAAAAAGGTTCTACAATAATTACACTGCCCCAGTGTTCTAATTAGAAATTTAAATGCCACAATAGCACAATTAGCCACAAATTTTATCAATAGCCAAATTGAGTTTAAACTGAAACCAGAATGTGAATGAATTAGTGGAAAAAAGATATTAATTAGGTTACCACATTATTAAATATTAGCTAATTTCTACTAATGTACACGAGCGCAACACACAAAATGACAATGACATTTCAATGCGGGCTGCAGGCAAAAAGAAGCAATAATAAGCCACACTAAAACTGGTTTAAAGTAATAAAAAAAAAAAAAAATAAAACTACAATGCACAATGATGCAATGATGCATTTACAAACGAGTAATGTTGGAATTGAACAATGAGATAAATTCAAGTGGAACTGAATGCAGTAGCTGCAGCAGCAGCAGCAGCAGCAGCTGAAAGGAAGGAAATGCGCAAAGGATTGGTAGGGAAAATGAACAAAAACAATTTGGGAGGAAAAAGGTTTAATGTGGCATATACTTGCAATGTATTTATATGTAACTGTTAAGCATAAAAACGAGATTATTAAAGTCTCAATGAATTCATCAAGCCATTCAGCTTAATACACACTCATAATGCTCTATATGCCACAAAGATATCCTGACAGATGATGTACGTACGAATGAAGGACGGTTGTTGGATGAATGAACGGAAGGAAGGAAGGAATGGAGGCACAGTTGGTAGTACATCAATTCACGCAGGCACGCACACTCACACACACTAAATTATAAAGATAGAAATGTCATACGTTCGTTGTATGTGTGTGTGTGTGTGTGTGAGTGACGCATTTTATGTCAAGTGCAACTCTCACATATACATACGCTTGCATACATAAGTACATATGTATGTGTCAGTTTCTTTACAAGTGCGTGTGTGTGTGTGTGTGTAAACCACTAGCAGTAATTGCACGAACAAATTTCAAATCGTAAATGTTTAATCCATGAATGAATTCGTATCCGTTTCATCATATCATATATGCACATGCAGATTAGGGTGTATCGAAAAAATTGTTTTTTTGGAATTCAAAATTCCAAGTCGATAAAAAGTTGTCCCTATATACCCGCATATACTAGGCAGCTATGCAGTGGTTGTTAGACGATCCGCACATGAACATTAGGGTGTATAAAAAGATTTATTTTTTTTGAATTCAAAATTCCAAGTCGATAAAAACTGGGCCCACATATACCACAAATAAATTTGGGCCAATTGAAAAAAATTTAGGCCCTTGCGAGAGGCTTTAATTTTTTTCAATTTTTTTCAATTCAACCAAATTTGTTTGTGGTATATGTGGGTCTATAGAGACAACTCTTCATCGATTTGGAATTTCAAATTTCCAAAAAAAAAAAAAAAAAAATTTTCGATACATCCTACATACATGTAGTGATCGATCAACAACAAATGCACAGTTGCACAGAAATAGCAACTATAGCAGCTTCATAGCAACCGTTGCAAAAATTCATAACAGAAGCGATAACTCAGTAGTGAAAGACCGGAAGCGAAAAATTGCTTGAAAATTGATGCGTTTCGTTCGATTCATTCGTACGCGAATCCAATTGAATTTAAATCAAAAAATAACGAACGAAAAAAAAAAAAAAAAAAAAAACTGTGTGCGAATTCAATTCATATTGGACACGGATGTTTTGTTTTGATGTTCTTTTTTTTTTTTTTGTCGATTGGTAGCATATACTAAAAGCCACAGAGATTTTCTGTAAATTGACTTTGAATGGCATAAATTTGCAATTTCATTTGGTTGCATGAAAAGTGAAAATTACCATTCAAGTTCTTGCTGTATGAGAGTTGATGATGAATTTGGTGATACAAAATTTGAGTGCTAAGTGTCTATCAGTGTTGGGTCAATATTATAATAGCAGTGATTTTGTCACTGTTACCTGGGCATAAGTGGTGGGTATACTAACACTATACCATACAACAACAAAATAGTACATGAGTTGTGGTCCAGTTTTTCTGGAGTAGATATGTATTAGCGGCTGATCACGAATCAGAAAACATTTTTTTCAAGTTACGTCAGGTTTCGTGTACCTATATTCAGAAATCTTCGTTTTTTTGTGAAAAATTTCGAATTACTATACCTTCTTTAAAGTTTTGAATGAAAAAAAAAAAATTCATAAAATTTAAATTTTTCGTGTACTTTTTTATTTTAAATGTGATAAGGGGGGGTTCATAGATGAAATTTTTTTTCCCTTTTTTTTTTGCTTTTCTACACGAATTGTGCAGTTTCAGGAGTTTTAGAAGAAAAAAAAAACTTTTCATAAATTTAAAATTTTTCGTGCACTTTTTTTTTTAAAAATATGATAAGGGGGGGTTCATGGATGAAAATTTTTTTTTCTTTTTTTTTTTTTTGCTTTTCTACACGAATTGTGCGATTTCAGGAGTTTTGGACGAAAAAATATTTCATAAATTTTAAATTTTTCGTGTACCTTTTTTTTAAATTTGATGAAGGGGGATTCATGGATGAAAAATTTTTTCTTTTTTTTTTGGTTTTCTACACGAAATATGTCATTTCAGGAGTTTTGAACGAAAAAAAAAATTTTCATAAAATTTAAATTTTTCGTGTCCTTTTTTTTTAAATTTGATGAAAAATTTTTTTTTCTTTTTGCTTTCAGGAGTTTTGAAAGAAAAAAAAATTTCATAAATTTTAAATTTTTCTGGGACCTTTTTTTAAAAATTTTGAAAAGAGGGACTTCAGGGATGGGAAATTTTTTTTCTATTTTTTTGCTTTTCTACACGAATTATGCAATTTTATAAGGTTTTGTTAAAAAAAATAATATGAATTTTAAATTTTTCGTGTACTATTTTTTAAAAAATGTGATAAGGGGGGGTTAATGGATGAACATTTTTTTATTTTTTTTTTTTTTGCTTTTCTACACGAAATATGTCATTTCAGGAGTTTTGAACGAAAAAAAAAATTTTCATAAAATTTAAATTTTTCGTGTACTTTTTTTTTTTAAATTTGATAAGGGGGGGGGGGGGGGTGGGGTTCATAGATGAAAATTTTTTTTTCTTTTTGCTTTTCTACACGAATTACGTTATTTTAGGAGGCTTGGATAAACAAAAAATTTCATAAATTTTAAATTTTTCGTGTACTTTTTTTTTAAAGAATTTCAAAAATTTGCACAAATTATGCCATTTTAGAAGTTTTGGGTGAAAAAAATATTTATCATAAAATTTCAATGTTCCATTAACCCTTTCGGGACCTTACGGACACCAGAGGAGATAGCACAAAACCAAACCCAGATCCATATTCTCGGATTCGCATTTCTTATAACAATTTTCCATCAAAGTAGAAGTTTTACGCACCTGAAAGGCTGATCTTTCATGGGTCCCTGGGGACCCTGTGGCCTCAAATAGGAATTTTTTGCGAGCTTCTTTAGTATATTTTTATTAGATATTTTTTTAAGACAGACACAACCTTTTTCTATTAATTCTGTACTTAACCCTTTCTGGATCGTAAGGAAACTAAAAACGATAGACGAGAACCGAGTCCGGATTTGTTTTCGCTGACCCTCAATTAATTGTAAAAAGTTTTTAAAAAGTTTCTATTGATGATTTTAGGATCATCAGCGATCCATAGCGGGTCATCGGGGACCAACGGTTTCGAAAGGGTTAATTATTTTTTTTTTCTTATATATAAAACTTCTTCATTTTCACTTTTTTACAGCTTTCAAATCTCTCTATACTCTTCGATTAAAGACGAATTTTTCATATTCTGTTTGTTGGTGATGACAGCTCGTTAATTTTGTTACACCATAATTACTATGTTGCCTTACAATTAGAGTACCCACAGGTCAATTACCCAAAGACATTCCATCTCTCTCTCTCTCTTTCTCTCTCCTCAAGCTCCAATTATTAGAAAACTAAACTTGGAATGTGCATGAGCAAAATAAAAAAAAAAAACAAAAATAAAGAAATCCAGAGTAATAAATGAAGTAAGTAGTAAGTCTTAATTGCTGCACTGTTGCACTGACTTAATTTTTTTTCTTTATAATTTTTCTTTAGAAATAATAATTTTTCATGCTATTATTTTTGGCTTTGGACGTGCGGCTTTTGTGTTGAAGACTCAAAACTTAATGCAATTAACTGAAGCTTAACTTACAAAATTTTTCAATTTAATAATGAAAAATAATTTTGTTTTTTTTTTTTTTTTGTTTTGTGTGTGTTAAACTTAGTGTGCAGCAGACAATTGCTGCTTCATAGCAATTTGGGTCACACGCACACTTGCACTTGCATACACACACAATTGCATTCGATGATCTTTAAACTCTCTCAATGCAATGCACGCAATAAAACTGAAGCTATCATGAACGCATGCACTGACGCATCAAATGTGATGCGTCAAATGTTGCACGTAATTTAACACTTTCTTTCTATAGTTATGTACATATGTGCATGTAATTGTTGTTGGAAAAAAAAACAAAAACAGAATGAAAAACTGTAACAAAAAAAAAAAAATAAAATAAATAAAAAAAATCAACAAATTTCTCAATTATTTTGCCAACTATAAATAAATTATTTAATTGATTTGATTTATACAATTTTTCTGTTTTTGAGTGTGTAATTTGCCGCTAAGCTTCAACGATGCACAACCAATACAAAAATATTGCAGTTTAATAAATCATAACCAACTAAATAAATAAATTTATTGTTATAAGTAAGGAGATATTGTGTTGATTTGATGCTGACAGTAAGGTTCAATAAAATGGGTCTGCTTGGATCCGATCCTTGAATTTCAGACCTTGAAAAAAATTACTTTCTGAAATGGAAATTTAAAACCCCAAGGAATGTTCTTCAATTCTCTATACAGATGAGCTAACAAAAATTAGCTTTGCTGGCTACAAGGAAAAGGCCAAAAATAATTTTAATTTCATAACTTGAAGTTTCCTCGCTTATTAGTTTCTATACATTTTTGAAGTCTCGGCCGGCTTCAACTTCGAAAAACAGTCCTCAAAATCGTTTTTTTAAGGCTTGCAATTGCGACATTAACTGCATCAATTATGTCTTCAATTGACTTCAAATCTCAAGTGACTTCAAGTCCCAATTGAGTCTATGTGACTGGATGTGACTCGAAGTGACTTCAAATGACTCCAATTGACTCCAAATTCCAATTGAAAGTGGCACCAAATGACTTCATATGACTTCAATTAGCTTTAAATCTCAATCAACTCCAAGTGACTTCAAATCCAAATTGACTATAAGAGATTTTAAACGACCCCAAATTGACTCAAGGGACTTCAAGTGACTCCAATTGACTTCAAATTACAATTAACTCCAAGTGATTTCCAGTGACTCCAAATCTCAATCAACTCCAAATTCCAATTGATTTAAAATTACAATTAACTTCAATTGACTCCAAGTGTCTCCAATTAATTTCAAATTCCAATTGACTTCAAATTCCAATTGACTCTAGGTGACTGAATGTGACTCCAAGTGTATTCAAGTGACTTCAAGCGACTCCAATTGACTTCAAGCGACTTCAAGTGGCTTCGAATTCCAATTGACACCAAGTGATTTCAGGTGGCTTCAAGTGACTTCAATGTCTCCAATTGACTTCAAATTTCAATCGACTATAAGAGATTTCAAGGGAACCCAATTGATTCCCATTGACTCCAAATGACTTCAAGTGAGTCCAAGTGACTTCAATTGACTTCAAATCCCAATTGATTTCAAATCCCAGTTGACTTCAAATCCTAATTGACTTCACATCCCAATTGACTTTAAATCCCAACTAACTCCAGGTGACTGGATGTGACTTCAAGTGATTTCAAGTGACTTCAAGTAATTCCAAGTGACTTCAAGCGACTTCAAGTGGCTTCAAATTCCAATTGACACCAAGTGATTTCAGATGACTCAAAGTGACTTCAAATTTCAATTGACTATAAGGGATTTCAAGTTACCCTAATTGACTCCAAATGACTTCAAGTGAGTCTAAGTGACTTCAATTGACTTCAAATCCCAGTTGACTTGAAATTCCAATTAACTCCAGGCGACTGGATGTGACTTCAACTGATTTCAAGTGACTTCAAAGCAGTCAGGATTTGCATTGCCATGACTTCAAATACAGATTGCATTCCCCTGATTTCAAAAGAGACTTTTCTGTGCATTCTCGGTGCGATTCTTTCTCCCTTTGTGTTTTCTTTTTTCCATATTGACTGTTTACAGTGAAACTTAAGATGAAATATCGCAATATAGTGCCAAATCATCTGACATTTTTTTAACTAAGCGAACTTTTTTTAGTCTCTCCATTTATATATGTATGAATCCACGTAATCGATTCAGTTCAAATTTTGAATATAGTCCTCAAGGTAGAAAGAAAAAATAAAAGCTTCTCCCTGCCTATTTAACCGCTAAAGGTATTACATTGAAATTCGGTGAAAGGATTTTTCTTAGCAATCTTCCACACACAGATATATAATTAAATCCCAAATTTCGCCGCTGGAGGGCGCTTTCCATATAAAAAATAAAAGTTCATCCCTAGCTCTGTAACCGCTTAAGATATTACAATGAAATTCTGCAAAACACTTTTTCTTAGCAGACCTCGAAGCACAGAATATATTTCATTTCCGTATTTTACCGCTAGAGGGCACCTCCCATATTATAAAGAATAAAGTTTCGCTGTAGTTCTGTAACCACTAAAGATATTACAGTGCACTGATTTTTCTTAACCACTTTCTGAACACAGAATATATTTAACTTTAAAATTTCACCGCTAGAGGGCGCTTTCCAATAAAAGTTTCGCTCTAGCTTTGTAATCGCTAAAGATATTACAATGAAATTTAGTGAAAGAATTTTCCTTAGCCAGTTGCCAAACACAGAATATATTTAACTTGCGTATTTTGCCGCTAGAGGCCACCTCTCATATAACCTAAATTTTAATTGTAGAATATCTCAGGAATCATTTGTGGTAAGGCTCTAAAATTTAGTACAGAAGCATTATCTGTCTATGGCGTTCTATAGAAAAAATATAGATGGGCGTGGTTTAGTGGGCGTGGTACCTAGCATACAAACGAATTGTTGAAACGACGTGGGTAACCATAGTCAAAGAATGAAAATTTGTGTGTGAAAGTGGGATGTTAGTGCTAGTAGCTGGACAGAGCTTGGTCATTTTTGAACAAGTGGGCGTGGCTCTTCGCATAGAACTCGAATGATGTTTTCGGTATACCTCAGTAACCATTTACAGTAAAGATTTGGTACAAAGATGTTAGATGATCAAACCATGCTACAAAGAAAACGTGAGTGGGATTGTAAAAGAAGGCGTGGCACTTTTCATATAACCTGAATTTTCAGTATTGGATATCTCAGGAACTATTTGTGGAACTGCAGTTCTAAGAAAATATGATTTGCCAATAGAATTTTAATGCCTTTAATAAATGATAAAATAAAAGTGATCCAATTTTATTGCCCATGACTGTACGTGTGTGCTTATGTGAATTGGCATTATTTTTAAACTAATTTATGTACGTATGTATGTATGAAGTAGTCTCATTTCTCTTACTTTTTTTCCTATTAGCTTTGCTGTTATTTTTTGTTGTATTCAATTGCCTCTGATTGTGTTTATTTTGGATTAAATTTTATGAGAAACAAAAAACATACAATTTAATTTTGAATATAAATTTGAATTCGTGTATAGTGTGAACTTGATGCAATTAAATTGAATCTGTTCAATTTTAATTGCACTGCATGCAGTTCATGAATAATTTACAAAATGTAAACAAAATTTAATAAATAAATAATTCTTAATTGATTTTGCTAACATACAAAAGTAAAAAAAAAGGTGAATTTAATATTTGCTTTCAATATAAATGTAAATATGTACGTGTGTGGGTTTGAGGATATTCAGAGAATTATTTTTGTGTATGTGTGTGTGTTATACTCAATTACATTAATACTGAACAATAAAGTGAAAAATATTTTAAGTGTGGATTTGTTTATTTGAATTTATGGCATTATTTTTTATGAAATATTTTATTCAAATTATTTACTAATCTTATAAAAAAATAAATAAACGACTGATTTATGATTTATTCGACGAAGCTTAGCGTAAACCACTGGGTTTTAGTTTCATAAAGAAGAACATTTTGGAATAATTGGATGAAGTGTTGAATGAAGAGCCTATCGATTTTAGAACAACTTTATGGGAATTAGCGGTAATCGTATCCCTCAGAATATCATTGCGAAGGAGAAGTAAATTTTATGAAACATTACGTAGAACAATAAATGAAAAATTTCTCAGCAATTATAGAAGAAATTCTCACCGAAATATTTAATAGTATTTTTATTAACGTGGTAGAGTGAATTCCATCCAAAATTCAGCATTCCGATTATATGCGTCTGAAATTAAAAATTTTGCTATACAAGAACTGTCAACCAAATTTGATTGTAAAAAACAGGATCGATCGAAGAATTACACAATTTTTGTATCCGGTAGTAGAAAATTTTAAACAAAAAAAAAAAAAAATATATAAGCAGTACTACATTTTGAATACAAATGTACCAAAACTGCAATTGTAATACCAATGTACCTTTTGTTTTCAAATTGTACCAAAAAAGCACAATTGTACCAAATATATATTATCGCTAAATGAAAATCAGGGATAAGATGTTAAACGACACCACTTTCATTTCCCCGCCTTCGTGCAAAAACACAATCGGTAGAACAACAACAAAGAAAATAACCTTGCTCTTTGACTTTTTTGTTCCCTTGATCTCTTCCTCTCTTCTCTTCAACTAATACTCTCTGATTGAATTACAATTTGCATTTTGTTTTTGTAATAAATAAATTATGTGCTTTTGGCTACGGCTACTCTGCTGCGTTTACGAGTACACAACGACGATTTCTCTCAGCACTTTTTTTTTTTTTTGGGGTTAAACGGTATTATGGAGGAAGAACAAAGAGCAGATGAGTTGCACTGCGTATTGCATTTTAGCGTTTACATATCGATATGCAATATTAGTAAAACATAAAAGAATATTTTCACCAATAAATGAGAACTATGAAGAGACGGTATGACGGTTTTTGGGTTGCAGCCATGATGGGCGATTAAATTTGGTACCTCATACGAGAAACGAACTACGTAAGCCATAAAAACAAAGGCAAAATCACAATTTTTCTAACATATTCATATTATAATAAAATGGTTATAGTCAATATGGTATGTTGAATTTCAACTAATTCAATAACAGGAAAAAATAACATGAAAATCATCAAAAAGATAAATTTTGATCATAGATTTTCATCAACAGTAGCTCGTTTCTTTCATTACACTCATACAAAGCTAATAAAAAACGAAGTTATACACGCATTTGTTAGTGTTTAGCGAACGAGAACATATGGGGATCGGCTACATACAATCAAGAGAGCTTTATTCCTTATAGCTTTCCCCTTATGTGTTACTTATATACGTGTGTTTGTGCCGATAAGTGTAGAGAGTACAACAGAAAAAAACTGAAAGAGAAAGAGTGCAACAACAACGGTTACGTCAAAAATAGTTTTTTCATTACTCTCATACGAAATCAGTAAAAAACGAAGTTATGCAGTTGTTATTCGATTACATACAAGCAAGCAGAGATTAGTGTGCTTTAGCGAGAGAGACGACCTAGATGTGAATATGTGAATTTGCGAAAAAAAAAAAATGAAATGAAATTGATTAAATAAAATTGAGTAAATTGAATATTTAGTGTAAAAAATATTCTTCGGGAAAAATATTCTCCAATAACTTCAATGTGACTGGCACACACAATTTTCGGGTTAAAGACTTCAAAAATCAAAATTTTCATTTATTTACTTATTTTCTTTATACATTTCATAAATAACGCTTAAACACAGGAAAAGAAATCGGTTAGGAATCAAATCGAAGTTAAACTCAATACTGTTTCATTCAAATTTTTTAGGGCTGCGTATTTTTTGTATATGTAAAACGAATTCCCAACAATTATGGCGGATTCTGAAATATAAGTTCATAACTTTCCATGAAATTTATATACACGACATAAGCAGAAATCATTTTAAACTGAATATAAAAGAAAACAAAATTTTTTTTTTCAAAATTCAGGAACTCATGGAATGTGTGAAAATTCACAATCTTTTAACAATTATTTAATATTTCAATTAAAACTTCCAACCAGTCACTGGCAAATTCCTTGTGTGGTTCCTCAGAATAATATATTTGAAATGGGTTTAGTTGTTAAAATCGTGACTTATCGCATATCAGTTAGCAACGTAATAATTACAAAATGCACACTTTAACACAATGATGTTGGTATTGTAATGCCAGAGCACATTGACAGACAAACAGACAAACAGACAGAGTGGTGAGCAATAACAAAAACAAAAGCGAAAACAAAGAAAGACATCGACATCAATAACAACGCGCGACAACTTATAGCCAGCCGCTTTCAACACTTTAAAGTCAAGCATTACGAGACTATGAATACCAAAAACCAAGCAACTAATAGTAGCAGGAGTACAACAACAACACAACAACACCACAGCAACATGCCCACTACACCCACTATACCCACACTCACACACGCTTAACACTTCCCTAACATACAAAATCTCAAAAATAATAGTTACATTGTTGGCATTCGAACAAGTTCGTTTCGAACAGAAAGAAACCGCACGAACTTGTTGTGAGATGGGAGAAAATGCATTCGGCTCTCTTATACAAAAACTCACAGAGCTCTCGCAGTGCAATGTTTCCAATTGTTTTTGTTTTTTTTTTATTTAGTCTTCTTTAAAGCTATTTGTAGATTTTAGCTGTTAGTATGTTTGTTGGTATCTCTAGTTGATATTAGGTTAATCGAGCGTACAAAAAAAAAAAAAAAAAAAAAATTATGCATAATATCATGCACATATTGTTATGCATGCATATTTTTATATCAATTATATGCACGTAGATAGTAGATACTTGCAACATACGAGACTCCTCTGACTAAGTAGCTATACTTTTATTAAACAATTTTTAGCTAATAGTATAAAAGTTTATACCCAGCTATTACATACCTACATAACTTTCTTCCTGTTGTCAAGGATATATTTTTTGTTTCTGCTTGAAGATCATTCGAATTTAAAATTAATCTATAAAAATTCTCAATAGAATGAAATTCATTTGCATGAAAATAAAAAAATAGTAATAATAGCATTTTTGCAATAGCAATAAGAGAAATAAAAACTGCTCATGTCAAACAGTAGTCCCAAATACCGAAAAGGAAAACTGACTGACCAAAAATCGAAAATTCGATTCTAACGAAAGTCAGTAAAAGGGGATTTTTGAGATCGCTTTCCCACCAGTTAACATTTCTTTTTAATTTTTAACGTTGAAATCGATGTAACGCATAGAGTAGTGGGAGATTGAAACAACGGGAACAGCCGAATTTTACTATAGGAAGTGCATATGTTACATACATACAAGAGAGCGAAAGTAAACAAAGTCAATTTTTGCAAGAACAACACGAGCAGCCAGCACTCTCTCTCTCTCTCTCTCTCTCTCTCATGATTATGTATATACAACAGTGATGATAGTTTTGGTACAATTGTGCTTTTTTAGTACAATTTGAAATCAAAAAGTACAATGGTAAAACAATAACAGTTTCAGTACATTTGTATTTATAATGGAGTAACAAATATTATAAGGAGTAAATTTTTGGAAAGTACTGATCACTTTAAAGAAAAATTTTTTTAATCCAAAAAATGTTGGGAATAAATTAGATTAAATAACTCATGGAAAGCAGGGCTTATATTTCTCGAAGTTTACGAGACATCTTAATGTAAAGTTAAAAAATTTTAAATCATTTCAAAAATATAAAGTCAAAAAAGAGAAGAAAAAAATTACACCAGTTGCCCATAGAAAGATTCAAATTATATATGGAAGAAGTTAATTCAAACCTAGCTAATCTACTTTTTAAATAAAATGGATCTCAGCACATTTTTGGCACTTTCATCGTTTATTGGAGGGCAAGATCATATTCGGTGTCATACAACTTCCAAAAACCACAAAATCAAACTAAATAAGTTTATTGCTTTAACCCTAGAAAAGTAATCATATTTTTTGTATATGTTTCTGGAATTTTTGAAAAAAATATATAGCATACATACTATAAACTAAATACTTTCCTAATCATATTTAGACTTTTTTAAACAAATAATATGCCCCGTGTTTGTTTTAAAAAATGATTTGTTTATTTTTAAGCAATATGCTTCGAGGTACAACAAAGAGAGAAATTTGAAAAAATGTGATTATCTTCCTAGAGTAAAGCCGTCGGTGGACTCTGCAATCCAAACAGCAAAAAATCTTGAGATAAGACTAGGGTATCCAGACGTACTGATATGATCAGCACCTGTCTTTATTTTTTTTTTTTTTAAATACTGATTTTTAGAAATCTCGAAATCAGTACGAAAGTGTACTGATTTTGGTATTTTGTACTGATTTTTTCAAATTAATATCTTAAGAATTTTTGTGCTTAACCTTAAAAGCTTTAAAATTGTTTTTGCAGTTACTCTCACCCTATTTGTTTCTTTTTCTGATTGTTTACCAAATTAAAATGCATACGCTTTGCTGCTATCGAGGGGAGAAAAGCAATATTTGCTTGAAAAAAAAATCGGTTAACGTGAGTTTTTAAATGAGTGCAGGAAAGTTGTTACTAATTGAATTTGATTATTGTCCTCAGCTCTCAAAATTCTCTAAATATGGAAACTGATACGTAATCAAGATTGTCTACTGACGAAGAACAAAATGTAAAAAGAACGCACGAAATCGGAGAAAACGTTTCTGGGCGTTTATATCACTATATTACATTTAAATTACTCGGTAATAAAAGTATTAAAAACTGTACTGATTTGTACTGAATTTCATTGGTTTCCAACGTCTAATGCATTGATTTCGCGGTTCAAAAATCTGACTACCCTAGGTAAGACTGAGTTGTTTTGTATCTGAGAATATCTTCCTATTCGCGTTGATTTTAAAATTTTTGGTACTTTTTTTTTTAGCTAGTTTGGTACAATTTTTTTTTATTTGGTATAAAATCGAAAAATTCATTTATCATCTCTGATTTGCATTTTTATAATAATTTCTTGCAAAAACAACGTGAGTAACAATAACAGTAAATTTCTCACTCTCTAATTTGAGATGCGATTGAGAGAGTAGACTACTTTGCTTGTATTGCATGAACCCAATTCCAATACAACAAAAATGTATTCATATGAAAAAATTCAATTACAATGTCGGCTCTCTCAGTGTCTGTTCATTTACTCTATGATACTCTCTTTCTCTCTCTCTCTCTCATAATCAAAAGGAACTGCAATAATTTCGTGAGAGTCAACACGAGAGAAACAACAATTAAATACGGAATTTAAATTTAGAGCTTTTAATGTGGAATAATTAAAAGGAAACTTTCTTTTAATCTAAATTTATCGAGGGCTCCCTCTAAAATTAAATTAAAAATTAAAATAATAATATAGTTTCATTTTTACCATGTATTCCATGACTCATTTAGTTTTTTATTTCCATGTTTTTTTCGTAGTATTTCAATATTTCGCTTTTTTCATTAATGTATTTTTTTTAATGTTAATTATTTTTTTTTCAAAAATTGTTAATTGAATATTCCTTGTGGTTGTCTTAAAAAATTTTAACTGCTTTTGCATTTCTTTTTTGTCTTAAATAAATAAATAACAGTGATTGACAGAAAACCAACAGCATATCAAATTTTATAGACACTTCAACTCATGTGTATCTGTATCTTCAATATTATTATTACCGCATGCATCACGCTTATTTACATGTCGCAAACAATCATACATTTTTCATTAGCCACCGCAGGCTGCCATCAGCAATTGTTGGTTGCTGCTACTTTAACTTTCGGCAAATGCAAACAAAAGTTTAGTAATCGTTACATAGTTCGATCAAAAAAAAAAAAAAATAAAAACTAATGCTAAAAAGATCATATTGAAAGTTAAAAGTAACTGCTTGCAAAACAAATCATATCCAATTTAATAGTTTCGTTCCACCATCACCATCTTCCTCATTGTCGTCAGCGTCAACGACAACGTCAATGTTAGCAACAACATTACACAGTATCATCCCACCGAAAATTATTATAGATGTATGTTTGTATGTGTGCCATCTCCATTTCTTGAGTTTTTGGGTTGCCATCGCACTTTTCAACAATTATTGTGAAAGGTACAACGTATGTACTATACATACAATAGCAAGGCACATACCATACACTTATTTTACTCATATGTGAATGCATATAAATACACTACAGCGCATAAGAACAGGTTTACTTTTCAGCTTAGTGTAGATACTTTTATGTGGTTAAAAATACTGAACATTAAGTTGATTGGCATAAAAATTTCTTAGCTTAAGCTTTTGAAAAGTTCGATTTCACTGGTCAGGATAGGGGGGTAAGAGGGGATAAGCGTTTATTGACTACTTATAGATATGGAAATTAGGCGTTATATAGTTAATCAATGACATAGTCGGCAACCGAAATTTCGAAACTTCAATAAACTTTTTGTTTTTCCAGAGCTTTTAAAATTCCTATGCAAATCTTAATGGGAGAAAAATAATCTCAGGTGTCTGGAAAATTTCTCAGAAATTCCCCGATATTAGAAAGTTTTTGGACATTTTAGATTATCGGATGATTATTTTGTATAAAGAAAATTCCTTCAACGACGCATACAGACTGTTAAGTCACCACTTTTTCATACGTTGTTTAATGTCACGGTGGTGATTCATAGGAAACCGATGAGTAATTATATAATTTTGCAGTCTGATATTTTTTACATCTGAAAAAATGTTGCTCACTGTGAAAAGTCACAAAAATTTTATTTTTTTTTTTTTCACTGTACAAAATGCTTTAAAATATTTCTGTTCAGTGAAAGTGGTTTTAAATTTGCACGAAGGTTAGTCCTGTTGGGTGGTAGTTACCGTACCAAATTGGAACGAGATCGGCGAAAAAGTTGGAGGGACTACAGTTTTAACATTTTGATGAAAGAAACCCTTGTCTCGGATCCATGTAACTAATCACCTTTTGCATTTGGAAATTTTTGTTAAACACATTTTCGACAGATTTTACTTCAATCTTTTGAAAAAAGAAAACCATATTCAAAAAATTCAAAATTTGACGGGTTTTTTTTTTTTTGAAATCAAAAATATTGTCGACTTTTTTCAAGAGGATGGTTTTCTTTCTTCTTTTTTTTTGAATGTGAATGATGAATGTCTCAGTTATTGTGCTAGTCCCACTGATCGTTATTGCATATTGGTAAAAAAAAAAAACTTAGTAGTAACCAGAGCAGATAAAAATATACATGAAAAACTCTTTTATCTGTAGTTAACATTGATTTTTAAATTTTTTTCTGTCTTTTTCTTTTCTTATAGCAAACACGGACAGAAATTATAAAATGTAAATTTAATGTTTCGAGTTATTTGACGTTCATTTTAATAGATAAACAAGTTTCAGTCTACTTTTGGGCCTCAAAGTTCTCAAAGGAAAAGGTCAGAGTTTTTTTTTTAGCAATAAGAAACGCACATAAAAGAAATTCACTGATTAACAATCAAAACTGCTTTTTTGTTTCCAAAGAGCACTAGCAACTTATCTGAGGTGCCAAGGGACACGACCACTACTACATTCTCATCCATTTCTCACAGAATGCCATTGACAAATGATATTTCTGTACCAAACCTTAGAGCCACAAATGATTGCTGAGGTATTCCATAATTAAGATTTAGGTTATATGGGAGGTTACATGCCCCCTTTTCCATTTCCGGCGACTTTTTTCCTGTCACATTGCATTGTCAACCAACATCCTAGTACCAGATTGCGGAGATATACCCAAAAAATCATTTCAGTTGTATTCAAGATGCCACGCCCACTTGCCCAAAAACAACAATATTCTGTCTAAATAACTATTACCAATATACCGCTTCTGCATACAAACTGTCATTGTCTCCTGAACTGTGGTTCATTAATTACGTCACTATAAGTATTTTGTTTGTATGGGAGATGCCACACCCATTTGCCCAAAAAATATAAAATTCTGCTTAATAATTGCTGTAAACATACTTTCATCTCACACAAAAGTTTCATTGCCTTCTTAACTATTGTTCCTCAGGTATGTCAATTCAAGTATTTAGTTTATATGGGAGATGGAACGCCCACTTGTTTAACTGAAATAAAATATGGCCTATGCTTAAACGAGGAGTTCTACCATCACAGTACTGCAAAACAAATTTCAAATCGGGTCAATAGTGCAAAAGATTATTTCCAGAATATATTCAAACTTTATCAAATTATTAATAGAAGAATATATGACGCGCATAGCGGAAACGATAAGCATAAAATTTACTAGAAAAAAGATGATTTGTGCGTACTCGGATAAATCGTTGTAGTCGGCAAGTAACAGCAACAACTCTTTCCTCTGGTAAATTTTATGCTTCAATTTTTCTCTGAGCCCGAAATATATGGTTCCATTCATGTGCACCAGAGTGTATAAAAAATATTACTAACTTTAGTAAGTAGTAGAAAAAAAGGAAAAAAGGGAGAGAGAGAGAGAGAAAAAAAAAACTAACTGTATTGCAAACACGAACTGAATGTAGATTTGCCTCAAAGTACAGAAAATTAAGTAGCAGCAGTTAGTTTGTGACGGGCGTTGATAGATAACAACATAATTTTTTTTGTTTTGTTTTTTGCAACTATAACGGTTGTTTTTTTTTTTTTTTTTTTTCTTTTTAGCAAATTGATTGTAATCTCAACAACAACAAATGCTGCATATCAAGATATACATACATATTTGTACATAAATAGGTGTATGTATGCGTGTGTTTGTGTATGTGAATGTCTCAATTGTAGTTGCAACTTTTTCCGGTATACAGGTGTTAATTTTTTCTTTAGTAAGCGTAGAGCTGCTGATGATAATGATGCTGCACTGTAACCCCCTTCTCCCAATTTAAGTTTCAACCAACAACAACAAAAACAACAACAACAAACAGCACTATAATGCTGATTGTAATGTGATGAATGCCAGCAATGTTTAATGTCGCCACTGTATGTTGTTGTTGTTTTTGCTACTCCTGGTGTCGCTGCTGCTGCTGCTGCTGCTGCTGCTGCTGCTACTGCTGATGATGCATGCATCTCCTCCATAGTTGTTAGTAATGAAAATGTGTTCCGCACCAATTAAACTTTTGAACTTTTCTGTGTGGTGGTGGTTTATAATCAATTTTAGAAATACCTTGTGGTACTTAGTATTTATTATGTATGTGTGTGCATACGAATGTGTGAGTGCATGCAGGTATGCATAATATAAACGTGTGAACTTTTTTTTTTTAGATTTCAATGTGTATATGTGTGTGTGTGTGTGTTTTGATAATATCATGAGACGACAAATTAATTAGAGAATTTTGCAATGTATGCAACCAGCACTTAGGGAAAATATCATTACAATCGCGGTTTTAGTTATTTTTTGGTAAATAAGTGGGATGAAAAGGGTTAAATTATATGTTATGTCATACTATTGTGCTAATAATAATATTTTGCACTTATATTCTTAACATTTCCCATGCCCTTCATTTCATATCATTTATGAATTACAATTTAAATTGCAATTATGCTAATTTATACGATAATATGATGTAATAAATATAATAAATGTGAAATATGTAATATAATTTTACATATAAACATTTACGTGTTTTAAATGATTGCAAATTAATTAATACAATTAACACAATTCATATAATATAACCATAAATTTCCGTTTAATATTAATATATTGTGTTTAAAGCATCTCATAAAAGCAGAAAATTCGAAATCTCTACATTTTTCAATTTTGTTTTTATTTTACAAACAATCCAGATACAGATCCTTATCTTTTATTTTTTTTGTTTTTTTGTTTTTTTGTTTTATTATGAAATAAAATTTAATGCACAAAAGGTCAAATGTCAAATATTTCACTTTGCTATACAACATTTTAATCATTCAACAAGTTTTGACATTTGTGTAGTTGTATTGTATTATTGAATGAATGTTGAAATGTTGAAATGACTGAAGGAATGACTTAATTGAATTTTGTTGTATCAGATCTGCACAATTCTTCAAAGCGTTCAGGACATTCAGATATAGAGAAATGTTCTTTTGTGCTTTTATAAATAGCTCAACTCTGAACCAAGCTAAACAACACACAAAAAAAAAAAGGACAACGTTGAAAGAACAGGAAAAGAATAAATCAGACAGATAGCAGAGCAAATTAGTTATATTTGTAATGCAATAGCCATTGACTCAAATGAAGGAAATTGAAGTGCGGGCGGGTAGACCGACGGCAATGAAGGCAAAAAAACTAAAACAAAGATATATGTACAAAGAAAATGCTTTCGCCATTTTTAGTGATACTTAAGTGGATAGAGTTTAAAGTAAAAAAAAAAAACTTTGTGTGTGGCATTACAAACGGCACACAAAAAAAAATTTTTTACACTAAATATTCAACTAACTCAATTTTCATTCATCAATTATATTTAAATATATATTTTTTTTTTTACTTATTTGAATGACAAAGAAGAGAGAAAGATAAAGTTTAAATACAGACATTCCTACCATTATTTAAATTTGAGTTCGTAAATTTGCTACTCGTGACACGATCGTCAGCCCACATTTTTCATTAATTAATCATTAAGCAAATACTATTTTTATACACTTTTTGAAGAGTAACTTTTTTATCGAGGCTGTGAAAAATTCAATGGAAGCGAGCTTTCATTACACTCACACACAACTAATAAGAAACAAAGTTATGCATGTAGTTGTTAGTGTTTAACGAACGAGAACATATGGGGATCGGCTACATACAATCAAGCAGAGAATCGACTTTTCGCCATTTTAAGTCATGTGCTTTAGTGAGAGAGCTTTATTCCCCTCATGTGTTATATACGTGTGTTTGTGCCGATAAGTGTAGAGAGTATTAACAGAAAAAAAGCTTCAAAAAATAGAAAGAGAAAGAGTGCAACAACAACGGTTAAGTGAAAAATAGTTTTTTCATTACACTCATACGAAACCAGTAAAAAACGAAGTTATGAAGTTGTTATACGACTACATACAATCAAGCAGAGAGTTGACTTCTCGCAGTTTTATGTCATGTACTTAAGTGAGAGAGCCGACTTAAATTCCATAGTCGGCAGTTTTTACACACAACGAATTCAACCGAACGATTTTGTTTTTCTATTATTATTCGTTTTGTGTTTGTTATTCGTTTTACATGAGTTGAACAGAGATGCAAAGTTTGTAAAAGGCAAATTTCAAAAATCGGTGATGCGGCCGGTTTTGACTCATTCACCTTCATTTCACAAGCCAATTTGCGCAAATTGCTTGATTGTGAAAACGGACTATTAGATGTTAAACGACCCCGCTTTCGTCACCCCTCTTCGTGCAAAAACACAATCGGGAGAATAACATCAAAGAAAACAAGCATGCTCTTTGACTTTCTTGTGCTCTTGATCAGGGCTGTCGTTTTGAAATTTTTTTGTGAAGTGAAATTCTTAAAAAATCGAGGTGATTTTTAAAAAAGTGAAGTGTTTTTTGAAGCGTAATAAAAAATGACAATGACCAAAAAAAAAACTTTTGGTGGCACACAAAATAAGGCTCCAAGAAAACTTTTTGAATGAGGGTACATAATTTGTTTTAAGGAATTTTTCACGCCAAAAACAAAATGGCAGAATTCTTCGAAACTGTCACTTTTTTGCATAAAATCATTTAGAAATAAAATCCTCCACTTACCTTCTAGATCGTCTACCTCTTCATTTTTAACCAAATTCTAATAAATTATATGACAGTTCGGCATCAGTGTTACTACATAGGTATTGAAATAAACACAAGAGGTCTTAGAATATACAAAAGGATGTATGCTAAATGGTATCTTTTTACTATTTATAGGGGATATAAATTGAAACACACCGATCTGGCTAGAGCCGGAGCATATTACAGAGATGAGCATATTTAGATTTTTTTTTATGGATTTTAATTGTTCATTGAAACTGGAAAACCGAAGTGTTTTCATGAAAGAGGAAGTGACGAAGTGTCAGGCTTGAAAGTGAAGTGAAAAACTTCAATTGAAGTGACAGCTACAGCACTGCTCTTGATCTCTTCTTCTCCTCTCTTTAACTAATAATCTCTCATTTAAGTACAATTGCACGTTGTTCTTGTAATAAATAAATTATGTGCATGGAGCGACTCTCCTATCCTGCGTTTACGAGTACACAACAACGATCTCTCTCACCTCACCTCACCTCACCTCACCTCTCTTTTTTTTTTTTTTTTTGGTTAAACGGTATTATGGAGGGGAAACAAAGAGCAGATGAGTTGTATTGCGGATTGTATTTTGTCTATGTGTAATATTAGTAAAATATAAAAGTGTATAAAAATATGTTAATATGTGATTAATTAATCATTAATGAAAATTTACATATATCTGAAAACAAAATATGGCTGAGTGTTAAATCTATTAGTTATGAGGATCGAATCTATAATTTTTCAATTAAAGTACTTTAAAAAAAAAGAATAAGAAAATTCATCCATACAAATTGGTACGCCTTAGCATACATATATATTTTTTTAATATTACCAATGAAGTGCAACAAGAACATTGAATAAAGAAGTAGAAAAAGTGTTGCAATAAATTGGAAAATATTGGCAAATGGCACACATACATATATATATATATAGAGTAACGGCTTTTGTTGCTCTTTTATTATATTCCAGAATGTCTTCATGTTTCATTTTTGTAGTTGTTGGTTTTTGTTGTTGTTATTATTATAGTTGCTGGTAGTTGTTGTTCTTTCTTCACTTACATAAGATAAAAACTTGAAAAGCTTTAAATCTCTGACAATAAGATTTGTTACTATTGTTGTTGCTACTACTACAACTACTACTACTACATACATACATCTGCTTTGGTTGATGTTCTGTTGTTGCTGCTTCTGTTAGTTGTTGTTGTATTGGTTGTAGTTATTGTTGTAGTTATTTGTGTCCTTTAGCTTGTACAAATATTACCGAGTTACGAGTGAATTTTTTATAAAAGTGCAAAATGAAAAATGTTGCTTTGAATGTGTACTCGTTTGTTGTTGTTGTTATTGCTGTGTTGTTTAATATGTATTCAAAAAAAAAAAAAAAAAAAGAGGATATGAAATGTTGTTGCTGTTATAAATACTTTTTTTTTTGCAGTTGTTGTTTTTGTTATTATGTCCAGAGAATATTACCATATTGACTTGGCAATGTAATGCAACAACGAAGTTGCAGTATTTCCTCTTTCAACAATGCTTTTTTGTTGCTGATGCTGTTAGTGTCCTTGCAAAGTCTCATACATATATTTATAGCTACATTCCTAAGGAAGTGAGAAATATTTTTTCCATAGTTACTTGCTGCATGTATATAGTTTCAGTATATATATAAATATATATTACAGGAAATATGAAAAATATTTTCAATGCGACTTTTTAAAATCTGTTTATTTTATTATGCAGAAATAAAATATGTAGGTAGATAAAATTTCAAATATCAATAAATCGTGAAGTTCTCTCACTCTGCTGCATTTAAAACAAATTTTTTTAATATATTTGAAACTTTTTAGAAAGAACCCGCTTAGAAAATAAAACAACTAGCTCTATAACGGTTCCTGGCTTCAGCGACCATTGGAAACAGAATGGCCTGAGTTTTCAATAAACGATCTTTACGTGTGTGTAAATAAATACGAAATTCTCTCTTTTGTAGAGAGAGCGAGATCAATGTATGCGTGTCTGTATACTCTGCTGTCGTTCCAACGGTGCAAGTATTTATTGAATAGAGCAAAAAAAATTTTTTTTAAATAATAAGGGAATTCATAGTGCAAAATGGAAAAGGCAAAAATTAACAATAATAAGAAAATTCATAATTAAAATAAAGAAAAGTGAGAGAAATGTAATTAATGTTTTTTTACATTTTACTCGATATTTTCACATTTTTACGCCCCTTATACGTTAGAAGATTTAATGTTCAGTTTTATTAAAATTTATTATTACTACCGCACTATATGTCACTCACACACACACACACATTAGTGGATCCAAGGGGACAAGGAATTTGGGGTTAAGCTCCCCAACATGCAAATGAAAATCTCATGAGTCAAAAAAAAAAAAAAAAAACAGAAAAAATTAAAGGGACAAACAAATATAAACCTTCTCCCAAACACATACACACACATATTCACATACATACACTATGCAACATATCATATTTGACCTTGGCCTTTGCTGGTAAATTCATCTTTTTTTTTTTGTGTGCATGTTATTTTTTTTACTACATACAACAAAAATGTCACCAAATTTACATTTCAAAGTTTTTCCCTCGAGTTTTAGCGGACAATAAATTTTTGTTGCCTCTTGTATTTATTTGTTTGTCTTCGCATTTTTCTTGCGTTTTGTTTTGTTTTGGTTTGTTTTTTGTTCGTTTGGAATTTTCAACAAAGCAAGGTGAATATTTTCTGTCAGTTTTAATTAAAAAGCATTTTATTCCTAAAAAAAAAAAAACAAACATAAAGAACATAAGTCAAAAAATCTTACAAAAACATTTTACATGCATACTTCGACTTTTCTTCTTTTTTTTTGTTGGTTTCCCTGAATTTAGCCAAAAATTTAATTTTATATTCTTTAAATTAAATCCCTTCAAGTATAAAATGCCCACATTTGTTTTGTTATTATTTTGGTTATTTTTAAAATGAAAAACAACATACTGAAATGGGCATCCAAAAATAATCTTTTTGCTGACCTTTTATGACTAAAGGAAAATCAATTTAAAATTTTTTAACACTTCACTGAATTGATTTATATTTCATATTTCATGTTTTTTTTTCTTTTATGCAAAATTATTTATATAAAAACATATACAGGAAGTATAACATACACACACACACAATCTTTTTTAGTGTTATTGCCAGAAATATAATAGACAAAATGGCAACATATTTTTCCTTTAAAACAATTTAATATGCATTGAAAATTCAATCATAGAAATTTACTATATAACTAGTATCTATCATCGCTAAAGGGTAAAATTTTATATGTAAAATAAATTTCAAATATTCAAAAGAGTTTTGGTATAAAAAATGAATTTAAACGCTTGCCAATAAAAATCAATTTAGGCCAATAGCGAATATTATACCACAGTAGGTGTAAAAGTTTGAAAAATGAGCAAATGTTAAGCGATTCCGGTTTTCTCCTCCTTCGTGTAAAAACACACATCAAAGAAAACATACGTGCTCTTTGACTTTCTTGTTCTCTTGCGCTCTTCCTCTTGATCTCTCAACTAATACACTCTCATTTAAGTGCAATTGCACTTTGCTTGTAATTGTAATTGTTTACACACAAAAACACAATCGGGAAAGCAACATCAAAGAAAACAAACTTGCTCTTTGACTTTCGTGTTCTCTTGATATCTTCTCTCTTTTCAACTAATACTCTCACATTTAAGTACAATTGCATTTTGTTCTTGTACTTATGGCTACTCGGCTGCTTTGACAAGTAAGTAACGGCGATTTCTCTCACCACTTTTTTGAAATGAATATCTGTTATGCGACAAAATATGCAGTGTTGCCACTTTGTGTGTAATTACACAAAATGTAAACTTTTTAAAAAATCTTTGTGTGATTCATGTGTAATTGATTTTCTATGCTTTTTTTTGAACTTTTTCATATTCTGCAGTTTATATTGGTTCAATTATAGCAGCCTGTTTTTTATTGAATCATTTATTTTTAAATTATAATTTCAACGATTTTCAACACTAGCTTACAATATTTCGTTACTTCATGTTTCCCCTTCTATTAACTGCATATTCATTGGTTGAGTTCATACAGTAAAATAAACGATATTTCCGTCTCATTCGTGCATGAAAATTGCCCATTTTCAAAAAATTTCGGTATCTGACTGGATTTATTCACCCAAATTTTCAAAATGCTAGTTGAAATAAAAACATGGATGCGTGGTTAATAAAAACCAGCAAAATCGCTTGCTCCGAAGATTTGTTAAATACAACTGGTAATTACTTTTTCAATAGCAACATAACAATTTTGTATTAAAATACAAACACATCCTTAATTTTTTTTTTCTTACCATGGTGAAGTTCACGAGTAAGCAACGTTTGAAAATTATTAAAAATTACAAACGAAATTCTGAATCGATGGTCGCTACTTTAAGAGCGCCTACACCAATTTTCAGTTGTAATAATTCTATAGTGAATAAATTCTAGTCAATTATATTCTATTCTATTGAATATTCCAGTGAGACAACGCACCGGCCGAAGTACCGAAAATATCGTGTTTCAATACAAAATAAGTCAAATCAGTCGATTCCACACCGTTCACAGAGATTGGGAATCTCTCTGTCCACATTATGGCATATTTTGTATAAAAATCTTGAGCTACACTCTCATAAGATCAAATTAACTCAAGAAGTTAAGCCTCGTGTGTATTTGAAGTGCTGAAACTTCTTCGATTGGGCTCGGCAAAAGTTTTCAGAAAATCCTGATTTTCATCGAAAAATCATCTTCAGTGATGAAGCTCATTTTTGATTACGTTAAGTCATTGGCCCAACAGGAAAAATATAGAATGCGAAATTTTCAACGTTCTGGCCGATATGTGTGGAAGAGTGATGGATAATTGACTCCAAAGAATCGATCGCTGCAAACGTTCTCGCTGTGATCATATGAGCGATATCTAATTATATATCAAAAAATCAGTACATTGGATTTGAATTGAATACAAAAATCAATCAAAATCAGTACAGTTTTCAGTTATAGATTTTTAGTTTTTGAGATCATAAGCTCACTTTATGAACTCATTAGGGCAAGTCTGTTTCTTTTCTTCCTCTAAAAAGTAAATAGTAAACAGAGAGTTCTTTCAGTGGAATAGAAAAAAATTCACATTTTTTCTACAGTTGGAAATGTTCCACTACCCTTAACCTTCATTTAATTTATAAAACCTATTTTTCTGTCTTAATTAAAAGAATTTAAAGTAGATAAAAATACCAAAAACTCAGTATAAAAATAAAATAATAAATACAAAATCCAAAAATAAATAGATTTGCGTCCTGATTTCAGAATTATAAAATCAGTACTTTGAAAAAAAAAATCCAAGAAAATCAGTACATGTACTGACTAAATCGGTATATCCTGGAATAAATTTCAGGCCGATATCTTTCATTATTCTGTGTTTTATTCAAAAATAAAATTGTTATGCCCCTATTGAAAAAGCCATAAAAACAGAGTTGCCATGTCTCTGTTTTATGTAGTACAGACAATGCTATAATTTGTATATGTTCCCTTAAATAAAGACAAATAAATAATTTTGAACTATTTCAACCAAACTTGTGTAATTTTTGTGTAATTTATAAATTTTAGGGTGGCAACACTGGTTTTATGTTAAACGACTCCGTTTTCGTATTCCTTCCTTCAAGCAAAAACTCAATCGGGAGAACAATATCAAAAAGCACAAACTTGCTCTCTGATTTTCTTGTTCTCTTGATCTCTTCCTCTCCTCTCTTCAACTAATACACTCTCATTGTATTAAATAAGTTTCGCCTAGTCGGCTGCGTCTACGTAACGAAGATTTCTCTCACCTCTCTTTTATGTTTAAAGGGTATTCTGGAAGTGGGGGGGGGGGGGGGGGGCAAAGAGCAGATGAGGTGTATTGCGTATTTTATTTTGGAGTTTACATATTGATGTATAATATTAGCAATTTTTAATCAAATTAATAGTTTTTTTTTATTTTTTTAAACTACTGCAATTACAACAATTATCTTCCTCTCTTCATTCCATAATTAACATGATGCTTTTTCCCCTCTTTTCCTCTCTCTCTCTCTCTCTTTCATAACAATTTATGAGTTTTGTGCCCACATACATACAAACATACCAATTAAAAGCGCTTTGTTGTTGCTGGTATTGTCGTGCGGTGCGAAACAAACATGGCTTAATATGTTAACAATATAATTAACAAAGTGATGTGAGGTATGATGATGATGAAAATGAATGGCAACAACAACAACAACAACAACAACGATGTTGCTGATAATGATGATAATGTTGACAACGTCGCAGCCAACTTAACTCATAAACGTGGTGCGTTGTTAAAATGCAAATTAAAATTATGTATAATGCGACAATTGGCAATGTACTTACGGTATGGGCAAGGAGAGCATTGTGTGAGAAGAGGTTCAGACATCTACATACATATGTATGTATGTTTGCATGTATGTATGTGTATTTTTGATGGTAATTACGATTTTTCACACTTATAAGTATTTTTTAAGAAAAACTCCAACGGTTTTAGAGGCATTCTCTTATTGGCAACTGATATTAAGAAAATATTATTTTTCATTAAAAATTGAATTCGTTATTTTGCACAGTGGTCGGATTTCTGGAAAAGCCGAAAGTCAAAGATGTTGTTTAATTCTACTGAAACTCGGTGCATGGAAGTTTTTGCGGTCGTTGATTACGAATATGAAGTCTATTTATGGAAAAACAAAATTATGGATTCAAAATGGCGGATCACTTAGTACAGAACTGCATCTATTCCTACGAAAAAAAAGGAAAATGGTGCGGTTTAAAGCGCTGATCATTCAATGAAATAACAAGTAACATATCGTCGCTAGCTTCGAATGAAAAATTTTTCGAGAGAAACAAAAAAAAACTTTCCATAACTTTTTACTGTAAATATTGCTAAAATATAAAATTGAATTAACATCCAACAAAGAAAGAAATTAAACAAGTGCATAATTCTTTTTGCAAACGATGTGTTTTCAATTTCTCTTTCTTACAGCATAAAAATCTAATTTTTCGCAAAAAATGGACTTAGCGCCTTTTCACTCAAAAGCTAACTATATGAGCCGTTAAGTGCAAAATGAATAAAATACTTAGATACAAAATTTTGGTATCGTGTCGCAAAATGGTTTCGGTGATATTCTATAATGAATATTCAGCTCTTAGGGCAGATGCCATGCCCCCTTTTCCAATCCCACCCACATTTTTCTTTTACAATGGTATTATCAACCACCTTGTTTTTTTTAAATTTCAGTGCTGTACTATAAAAGACATCGGAGATATACTTAAAAAAAAGTTTTAGGGTTGCCACACGCTTCTTGAAATTTAGAACTAAGACTCCACAATAACCTCGCTACTGGTAAATAATACTTCCATACCAAATTCTAGTACCTCATTATAAATGGGTAATCAGTTTATATGAGAGGAGCCACGCCCACTTGTACTGGGAACTCAGGTCAAGCCTATCATATGATCAGGGATGATTATTCCCGAGAAAGAAAATAAAACTGCGAAAATATTTTATCACACCTAAATAAATCTAAAAAAAAGACGCTGGTTTTTTTTAAGAAAATTTAAAAAATTGTTTTTTTATTAAAAAAAAACCCTTCCATACTAACAAGGTAATGTCGTTTTGTTTTTTTTTTTTGGTTTTTTAATATTAGAATGATTAAAATGAAGCTGTGGTTGCAACCTTTGGTTTTTGACTCCGATTTTGACGCCCTCTGCAGAACGCAGAAAAAAGAAAAAAAATTATGAGAAAGTTTAGATATAAAATATTAATATGTAAAAAGTTTCAATTTAATGTCGTATAAAATAAATGAGAAAAAATATGGATCATTGCAAGGTACGGAGAAGATTTTATGTGTAAAAAGTCAAGCCAACTGAATGCCATATACAAGAAACCTACACATGTATTGGCATGCATAGGGATTTAATGTATAATTGAGAAGGTCCATAACAAAACGCAATAATTCGATTAGAAAAACTCTTTGGATAAATGAATAAATTTAATTTAAGTTAGTAGAATATATATTGGAAATGTTTCATTTAGGCCTGAATCTTTATTTTTGGGTTTAAAAATAAAGAAAAATTAATGATCTTTGATATGATTTACAATATGGGTTACATATGTTAGATTTCAGCATGTAAAATTTGATGAAGTAAAAAAAAAAAAACCAAAAACTTAAAAAGTGGAATTATTGCGTTTTGTTATGAACTTTCTCAATTTATATGCTTATATGCGGCTGCCAAATGCCTATGTTGACGTCAGCTGATTTTGACATTTAACGATATTGCGAGAAAGTCGCTTACGGAGACTTCTCTGCTTGTATGTATAGTATCGTCGTTCTCCACACGTTTAACACTAACAATTAATTCTGCCACGTATACGAATTTCGTTTACTGTTTATATATATGTGTGCGTAAATTGAGCGAAAGATACCGAGTGAATCTGCAGTACTCTCTCTCATATATACATATACATATACAAACTCCGCTAGGTTATTTTTATATACACCACTCTCTTCTCTTTGTAAGTGCTCTCTCATACACATACAAATTCCGTTCGGCTATTTGAATTTACACTCCTCTCTTCTCTCAGTTGTTGAGAGTAGTATTTTCATACCGAGCAGTAGTCTGAGCGAAAAGGAAACATAAGACAATACAGTTATTTATACTTTACAGAGGTATATGTTTCAGAAATTTCCCCATATCGTGAGCTAAAATGTTTCCACATCACAAATAAATAAAATTATGCGATTTTCATCCATAAGAATTAGGAAGACCCCTTAATCATCTACTGTTTAGACCTGATTAATTTACACTAGTATGATTATTACATTGAAAGTGTTTTGCTTTTTGCAAGTAACATGCATGCGAATAATGTTGTAAGTGTGTCATGTCTGTCAAGTGATAAATATGTCATAAAATATAACTACCTACATACATACATATATACATAATATTAGCCACAACATATTCGTGCATTCTAAATATAGTTATATAAGTATATTATGATTATAATGAGCTGTCACTGCCATCGTCAGCATCAACATCAACATCAACAAACCCAAAACCAACAATAACAACAACAACATTACAATCAACATGAGCATGAGCATGAGCATCTAGTTTGATAATAACAAGAAAATGAAGAAGAAGAAGTATCCAAACATCTTCAATGTCACTTGTGGAAATTGCAACATAACAATAATAACAACAACAAACTCACCTATACACACACTAAGAATGATTGCTGCTAGTGCTAGTGTGTTAGTGTTGTTGACAGTGAATAAATATTAGCCATTTAACACATACATATACACCCACACATTCACACAGTTTCACCTTTGGCTTATTCCGAAAAAAAACAAAACTGTTTTTTTTCTTTATTTTTTTTTTCTAATAACTGCAAGAAAAACAAAATTAAGATTTTCTGCTTTTGTTTTTCCTTTTGTTTTCTGTGTGCGAAAATTTCAGTTTCAATTTTTCATCAAACATGGTAAACCAGAAATTCTTGTTATTATCAATAATTTATTATTGTTGCTCTGTTGTTGTTGTTATTATTGTATCGTTTGTTTTACTTGTGTATGTTTGATTGATGAAGCAGTTTCTATTATTGATTATGCCACATTGTGATGATTTGAACATCATCAGTAACATCATCAACAACAACATTTAACGTGAGCATCAAAGTCGTAAAACATCACACATACATCCGCACTCACACACATGCTCTCACATTTACAATACCTTCTCCGAATTGTTGCTTCCAACCACGTTGAAAAACGTTGAATGTCGTCTCGATTGGATTGTGGAAAAACTGGAAAAATTTTAATTAGTTTTTTTTTTTCTTTTTTAAATTTATGAATGTCCGCTGGCAATTTAAGCTTTGGCGTAATATTTGAGAAGTGTGGAAATGTGTATTTTGTTTCATAATCTTTTGCAGAAGTATTTTGATATATGTTTTGTTCCTTGAATGGCACTCAAAAGTAATAGGAAATTTTTTTCAATATTTAGTTTACAAAATTTATTTGAAAATACTGTCAACATTTATTTTTATTTATTTTTTTTTTTTTTTTGTGTTTGTAAACAAAAACTCCTGTGAGTTTGGTGTATTTTTATTATTAAAATGTTTCATTCGCGGTTGTTTTTTAAAGTCATAAAAACAAAAAAATTTTAAATCCATTCCAAATGCTTAGATTCTGCGGTAAGTTATGAGAGAAAAAATCTTAAATATTCGTTTGAAGAAGGAAAAATCATCAATCACTTTCAATTAAATGTTTGTGACTGTCATTAACTACACAGTGCATCATCTTTTTGTTTTTTTTTGTAGCATTTTGCTTGTTTCTGACGAAGCATAGTGTAACTAAATGTTATAAAAATGAACATGAAATGCTTGGGGTAGACCCCCACCACTACAGATTAGGAAAATTTTCGAACGGTAGCTCTATATTTTCAGAATCCCAAGCTCTAAACTCGAGATATATGTCAACCAGATTTAAGCAGGGCTCTATTGCTAATTTCATATAGAAAATTCTCTCTCTCCCATTGACATCGAATATGACATAATAAAAACCAAGCATTAAGAGCGGCATACATTTACAGCGAAGATGTGTGAGAATAATTTGTTGTTGTTGTAAAATGTGACGAAGCATTTCGCCGTAGCAGCACATTGGAGCGAAAATGTCAGAGATATTTTGCTCTGCGAACAATCGAAAAAAATTCCACACACACACATTGCAATTTTTCATTGTATGTACATATGTGCATGTGCATTAAACATGTATGAGTGCACGAAGTAGTTAAACTCGTTGAAACTTTTAATGTGTCAACGAGTTCGGTGAGCACGCTCTCGTTGAAAAAAACTCATTTACATATTGCTCGCTGAAGAATGCTGCAGTATGAAGAAAACAAACTTACTCTTTGACTTTCTTGATCTTTTGCTCTCTCTCTCTCTCCTCTCTTCAACTAATACACTCTCATTTAAGTACAATTGCACTTTGTTTTTGTAATAAATAAATTATGTGCTTTTGTTTACTCGGTGTAACGACGAATTTTCTCTCCCTTTTTTTTTGTTGGTTATACGATATTGCAAAAGGGGGAACAAAGAGCAGATTCTCGAAACCAGGGGTGCCCAAAAAGTTTCTTATGGAAATGCAAACACTAATACATATAAACTTTATTATTAGAAATTCATACGTTAGACAACAACAAAATCTACGTTGCAGACCAACAAAGCATACGAAAGTATTGTTGCTTTACACTTTGTTATAGGCAAAGAAGAGAGATGAGAAATGCTCAGGCGTTGGCTTACAAAAACAAATGTGCACCAAGTGCATAGGCTGTGGGCTCCTCTGTTCTAAATATTTAGTAAAGTATTGCTCAAAAAAACTATTTCAATTAGTTGAGTACAGTAAATACTACGGAGTTTTGCTAATTTTTCGAACATGCCTTCATGTTTTCTAAATAGTAATTTTAAATCTAATATTTAAACGCTGCGAAATGCTGTTGGTTGAGTTTGCGTAAGCTGAACCAAATATGTGTGCACCAAAATTCAATTAGATTACTTGAAATCTACAAATAAAACTTGATGAACGACATTTGCATAAAAAGTAAAACGATACATTCAAATTTACGTGTATGCCAGAAATTATGCAAGACAAAAAAAAAAAAAAATTTCAAAAAATAATTACATCAAATGTTATGCAAATAAATGTTGATAATGTCAGTTTGGCAGTTAACATTACTGAAAATTGCATTTTAGAATGATATAAAAATAATGAAAATAAAAAAACGAAACGATAAAACAAATACAAATGATTGTTTACAATCTCAAACAATGATGCTATGCTATGCTAGTGATGGTGATATGCTCTTCCATTAAAACAACAACAATTTTCGATTTAACATTTGAGATTCGCAAGTCACCCAAAACGCTCAAACAGCAGCAGCAGCAACAGTAGCGCAATTGCAACATTGCAAGCGAAACTGAATCATAATTGCACCCAATACGCCTCTAGTTCCTTTCACTTTCTTATTACATTACATTGCATTGCATTGCGTTGCAATTTTACTCAACAATGTAAGCTTCTTCTTTGATTTTATTGCACATCATTAACCCGTTTTAGCTTCTTTTTTTATTCCGTTATATGGCACAAGTTGCACGCCTTTTTATTTTCACAAAACACGTTAGATAACTGAAATTATTTTGAGGTTTATTTGCTTTGCTCAGAGGTAAATAGACTTTTAAATGAAGTAGTATATTATATATGAGTGCATTTCTGTTTTTGATTACACTGTATCAGTTAATTATACCATCGGTTGATGTGATGTTGTGTTGGCTAGTAAGTCGTAATAGGTTCAATGTTCGGTCTAAGCAAAGAAAGTAAATCAGTGACAGTGACTCATCCAGTTGGGAAAGGAGAAAGAGTAATTTATTATAGTCAGCAGCCAGTTTTAGACCAAAATTTGTAGACTTTCATTTTTTTATTCCTGCAATTATTTATATCCTAACTAAATTCGTTCCGAGCGATTTTTAATTTACGTTTACAACAGACGTACACTTAAAATCGCTCACAACGGATTAGTTAGTTCGTGCCGTTGAAGTGTAAATTGCTTTTAAACTTTTTGGCTTTCATCGTTCTGTTCTAGAACTCGGTTTTTACAAAATGGAGAAAACACCGATTTTTAGGTCAAAATCCCCACCCAGATTAAGAAATCGCCGGAGCTAACGGAGAGGCGGGTGTTAGTTTCCCTGATCACTGCGGCCAATTAGGGACTATTTTGACTCAAAATAACATTTTTTTTAAACCAAAAAAGTCATTGGAAATAGAATGATTTTTTTTTTAAAAAATCTGTTCTAGCCATTATGAGTTTTATTTATTTTTTCGATTGTCCATAATAATTACTGTAATCAAAATTTTATTTTTGGTTACCCATTATCTAATATCACAACTAAAATTGTTTTTGGTTACTCATAATCAACATCACAATTAAAAAGCGCTGCACTCTCTTTTTGTTTTATTTATATGTATTTTTTCGATCTCTGAAATTGAGAGCGAATAACTGCAGCATCGGCAATTATGGGTCCCAGGCAGAGCAGTACAATTTCAAGTACGTACCATTACCAGTGTTTGTACTGCCACTCAGTATTTTCGTACAGGTACTTGAAACAATTTAAGTGCCAGTACTTTTTTAAGTACCGGTATTCAGTATTTCAATTCAAATCCTGTTAAGTACCGGTACCCAGTATTTCGATTTCAAGTATTTTTAAGTATTTCAAGTACTTTTAAGTATTCCAAGTATTTTGAAGTATTTAAAAGTATTTTTGAGTATATCAAATACTTTCAAGTATATCAAGTTTTTGTTAAATATTTCAAGTATTTTTAAGTATTTCAAATAATTTTAAGTATTTCAAGTATTTGTTAAGTATTTCAAGTTTTTTTAAGTATTTAAGATATTTTTAAGAATTACAAGTATTTCTAAGTATTTATTAAGTATTTCACTTATTTTTAAGTATTTCATGTATTTTTATGTATTTTTAAGTATTTCAAATAATTTTATGTACTTTTAAGTATTTCAAGTATTTTTAAGTATATTTGAGTATTTCAAATACTTTCAAGTATATCAAGTTTTTGTTAAGTATTTCAAGTATTTTTATGTATTTTTTAGTATTCTTAAGTATTTCAATTAATTTTATGTATTTTTAAGTATTTTAAACATTTTTAAGTATTTGTTAGGTACTTCAAGTATTTTTAAATATTTTTAAGTATTTCAAGTATTTTTAAGAATTTGTAAGTATTCCAAGTATTTTGAAGTAATTCAATTATTTGTTTAGTACTTCAAGTATTTTTAAGTATTTCAAATACTTATCAGTATTTCAAGTGTTTTTAAGTATTTCAAATATTTTTCAAAATTTCTAATATTTTTAAGTATTTCAAGTATTTGTTAAATAAATAAATAAATATTTTTAAGTACTTTAAATATTTGTAAGTATTTCAAGTATTTTTAACAATTTTTAAGTAGTCCAAGTACATTTAAGTATTTCAAGTATTGGGATGTATTTAAGTATGCTCAACGGACCACTCACTAACCCACTCAATTAAATTGAGCAAGTTTTTAGATTTAGCTGACTGGCTCAAGTGCCATATCTTTATCAAGTACCAGTACCGAAATACTGAGTACTAGTAGCAATACTAGTACCATACTCGTACTTGAAAATACTCAACTACTTTACAGCTCTGGTTGCAGCTTCCTGTCAAGCTTCAGCTGATTTAAATTGTTTCTCTTGTTTTGTCTAAAATTTTATCTAGTCAGTCAATCCATGGCACTGGATTTTGTTGTTCGATAGTCAATTATTTCCTAACTAACTTTCAATAACGTTAAATGAATTTAACCAAACTTATATTTACGACAATCTTATATAAAAATTCATTGAAATATGTATTTCATTTAATAATACAATTTTACGAGAACAAATTATTTAATTGCCAAAAGAAAGGATTCTAATTTTAAAATACATAGGGAAAACCCAAACAATTAGAATATATGCAAAATATCTATTTGAATTGTGTATGGTTTGCAGTTATAAATTGCTAGAAAATACATTGGAAATAAATGTTTGAACCATAACAAAATACAATGCAAGCAATTAATAAATTCTCAATATTTTCAAATAAATTTGCAATTTTACAAAACTAAAAAAAGGGGGCAAATTTAAAAAAAAAAAAGAAAAGGTAAGTCATAAAAGGCAAATGAATTTCCTAATAATATTTAGAAATAAAATCTTAATTAAAGTGATTTATATATTTCTGGATTAAGAATAGAGAATTCGTTGTTGGCTAGTTTTTATTTGTATTAATTTTGAGATAAAATTTTTCAGTTATTCAGTTTTTAATAAATTAATCTGACAATATCATCACAAAATGTAATTTTTAGTGCTACAAATATGTATTCAAATAGAATAGCTATAAATATAATAATAATTTTTTTTTTAGAAATTCTAGTGGATTTTAAAACCGAAGATTAGGCAACACTGCTACGGCGAAAGGTACCCACAGCCTATGCACTTGGTGAGCATTTGCTAAGCACTTAGGCATAGGCTGAGCATTACTCATCTCTCTTCTTTGCCTATACCAAATTGCAAAGCAACAACACTTTCGTATTCTTTGTTGGAGTACAACTTAGATTTTGTTGTTGTCTAACGTAGGAGTTTATAAAAATAACGTTTTCTTAAAGTTTATATGTATTGGTGTTTGCACTTCTATAAGAAAATTTTTTGGGCACCCCTGGTATAGTCGATCGCCATACGTTTAACACCAACAAAGAATTCTGCAACGAGGAAATATTTGAGTATGCATTCTGTTTTCAGTTAATGTATATGAATGATGTGTATATGTGTGAGTAAACTGAGCGAAACATACCAAGCGAATCTGAAGTGCTTTCTCTCTCTCTCTCATATACATAGAAACTCTCGCTGGTATTCTAATTTACACCTCTCCCTCTCTTCTCTTAGTTGCTTAGAGTAGCACAGCCATGCCGCACAGTAGTCGAGCGGCGAGAGGGGAACAGGACATTACAGTTATTTACAGCCTAAGATGATTACACATCAATAAAATACCTAAATATTTACAATAGGGTAAGGAATGGAATAATTTAAAAAGGTTAAGAAAACAAAAAGGTGGAAAAAAGTATTACAAAGTACTACTAGTTTTAAACCAGTGATTTGTCGAAAACTCAAAAGATAATTTAAAAGCAAAAGAGAAAAAAAAATAATTAAAGAAAATTTAGAAGAAAATTGCGTACAAGTTTTTTGTTCATTGCGCTTTAATCTTTATTTTTATGTATCAACAAATTTACAAAGTGAAATTTGTGTATGTGAGTGTATATTTCTTCAGGGTTTTTATGCAAAGTGCATAGCAAAAAAAAAAAGGAAAAAAAAGAGCTCAAATTGAAATCCTTTTACTACATTTTAAAAAGAAAAAAAAAAAGACTCACCTTTACTTGATATCTACTCAATTGCCACGTCATTTGTTTAAAAAGAAAAAGTACGATGATACTCGGTATGCTTTGCTATTTATTTACAAGTTTTTTTCTTTTATAAATTACTTAAAGGAAATTTAATATTAAATGATATTCGTTCGTTTTTATCTGGTAAATATTGCTATATAAGTTCAAAGGTATTTGAAGGATCTAATACAAATGTATCTGTATCTGAGCAATTTTCTTTTTAACATTTTTATTGATTTTAGACAAAAAAAAAAAAAAAAAAATGTGAAGTAAGTACTTTGAAATTTGTATTGGAATTTTTTTTTTGCTTTTACAATGTGAAAAAATATACAATATTTGTGTAGGTATAGAAGAGTGTCTCATATTTCAATCAGATTGATAGATATAAGAATTTTACATTGAGTTGTACTTGTATTTCCGTTTTCATTTCTACTTGTTCTTTTACTTTATTTTCAATACAAGTTTCTGGAACAATGCGATTTCGTATTCTTCAAGTTTGTTATAATTTGCAGTGAAAGTGAAACTGAAACTATTGCTGTTGATATTGTTTGGTTTTTATGGTAATTTTGTTTTTTTTTTTTTTTTTTTGTTATTATTGCATATTTTATATTTTTAAAACACAAAGCTCAGAGGGGAAAAAAATAAATATGATAAAAAAAAAACATAAAATTAAAACTAAAGAAAACAAAATATTCAAAAAAAAAAAGAGAAATAAAACAAAACATGAAATTCAATTTTCGTAGCACTCGCTATAGTACTCGCTTACGTGCCATAAACCAAACGCATCTTTTTCAATTTTTTTTTTTTTAACAAAAAAATAAAAACGAAATTGCATAAAAAACATTTGAAAAAAAAGTGATGTTGTTGTTTTTATCAATTTTACAGTAGCTTTTGTTTTATATTTCTTGTTGCTGCCATTGTTTTTACGTACTATTTTAATATTTCGATTGCTCCACAGTGTAGCAAAAATGAACAGGAAAGTGACAAAATTTAAAAAAAATTTTAATTGGAATAAGCGTTTTGTTTTTAAATATTATTATTAATATTTTTTATAACATTATTAGACTAAATGCGAATTCACCAACCGAGTGCCGTACTCTTCTTTCGCTTTTTGTATGAAGTTTTTCGCTGTCTTAAATTGAGAGCATAAAAATTTCACCAACCGAGTGCCATACTCTTTTTTCTCTCTTTATATATGAAGTTTTTTTATATGAAGTTTTTCGCTCACTTAAAGTGAGAGCATACAAATTTCATATAAAAAAAAAAAATGAAAAGAGAGTGTGGCACTTTGGAATATGAAGTTTTTACGCTCTCAATATACGAGAGCGAAAAACTTCATATAAAAAAAAGAAAAGAGAGACCGGCAGAGATGCGGCGATTCGATTACATACTCAGAGTAAAAATAGAAATATGGCGCTGGATTTATAAAGTTTGGCTCTTAAGTCGTTTGGCCTGGCCACACGAGAGCAATGATGCTGCGCAAAGCCGAAGGGGGGAAAATGTGTGTGCAATATTTTATGCCAGGCATTGATATAATGCAAAGAGACTAACACACTAACACATGCACAAAAGTGTTTTTTTTTTTTTTTTTTTTTTGTTTGGGGTTGCATTGATAATTTTTCTGAGAGCGCATCACACTAACACATTCAAAAGCAATTCATGTATACAAACATAAAAATGATGCCTGCTTAACTATGGCGAATATTGTTTGGCTACATCCGCAATTGCTTTCGTGTGGCAAGGCTCATTAAAAGAAATATAACAACAAAAAAAAAAAAATTCAAGCTGAATTACTGTAAAGAGAGGAGAGGGAACTCTCTTCACACTTTCGCAAAAAAAAAAAATTAAAAAACGTAATTAAAATCAGTGAAATGAATGATTGACTATGAGCGGTGGACTAGATTATTGGTCTTCAAACTGTGGAACCCAGGGGGCTCACGAAAATGTTCAAGGGAATAGATAAATTTTGGAAAAAAGAATGAGTTGTTGTGATTCGAATTATTCGTTTTTTTAAGTAGAACCAGAGTGGGATTTCCCATATAAGCAGTTGCTTGGGGCTGCCATCGTTTAAGAGGCGTCACGAGATGCAAATTTTTTCAGTACACAGTCCTTTTCATAGTTATTAGTAATATCATAAAAGTTTGCCTGTTTCTGAGGGACAAGCAACTTTCGCAGTTTTCGGACAGAAAAGTTTTTCACTTTGCCGTTTGGATTAGGCATAAAACTGTAGGTCCCTTCCATTCTTGTATAAGTATAAAGCTCGGTTTAGGCCTTTCTTGGAATATTGTGTCATTATAGTAGGAGTAGTAAATCAATTAATAAAAATAAAAAAAATAAAAAAAAATCTTTTTAAAGTTAATAAAGAAAAGAATTGAAACATTTTATTACTAATACGGAACACGAAATCACATTCTTGTTATGATAATTTAAAAAATTAAATAAACATTCCTGGGTCTGCTTTTTAAATATTTTATCATGGTTTACTAGTACAATATTTAAAAACTGGCGAAGAATATGGACGAATTGCGAAAAGGCCGTCGTTTGCCTGTCTCTATAAATCATACACAGTTGTTATCTTGATTATAAACGTTCATTAAGCCTGTTAATAACACTTTAAAGCTAAAGGCATGAACTAAAGTCTTGACTATGACAAATTAAGACTTAGATTTAATTTTCATAGTCTCTTAAAAAATTAGCTCTCAAAATTTGGATTTATCTAATTTTTTGTATATTTCTCTTGATGCCTTACAATTTGTAAGTATAATTTTTAAAATTTTTTTTAAGCAAATCTTTTGTTCTCTCCAGTTTATTTTGGTTTTTAATTTTATTAACCTTTAATTATGGAGGTGAATTTTTTACCTTTTAACTTTACTAATTTTTTGATAATTATTTGTTCTTCGAAAACAAGCTAATAACATTTTTAATTAAAATAAATCTAAAATTTGAAAACTTTTTTTTTTAAGTTCAACAAAGCTGGCACTTTATTTCACAAGGTGGAGTAAAATTTACCAACACCTCTACAGTTAATATTAATTTGGGAAAATATTCTTTCTATATTCGGTGTCTATAAGTGCTATTTAGTTTTCCGTTTGTTGAAATACCAATTAATTAAATTTTCATGATAACCAAAACATATTTAAATCTATTCTTGCATATTAATGTGAAAACTGCAAATTGAACAGTTAATCCGGCAACTCTTCATCAGAGTGAAACAAAGAAGAATTTTACTTTTGGATGTGCATATGTAAATAAATAAAATAGCGAGTAAACAAACACAGTCAAGTCTTACAAGAACAATACGAACAGCACTCTCACTCTCTCATATTTATGTATGTGTGTATTTACACTTGAAGAATTTCTTGCAAAAACAACACAACTAACACGAGAGAGCCGACGTCTCTGCCTGTATTTGCATACAGGTTCTCTCAGTGTTTGTTTTTGTTCTTCTATGATACTCTGTTTCTCTCATATTTAAAAGGAACAACAAAAAATTCGCGAGAGTTAACCCGAGAGCAGCAACAACTAAATGGAGGAACAACAACAATCGTTACGGTATTTAATAGACATCTATAGACAATTAAATCAAATTATGGTATTTCTTTCATATTTTAGCTATCATAAGTCAATTGTAATATTCCTCGAAATTCAAAACGTGAATTCTGAGAATTATTGGGAATATGAATGTATAAACTCGTAATTGTGACTAACTTCATATCTATCATAAGCGCCATTTTTTTGACATTGACAGCTATTCTATCTCGAAGAGCGCCAAAAATACTATAAGAATTGATCTGTCAAATAATTTTCATAATTCTACAAAACTGTTTTACTATAGCTGAAAATGTCGAATTTCGTGCGAACAAAACAACATTTGCGGGAAGTTTTAATTAGCTTCTTCCATTTAAAGAAAAACGCAACTGAAGCACAACGTTTACTCACTGAAGCTTATCCTGACTGTGCTATAGACGTTAGAATGTGTTAGGTGTGGTAGGCCCGTTTCAAAAGTGGTGATTTTGATGTTGAAGACAGGGAACGTTCAGGCGACCCGAAAAAGTTCGAAGATAAAGAATTGAAGGCATTACTCGAAGAAGATTCATGTCAAATGCAACAAGAACTTGCAGAATCTTTAGGAGTTGATCAATCAACCATTAACCTAAACGATTAAAAGCATTGGGAATGATTCAAAAGCAAGGAAATTGGGTGCCGTACGAATTGAAGCCGACAGACGTCGAACGATGATTTTTCACATGTGAACTGCTGATTGAACGACAGAAAAGAAACGGTTTTCTGCATCGTATTGTGACTGGCGATGAAAAGTGGATACGTTACGATAACCCAAAGCGTAAAAAATCATGGGGACCGCCCGGACATGCATCAACATCAACGGCAAAGCCGAACATCCATGGATCCAAGCTTATGCTGTGTATTTGGTGGGATATGAAAGGTGTCGTGTATTATGAGCTGTTGAAACCGAATGAAACGATCACTGGCGACCGCTACCGACTACAATTGATGCGTTTGAGCCGAGCATTAAAGGATAAGAGGCCAGAATATGAGAACAAACACGACGAAGTTATTCTTCAGCACGACAATGCTCGGCCGCATGTTGCAAGGCAAGTAAAAACATACTTGGAAACGCTGAAATGGGAAGTGCTACCCCACCCGCCGTATTCTCCAGACATTGCTCCTTCTGATTACCACTTGTTCCGATCGATGACACATGGCGTGGCTGAACAGCACTTCCGTTCTTGCGAAGAACTCAAAAAATGGGTCGATTCGTGGATAGCCTCAAACGATGAGGAGTTCTTTCGACGCGGAATCCGTATGCTACCAGAAAGATGGGAAAAGGTTGTGGCTAACGATGGACAATACTTTAAAGAATAAATTTATAATCACTTTTTCACAATAAATGTCCAAATTACGAAAAAAAATACGAGTTTATACATTCATACTCCCAATAATATTTTCATATTTTAATCATACGAGTATGTATGAATACAAATTTAATATATTTTGTTTTTATCTGAAATAATTCAAGGGGACGTTTCTTCATCATTCAAATTTATCTAGTACTGTTTTTTTTTCTAATTATAAATTGAAGACCAAAATCTGTTAGACATTCATATCTGGGGTCCTGCTTCCCAGCAAGGGCTTTTTGTTTCTATGTCTTGCCTATCTAAAGTGAAGTATTTAGTTTTAGAAACTCCTATTTTTTTCAAACTCTTTTGTGCATTCTACCCCACTGTCTTCTACACTGACTGTCTGTAATTTGCACTGCATTGCATTGCATCTAAAATATACTGATAACATTGTTGTTGCATTATGAAACAAATCATAATAATAAAAATAATAATAATAATAATAGTAGCAAGTCAGAATATAATGTACTCATCATAAGTTGCTTACACTATTCAACGTACATTGTAAGTGAGTTCATTTGCTAACTTGGTTGGTTGATGGTTGCTGGTTGAGGTTAGTCGGTTAGTGTTAGCAGATTGTGGCATTTTCCACACAATGGTAAAACTATAAATATAAAATATACGATAGCATACATGCACCACTTACTAGCATCCCATCACTTTGAATCAGCATAGCATCCCAGCAACATAACATTCTCGTATCAACGGCAGCAACAGCACATTGTCGTTGTTGTTGCCTGCCTGATGTGGCCCGAGAGAGAGAGAGAGAGAGAGAGAGAGTGAGAGAGAAGAGTTGGCCCCTGCTGTAAGCGTTTATTTGTTTATTGTTGTTGGTTAGTAGTAGAGTTGCCTTTTTTGCTTACGTTTATTTTTTTCTGACTTCAGAGCAACTCATTTGCAGTAATATTAAAATTTCATAATGGTTTTAATTTTATTTTTAGTTTTACCTTTTTTCTTTCTACTTCTTTTATTCTACTGGTTTTTTTTTCTTTAACCCCCTCTCATTATATTACATTTTACCCATTTTTGTTTTGCTCTTTTATTTCTCTATGTGTGTCTATGCCCCCCTACTCCCCTCATAACATTGAATGACCTATCATGCTATATATAGTAAAATTGTAATATTGCATAAATTATGCAATGCAGAAAATAGAACCGACGAGGCATAGGATTCGTTGGTTGGCTAGAAATGAAAATGCTGTAATTTTATTACAGCTAACATAATGATGTGTTAATGGAGCAAAATTGTATATATTTGCTTGCTGATGATGAAAATGAAAAGACGAAAGAAGTTTTGCACAAAAAGTTGCTGCAACTGAAAGAAAATTCAATCAATGGAGCGTGCTTGAATGGGAGTATCTTTTGAACTAAATATAGAATTTAATTTTATGCATAGAAAATAAAACCGAAGGAACAGGACAAAGTTAAAATGACCTAAATCTATTTTTTTTTTTTTTGTTTTTGCTAGTTAAAGAAATTTAATTTTATAGTTTGAACTGCAGTGACCATAGGCAGGCAGGAAGGGCTTTACAAAATTAAGTTAATTTGATCTCTGAGGAAAATCCTGTAATGTATATATTTATTTATTTTTTTTTTTTGGAAGTGAAACTTCTTATAGGAGAGTACTGAAATCAGGAATGGCAACCATATTTTATTATTTTATTTTGTTTGGCTCTCTATGTACAAAAACAAAAAACTACACAAAACATTTTTTCTCTCACTCTCTTTATTTTCTCAAGCAATGTTGTTGTATGTTGCCATTTTCTCCTTTTTTTTTTAAGTGAAGCTTTTATTGATGTGTTATGCCTGGTTTTCACTATGGAAATTCTCTCTTTTTCTTTCTTAGAAGGCAAATATGACATAGTGAAAACTAAGCATTAGGCATATGTAAAACCCTAGAATCGAATGAATGCATAGAATTTTTGGGTGTGAAACGACGGATATAGGCGAATTTTACTTTCGGATGTGCATATGTAAATAAATAAAAGAACGAGTAAACTAACAAAGTCTACTCTTGCAAGAACAATATGAATAACACTCTCTCTCTCTCTCTCTCTCTCCTATATTTATGTATGTGTGTATCTGCACGAAAAGATTTTTTTCAAAAACAACAACACGACGAGGAACAGTAAATTCCTCTGAAATCAATCACTCGCTAATTTGAGATGAGATTGAGAGAGAGCCGACGTCTCTGCTTCTATAGAAGCGTAGGCCAAAGATTTGCACGCAGACAAATGAGCGTAAGAAATTTCACACGTACAGAGCTCATTTCCATAGAAAGAATGCTCAATCGATCATTGTGTATGTATTGGTGGCAAAAAAAATTCATTCATATGAAAACAGTTAGATCACGATAGGCGCTCTCTCACTGTCATGCACTGATTGATACTCTCTTTCTTTTACATTTAAAAGAAACTTAAAAGAGTTTCGTAAGAGTCACGAGAAGTCAAGAGAAGCAACAACAAAATGCAGAACAACAATAAATGCGGTATTTAGCTATCATAAGCCAATTGTATCATTCCTCGAAATTCGAAACATGAATTCTAAACGTTGATATTTCCAATTTTTTATTATACATAAGTATTAATTAAAATATAATATATTTTTTTTTTTTTATAAAAAAAGCGAATTTTCTTCTACTCTAAATTTCTGTGGTTAGAAGGCATAACAACACAACTCGAGTTTTGTCGAATTCGAGTTATTATTGTAATTCAAATCTTCATATCCGATTTCGATTGTGTCAAAATTTTATGAATATCGTTTTAGTGGTTTACGAGATATTAGAGGAGAAATAGCACAACTCTAATTGATTTCTATTAGCATTTGAATATTTGAAATGCTCTCCTGTAAAATTAAAAAAACTGACTTATGCGGTTATGCCTTGTGACCACAGATTTATCTACGGCTGCCTTTAAAATTAAAACGAAAATAATATATTTTCTCTGCATAGTTTCACTTCTACCATTTTTTTTTCATGACACATTTAGTCTTTTTGTTTTTAGGGTGAGATCCAAGTCTTCAATTCCAATTCAGAAAAACGTTTTTATAACTAATTTTAATTATTCTTTCAACCTAACAATTTTCAATTACAACATTTTGGAAAACTAATTTGTCTTATCATACTAATTGAAACATTGATTATATTGCGTTTTTCTTTTAAATAATTTATACGAAATTCAATCAGTGTTTAGCACATGAACACGAATATAACAAACAAACCAAAGAACATGAAAACCCAAAATGAATTTTACGTGCTAAATATAATTTAGTTTCATTGCTTTTAGTCTTTTTATTAACTACCCTCATCGAAGCATCCAAACATTCATCGATACCTTTTCTGAATGTAAGATAAATGTTGACTCTTTCTGTGCTATTTACTGCATATTAGGGCATACCAATTTAATTTTTTTTTAAATGAAAATTTCTTATGCGATAAAATATGCATTGCAGTCATATTGAAGTAAATTGGAACTTCAACGTCGTTTATCTGTTAAAACTATATTTTTCTCATATAAAAATAGACGATTTTGACCGATAAACGGCGACCTCGCTGTTGTCTCCCCTCCTTCATACAAGAACACAAGCGAAAGAGCAACATAAAAAAAAAAATAAAAATAAATTTGCTCCTTGACTTTCTTGTCCTTTTGATCTCTTCTCTCTTTCCAACTAATACTCTCTCATTTAAGTACAATTGCACTTGCACTTTGTTTTTGTAATAAGTAAATTATTTGCTTTTGGCTACTCTCTTGCGTTTGCTAGTAAGCTACGATGATTTCTCTCACCTCTTTTTTGCATTAGATGTTAAGAGACCCCGCTTTCTCCTGCTTCATGCAAAAACAAAATCAAAGAAAATAAACTTGCTCTTTGAATTTCTTGTACTCTTTTTTCAACTAATACTCTCCCATTTAAATACAATTGCACTTTTTTTTTGTAATAAATAAATTCGAGAGAGACATCGTCGTTCCGTACTCGTTATTTGTCTTGCTAGCGCGTACTCGTTAGTACGCAACAACGATTTATCTTACCTCTCTTTTTTGGTTAAACGGTATTCTGGAAGGGGGAGGGGAAGAAGTACAGATGAGGTGTATTGCGTATTATATTTTGGCATTTACATATCGATGTGTAAAATATGAAAGTGTATAAAAATATGAAAACAAAATATTGCTGACGATCGTGCCACCAGTTGCAAATCTACGAATTCAAATTTAAATAACGGTATGCCTACATTAAATTTAATATATAACTTATTCATGAATGTCGTAACTGATTGAAATTTGTGTTGATTACAATATAATTTAAAAAAAAGAAAAAAATTCATTTTCACTGTGTGAATTCCAAACACAACGAGATTTTTTCTCTTTTTTTTTTTTTGAATAGTTCTCTAATAGAAAATTCTATATTCGATCCTTGTCAACTTTGGGTAAGAAAGTATGGCAAAAAAAATGTGTTTTATCCATACAAATTGGTACACCCTAATATATATATAGTCACATACGAATACATATGCCATTAATAAAATAATAGCCAAGTTCAGTAGTTAGAGTAGAGAAGAATAAGTAAAAGTTTTCTCTCATCAAATGTCATCCATTGACACCGACATGTGAGATCCAAAACAAAAAAAAAAAAAAAAGGAAAATTGAAACAAAAATTACAACATTCCCATGTTGGGTTCATCGATTAATTCAATGAAATGGATAATAGAGTTTTCATTTCAATTCATACTTTTATGCTATAATACATCTACATAAAGAGCTGCTGTTTTTAATTACTATACATAATCATTAGAGATATCAATCCCGTCATATTTTTCGGTATAAAAAATTCAACCCCGGGATATTAAAAATAATGTTCTTAAATGTGGTCGCTGTAGCCTAGTGGTTAGTGTGTTGGACTGCTACGCAGAGGTGCCCGGGTTCATATCTCGGCACGCTCAAAAAAATCAAAAAATAGAAAATAAAAATTTTTCTACAAGGCACCACCTCTTGGCTGGCAATGGCAAACCTCCAAGAGTAAAAAAATGCCTATGAAAAGCTTTTCACTTTGCCGTTCGGATTCGTCATAAAACTGTAGGTCCCTTCCATTCGTATATAAATATAACTCAGACAACATGAATGGATGCGAAAAGCTCGGCCTTGGCCCTCCATGAGCTGTTGAGCCATAATAGTAGTAGTTCTTAAATTCAATGAAAAATTTTACTGAAACATTTGCATTAAAAAGCTTTTTTGATGACTTAAACCTTCCATTAGAAAGCATATACAAATTTTTAAAAATAAATAAAATTTTGTAAAAATTCAGATTAAGGCGGCCTCAGGCCGCTAAAGCTATGCTTTAAAATCACAATACGCTAATGTAGAAAGTTTTTTACTTCAGCAATATTGCCCTCCATTAATCACTATTTTATTGACAATTTAGAATTGTTTTGAACGCATTTCAACACTTTTTTTTTATTTTATGCTCATTTTGATGTGAAAAATAGGCTTTTGAATTCCCGATTCTTTTGTATTCGTTTTCAGCTTTTAACCATTAGGGGGTTAAATAATCGAAGAGTCTACCGAAGAACTTACTTCTGCACATATTTTTGAAGCATGATTTTATGACGAGTGTAAGAAAAATTACTGCTAGAAATTGAAAAATTTTTTTTAAAAAGTGCAGATTTTTTTTTTATTTTTTTTCAGTTTACTTTAGGTGTAAACCTAAAATTTTTAAAACAAAGTTTGTGTATAGGGAATCTAAGATTTATCTATTTGCAGTCAAATATGTTGCCCAATGAAATTTTTGGATATTTGAATTAAAATTTCGTAGAAAAAAAAATATTATATTGCATAAAATACAATCACAATTTTAGTCGGCTTTTGAGAGATCACAACCGGTCATATCATGAATGAATTTAAAAAACATTTTCATTCCCGACTCAAAGATAACAAAACACCCCAATTTTAGAACATATCCCGGGATCCCGGGATTGACATTCCTAATACTCACACATACATTCAAGTAACTATGCATGGATAAATTCATGTGACGAGTATGTCAACACAAGAGCAGCTTGTGTTTTTGTTCTCCCGCTCTCTCGCTCTCTCTCTCTCTTTTGCCTCTCTAATTAATGTCAATGTAAATGGATTTACTTGTATATGTTTATACATTAAAATGCTTCGATGTGTGTGAGGAATAAATTATTATAATAATACCTAATATTAATAATAAATAATTCAATTAAGACTTTTGCCAATTTATTATTAGAAATCAAAAACACACAAATTGAATTTTATAGAGTTGAGTATTTAGGAGATTCGATTCTTTTGTATTGCTTTAATTTAAGATTTATTATATAGTGTTGCTACCACATACAAAAGTAACAGGAGCAGACGTCTACAAACTTTATTAAGCTCAGATCCTCATTTATACGTACATAAATACATACAAACATTCAGACATATGTACCATAAGTAAATGTTGAAATAATCATAAAAAATAAATAATAAAATAAACACATATTAGCTTGTGGCTTCATAAGTCATAGTCATAGTCACTGATACTTACAGGTACATACTAGAAAACAGGAAGGTAGATAGATCTACATACGTACATAGCCGCAAAATATGAAATGCTATTATGGCAAATGAGTTTTTTTTTATTAAAGATTAATGTTTATAGCTTATACTAAAATGCATAATAATGCAGAGTATAATAGCTAATAAAAGAAAGAAAATATTAAATTTGCATAATTTTAAAAGCGTGTTTTTTTTAATAGTCATTTAGATATTAAAATGATAAAAATATTTTGCATAACAAAATTAGTGTGTTTTTTGTTTGCTTTTAGAAAAGAGAAAAGTGCTCGGCATTTCATAGTTTATAGTTTTGATATAAACTTAAATTAGATTTAAGTAGAAAAAGTAAGGAGAAAAGATTTTAGTTGAAATTTAAAGAAGGAAATTATAGCATATTAGTATCAGAATAAGTTACAGGGTAATTGATTGTACTAACACACTTCAAAAATATTTATTGCAGATTCTTATGCCTGGTTTTTACTATGTCAAATTCAATCAAATTTGCCAGCATGTTGGCAAATTTCATATGGGAAATCCTCTCTTTTTCTCTCTTTGATGGCAAATATGACATAGTGAAAACCAAGCAGTATAATAAAATATTTTTCTAAGCTTTTGCTCCGGGACTCCTGGAATAATTTTCAAATGAAAATAGACGCGAAAAAATTGGAATGAATGGTACAGAAAACCGTGATATATATAAAAACTTTGAATAAAATCGGTAAACCTAAAAATGGCGCTGCAATGCAAAGGCAAATTCAACTTTCTCCTGATTTTACACATACATAGGTATGTGAGCAAATTGTAAATGCATTCAAAGAAAAAGTACCACTACTATGATATAAATGTATTAGGCCCATAGTCATACGAATTTCTCCGAAGATGTGTGACAGTAATTTGTTGTTTTTGTAAAATGTTACGTTAAGTATTTCGCCGTAGCTGCACATTTAAGCGAAAAATTCCGAGAGAGAGAGAGAGAGTTTTGTGATATTCTGCGAACTGTCAAAAAATCACACACACAAAAACACACACATTGCAATTTCTCATTCTATGTATTGTGCAATTAAGCGTGTATGAGTGAACGAAGTAATTGCACTCGTCGAGACTCTTAAGGTGTCAACGAGTTCGCTCAGCATGCTCTCATCGAAAGAACTCATTTACACATTTCTCGCTGTAGTATGCTGCAGTGTTTCATATTAATACGTTGTTTACAACAACTAAGAGATGAAAAAGTCTCTCTTTTCACATTTTCAGTGAATTAAGCATATGCTAAATGAGTGAACGAAGTAGTTGCACTCGCCGAAATTTGTAATTTATCAACGAGTTCGCTGAGCACACTCTCGTTGAAAAAATCTCATTTACACATTTCTCGCTGAAGTATGCTGCAGTGTTTTATATGATTACGTTGTTTTGTGGCTCAGAGATGAAACACTCGTTGGCTCTTTTTTCACATTCATTGAAATGTGTGCCGAGCGTTGCCACCTGGTTTTTTGGGCTGAGGAACTCATTTTTGGGATCTATTTGTATTTAAAAAAAAAAAATATTTCTGGTTCTGGCAAAATTTAGAAAAATAGGGAAAAATTTTAATTTTATCTAAAACTGGAGCGCCAACTATGAAACGACAGATTGCATTGAAATTTTGCAATTATGATTTGATTGACTAACAAACTTTAATCAATAATATATTTTTAGTCTTTCACGAAGGATTTTTTTCCCCACAGTCTTATGTAATAAACGAATTTTAGTCACTCAAAAACGAATAAATTTTAAACTTCAATCAGGAAACAATTCATTTTTATATTCTATAACAAAATATAAATAAATCGTTAATTAGCAACACATAAGTTGAGTTTTTATTTTGTAAGCCAAATTGAAATGCTATTGAATTTACAATCATTTATGCAATTTTTCATTTTATTGTAAACTGAAAGCATTACATACATTTTTAAATTTCATACTAAACAGATGGACTTAATAAGTCAATTATAAATATAATTAAAAATAATAATAATAATAATGAGTGTATGAATTGACCGAAATCAATTTACAGATATATTTTTTTTTATACATTTATTTATATATTTATAAATAAATAGCTTCAAGTATTTTTAATGAATGCATCATGTATGAAATCATATATATATGGCAATATTATTTATAAAACAATTGAAAATAAATAATTTGTGTGGCCTAGTGCAGCAAAAAAAAAAGAAATTCTATTGTAATATATTGAAATAATTAATACATAAATCATATGCCATCAACCGAAAAAAAGCAAAAATAACTAATTATTTTTAACTTAAGTTTTATTTAAATCCTGAAACACAAAATTTTGTTGATAGAATTATTCAATAAATTCTACCAAATTTCCATCAATTTCATATTACTGTAGAATGCAGTAAAAGAAAAAAAAAACTATTCAAAAAAAAAAAAAAAATCAATCATGTGTTTGCAACTTAACAAAAACAAAGTGCGCGCCGCCCATAGTCAAGTGCTGACATAAAAATTCTCTACTATCAGCTACTGCCATCAAATGGATCACCTCAATGGAATTTCTTCTTTTTTTTTTTTTTTTGCGTAACATGACATAAAAGAAAAGAGGGTAGCTTTCAGTTTTATGTTTCGTCCTTTTTATAGCAGCTACCCAAAGCTTTATTCAATTTTAAGGTGTCAAAAAATGTAAACATTTTTCAGCAACACTGTGCTTTTTGTGATGTTTTTCTGCGCAGAAATTTTTACAGTTTAAATCAATGCAGCGCATAAAAAAATATTTTTGACTATGAAGTTTAATCACATGATGTTCTGTTGACAATCATAGAGACAGACAGACACCCAGGAACGATTAATGGATACGTCGCGATAAAAGGATTTTCATATACACACACTGACACATATTTTTTTTTTTTTTTTTGCCGTCGCCATCGCTATATGAATACGCGAATTTAAAATATAAGTCAAGTGGGCATTTTTGTTAGTGGTAGTTGTTGTGTTCATCGAGAATAGTTTTGAGTAGTTGAGAGACATTGAGAGAAATTGTAATTTAAATACACTTTCAGGGGAAAATTTAAAGTTAAGTCAGCATTTACACGATGACAGTAGTCTCATGAAACTCTCAAAAGTGAAGGGAAGAGGAAAGAAACGATAGGGAGATGGAAAATATTGCGGGCATCAATTTATGAAACCTGGAAAAAAGTTTAGTCTCACCGTTGAAATGCAGACAAAATCAATAATCCTATTCACTCTTTTGAGTAAAGTGCTGGGTAACGGGATAAAAAAAAAACAAATATTTTACTTTCCAGGCAGGCAAATGAGAGTAAGAAATTTCACACGTGCAAAGCTCATTTCCATAGAAAGAGTGATCAATCGATTATTGTGTATGTATAGGTGGCCACCGCTGCTTTAGAGAGTGAGCGCATCCATAATTGAGATAGTGCACTCTTTGGTAAATATCAATCAAGTGCTTTTTTGTTCTCTCCATTTCAATGTTGCCTATCTAATGTGCTAGCAGTAAGCTCTTGTTTGTAATTTTTTGTTGTCGTATAAATTAATAAGTAGGCAACACTGATTTTCTCTCTTACTCAGGGTAACGGTTTAACATATATTTTAGTCAAGGTTCAAACCAGAGTAAAAGTGTTAAGAAAGAGTAAAAACAAATGACGTATATTTTGTTATTGTAACATATTGTAAAGGGGTTAGTCTAAAGAGCGAATAGGGCGAATTTAGTTACTTTGAACAAATACTATGTATATGTGTATGTATGCTTTACAAAATATATTTATATATTTTTTCAATCAAATAGTTAACCAAATTGTATAATTTGCCATGCAGTGGGCATTTTTAAAAATTTTTGAAAATCTTTTTAACTTCAAAATAAATAAATTTGCCAGCCATATTTGACATATTTCCAAAAAAAAGTGTATATTTTGATTACGTAGGGGAGTATCGTGAAAGTTGGAGCATGTTTTGACTTTTGCTCATAACTTCCGTTGAATGTCGGATTTTTATTAATATTGGATATCGTTGAAAATATCTGACAAATTGCAATGTTTTTGCTGAACATTCAAATATAATTGGATTAATATTCCAGGAGTTGTGGACATTTCCAAAAAACAAAAATTGTAGTCAGGGTCAGGACATTGTCGGAGCACTGTAGAAAATCAATAAGAAATGAATGAAGGAATACGACTAGAAATAACATGAACGTCAAAGAAAAAGGAAAAATTATACTGGCAAACCAAGCATATTTGCGTGATGGAAACACCATGAAATGCTACATATTTCCACTTCTTAAACCTTATCGAACAATTTAAGTTAACTTACTTTGATGTTTGCATGTTATTTTTTATATTAATTCACTTCTTCTGGCACTAATAGTATTTTTACTCTCTTTTTATACTTCTTTTAATACACGCTTTGTACTCAAAATGGCATGAAAAGTTTGCTTTCGTTATGACAAACAATACTGTATATTAACTTAACGAACGCCAGTTAGATATAACGGAGAAAACGACACTGTCCCGACCATGACGACACTCTCCAACATTTTGAAATTATTCGGAAAAGGAAAATTTTTTTTAAAAAATCTAAAAACTCACAACAAATGAGCAAATTTTTTGTTTTTTTAAATTTTTTTTTGAAAATTTGTACACACAAATTTTTTTGAATTTACACACAAATGTATTTTAACAAAAACTTTGCAATATTGATTTTGGTTTACTTTTTATTTATGATTTTCACAATGTCAAATTCCATCAGATTTGCCCACATGCTAGCAAATTTCATATAGGAAATTCTCTCTTTCGCTCTCTTTGACAGGGAATATTGCATAGTGAAAACCATGCATTATCCTCTTCACAGAAAAAATACACATTGTAGCCTGAGAATTGATTTGGCGTATGTGTATAAGTATTCCTATGCCTATACGCCAAATCAATACTCAGGCGACGGCATGTGTGTACTCACATTTTTTCGTGTTATTTAAGTTTTTTTGAACTTTTTGAACTTTAGTTTTCTCAAGCTCAAGTGAGATTGGGAAGCTAAATAAACATTATGCTTTTTTTTATTTTATTAGAATTAAAAAAAAAAAGAAAAAAAAACTTAAACGTGCAGTCTCTACACCCTGAAGAATTTATAATCATTTCCGCAGAGTTTTTTTTTCATATTGCTTTCTCAATACTTTTTGGCGCGTACGAAATTCATTTACACCTTCTGTTGAAGTGTTTTTTCTTCTTCTCTTTACTTTGTGTTGTTTTTTTTCTGTTTGATACTCTCTACACTTGTCGGCATAAACACGACGCAGTACACGTATATAACACATAAGAGTAAAGATCAGCTATATGCAATCTGAGAGGGAGAGAGAGAGAGACGTCTATGTCGGCTTTCTCACTAAAGCATTTGCGATAAAATGGCGAGAAGTCGACTCTCTGTTTGATTCTATATAGTCGATCTCTATATGCTCTCGTTCGCCAAACACTAACAACTACATGCATAACTTCGTTTCTTATTATTTTATTGTAACACAAACGCAATTCCCGTTGTAAAATTTTCATAAGTTTTACTTAAAAAAACAATAGCACTAAACTAATACACTCAAAGTTTCATTTCAAAAATCCGAACATACAACAACATTGCTTGAGAAGATAAAGAGAGTGAGAGAAATGGGTTTGTTGTAATTTTTTTTTATGTGTACATAAAGAGCCAAACAAAATGAAAGAATTCATCAGACAAAATGTTGCCGATCCAGATTTCAGTACTCTCCCATAAGAAATTTTATTTAAAAAAAAAAAAAAAAAATTAATAAATTCAAAAATTAAAAAAAAGAAAAAAAGCAGGTATATTTATATGGAAATATTAAATAAAGAAAATATTTTTTTTAACAATATTTTTCTAGTCTAGTTTAAACTAAAAAACAAAAAAAAAAACAAGTAAAAATTTAAACATTTCATTACATAAATCATTGACTAAACATGTAACTATAATTAAGAACCTAAATGAAATGATTGATGATAATCCATGACACGAGATACGCAAGTAGTTTTCATCTTAAGGCTGCTTAAATTCCCGCCTCTAATCTTTGATGTTTTCGAATGTATAGAGTAAACGCATTTCCACTAAATTATAATAAGTAATTTTCACATTCAAAGGCAACTCTCACATATCTTCTAATTCAATCTTGAAATAATATCTGCAGGCTTTAATTTATCTATGTATCCTCACAATGCCGCTGCCAAGGCGTGAAAAATTTAATATGCCACCTTCAAGCTAACACACACACACACACACTGGCATTAACTCACACACATAAATAAAAATTATACAGGTACACAAATAATTTAATTTTATTTTTATATTTATATTGCACCTGCCTTACATTTAGCAACAAAATAACTTATTTATTTATTTATTTATCAATTCATTGTGAAAAATCAAATATTGACTTTTGATTAAAATTATGCCAACCACCAATACCAATGATGGCAAAAAAGCATCGAATGACAACACGATAATAAGATTAAATTACATAAATAAAAAAAAAAAACACATACTTAATACGTAATATATCGGTAAGTGAACGAGGGAGGGAGTGAGGTAGTGTAGGAGTGAGTAGTTGTGTCAAATGTTAATCGCATGAATAAGCTTATTAAAATAAATCGATATATGGCTTCTGGTTGAAGATGGCGATGAGAGATAATAGCAGATTGGTTTTATTATTCAAATTTAAATTCAACTAAATTAAATAATTTTAAATTAAATCATTTAATCATTTTAATGCTAAAATTATTATTATTATTATTTGTAAAATTTGCAGTGGCAGGCATCAGTTGAGCTAATCTTTTTTGATTGTGTAAATTGTCACATTGAAAAATTGCGTATTTGTTTGTTTGTTCAGATATTCGAATATTTTAAGTTTCATTACTCTTTTGAAGTTTTTTGTGCTCATTTATTTTTTAAATTTTTTTTGTTAGAAAAAAACAACTCTAAGCGCTCAGAGAGTATTAAATCAGAAAACGTTGAGCAATCAAAACTCGCTCTTACTTTTTTGAGTGCTCTCTCTCATGTGAGCACATCATATCGAAAACTAGCGAGTGAAAACAAATCAACATTTTTTTTTCCATTACAAACTTATCAAATGTTTGGCTCTCTCTCAAGTTCGTATATTGAGTCTTTCAAAAGAGTGCAATAACTAGTTGCATCGTGAGTAAAGAATATGTAGTGCCGTTATCGAAATGAGCATGGCGAAATTATAACAGGTCATAGTAGCATCCTCTCGTTTCCTCTTCTTTTATTTATTTATTTATTTTTTTTTTTGTATGAATAGACTCAGGACTGCCAAAATCTTTGTTTTTGTTTTGTATTTGGATCTATAGAGCAACAAAGCAGTACATATGTTGTTATTGTCTTGTTGTACTGGTTGTAATTCTGCCATGAAAATGAGTTTATCATTACAACAACTTTTTCTAGTGAGAAATATTAATCGAGCCAAAAACAAAGAGAGCGCTCTTTAATTCAGAGTTGTAAGGAACGCAGTCTGTGTTGGATAAATGCAATATTAAAGAGAGAGAATGAGCTCAATTCATTCAACGCATTTAACGAAAAAGCGCTCATCGATTTTTTTTTATTACAAAATGAGAAAACAAAATGAGTTAATTTTTTAGTGAATAATATTGAAGAGGAAGAGTATAATATTTCTTCTCAATAGAGTGTTTTTGCGAACTCTGTGTTAAGTCGAACATTTCCCTTAGAGAGAGAAAGTGAGATTTTCCCTTACAATGAGAGACGTATCGAAAATTCAAAATCACCCGCGTATGAGAGGATACTGAAAATAAAGCGGCTTTGTGGGATATCATATCCTTGCCACGTTTTTGTGGTGATTTCATTAGTATGGCATAACATTTAACAAACAAAAATTTTCAAAATAAAGTTATATCCTATATTTTGGTCGTTTGTATTTTTTTCACTATGGTAATTGTACTACAAAAAGTGGAAAATTAAAATATCACCATTTTTAGAAATGCCAATTATTTTATTTTTGAATTACAAATGCGAGTTAAGTATTTCCACAAAAACAAAAAACAAAAAAAAAAACAATGCAAAGTGAAACAAAAATAAAATGGAAATTGTAAAACCAAAATTTTATCATTTTTAAAAGTTTTTATTTTGCAAACAAATTTTTTTTTTTATTTAGCACAACTTATTTAATTTTTTTTTAAATAAAAATTATATTTAACAGCAAATATACGTGCAGTAAAACCCAAAAACAAATTCTTATTTTATAGCTGAAAAAAAAAAAACAAAATAGCAATAACAACAAATATGAAAGTCTTAAACCAAAAACCACACATACAAGTATCTCTAATATTTCTAGGTACTACGTGCTTTTATTAGAAAATTTTCAAACTCACACTTTCATTTTCACTCCACAAAACACAAGTGCGATACCGACCACATAAAAAGTTATATAGGAATAAGCGGTCGGATGAAGCAGATGAAATAGCAACGGAAAAAAAAACAATCTGCATACATGTATTCCCAAAAAACTTTTATGACGATAACAAAAATTAATGAGCAAATCTCAGTGTATTTCCACCCCCCTCCCCTACACCACAAAAAAAAAAAAAAAAAAAAAATAAAGTAAATCCTTATAAATTGTCATAAAGAACTTAAAATAAAAATTTGTCCTTTCTCTCTTGTAGAATGTGGTAAATGAAAGAGGCTTTGGGGCATGCCACACGACATGCGAAAACTCATATGTTAACGCAAACAAACACACTGGGATACACACCACACGAACGTATTTAGAAGCAGCATTATATAGCCAAACACCAGTGGGTGGGAATTGCAACAGTTCGCGCAAAAATCACAAAGGAAGCCCAGAGAGAGAAGAGCTAAAGAAGAACCAAAGAAGAGCAAAAATACTTCAATATTGCACCGAAGATACGACAAAGAAGCGTTAAAAATCGTCAAAAAAGGGGTAGGAAAATATTTGGTTAACTCTATGATGATTCTCTAAGATTTTGGGAGAAAATTCAACATTTAATTAACTTATTGATTTTCTAAAAACTTAGGAGTTGAAAGTATTTATTTGCAAAACTCAAGGAAGACATCATAGTTTTTAGGAGACTATGAAAATTAAATCTAGAGGTTAATTTTCAAAGTCATGACTTAAGTTCATGTCAATTTCGTTATTTGAAGTTATCTATAAGCAGGCTTAATGAACAAATGTAGTCATCACAACAACAGTGTATACAGAGACGGGCAAATCACGATTTCTCCTTAGTGATAGTTCTTAATCTTTCAATATCCTATATAAGCTACTAATATTTGAAATCATAACCCAGAATTATAGATTGGATTCCAAATATGAATAGACATTTTGAAAGACATATTCAAAGAAATCACAAGAGAAGCGCTCTAGAAAATCACACTAGGGTTAAGGAGTCACTAAAGATCTAAACTCGCTATTGAGAAGAAATATGACACTCCTTCTCCCCCTCAATATTACTCACTCAAAGAGCGACTCACTTCGTTTCCTCATTTTTGAGTAAAAAAAAAAAAAAAAAAATTAATGAGCGCTCTTTCGTTAAATCGTTTTGGGTGCGTTGAACTCAATCTCTCTTTTTAATACTTATTGCTATTAAAGAGTACTCGTAGTTTTTCGGTCTTTTAATATTTCTCACTAGAAATTCATTTCGATAACGGCACTACATATACATATTTTTAATCGCGACGCAATTATTGAATTGCTCTTTGTATCTCATCTTTCACCCACTCTAATTTATCTCTTCTCTATTATTTCTTTATTTAATTTTCATGGGCTTTGACTTGTAACTGTTAATATTATTTGATACAGGTTTAGAAAGAATATAACACTCAACATAAAAACAAATGAGCGAGAGAAATATTTGAGTAGTTTGTAATAGAAAAAAAATCTTGATCTGTTTAGATTCACTAGTATATGAATGACTCTGGACTTAATATACCAACAAATGAGAGAACCAAATATTTCAGCGAGTGTATAATAGAAAAGAAATGATAATTTGTTACATACACATACACACATGTTCACAGGAGAGAGTACTCAAAAGACACACACACATGTTCATATGAGAGAGTACTCAAAAGAGTTTAGAGCGATTTTTTATTGTTCTACGCACTCTGAGTCTTCGTTCAAAAAGCTTTAGCTTTACATTCACTAGTATATGAAATGATATGCTCACATAAAAGAGCACTGAAAAGAGAATGAGCGTGAGAATTGTGATTGCTTTACGCACTCTGGACTCAATATACCAACAAATGAGAGAAATATTTCAGCGAGTGTGCAATAGAAAAAAAATGATGATTTTTTACACACATACACACATGTTCACAGGAGAGAGTACTCAAAAGACACACACACACATGTTCATATGAGAGAGTACTCAAAAGAGTAAGAGCGATTTGTTATTGTTCTATGCACTCTGAGCCTTCGTTCAAAAAGCTTTAGTAGATCGTGAAAAGCATAGTGCTGCTAGCTTTGACGTCTGCATTCAAATCTCGCGAGAGAGAAGCGCTAATTTGTTTACAAAATATATTTCATTTCTCTCTCTCTCTCTTTCTCACTTCCCACTGGGTGCATATAAACACTACACATAATCAATGTCACTAACACGTGCAAACACTCATAAACTAAAACACACACACATACACACACACACATAAGAGAATAGAGGGTGGTGGAAACAAATTTATTAATATGTTTTTTGTTTTTTTTTTTTGCCGACCCTTGTTTCTTTTTGTTTTTTTCTTGGTTTTGTTTTATTTTGAGTGATTTTTTTCCAGTTTACACAGTGAGTTTTTCATATTTTTTTTTGCTAGTATTTTAGGATTACCAAAAATAATTTAAATCATTGACGTGGGGGTTTTTTTTTTTTGTTGGTTTTTAGTGAAACCAATTTGTCTTAATATATTTTCCAATACGGATATATTGATTTAGTATTTGTGTATTTTCTTCCTCTTTTAATTTTTTTTTTTTGCTTTGTTTTCTGTTTTCGAAATTTACAACCTCAACTACATAGGTTTTATTATTTTGCTTTGCATATTAATATTATTATGAATGAAGATTTGTTTAAGCTTCACATCTTCTCGTCTGCTGTTTTGTCTGAATGTGCCTGTCTGCTTCTCCATCTCTTGTGTCTATAACATGTCTATTTAATTCTTCTTGATTTAATTTCATTGAGAAAAATGTATATCGTTTTATTCTTTCATAAATTTTTTGGATTATTGTTGAGATTTTAATGAAGGTTCAAATAGCATTCACTATATTTATATATTAAAGCAAAAGTAATAGGTCCCTATCTCTTAAAATATATAATTTCCTAGAAATTTATCTTCATTTAATTTATGTTTGCATTCTTGGCATACATATATTCGATGGCTATTCTTTGCGATTACTTTAACTAAGCTTTTAATGTTAATCAAAGTACCTAACGTGTACATATATAAATTGTTGCCAGTGAGTTGATTGAGGAGGTTGCGCTTCAATTGTTAAATATTCTATATGACTATAAGCAATAATTCAACCCAAACGTGAAACTGATTGCAATCTACAAAATAAAATTCAAATATCATAAAATTGGCCAGAAGAATAAAACCAATTGAACTATGTACAAATAAAATTAACCTTTATTTTTTGTACAAGCTTTATTCTTTAAGTATTATAAATATTAAATATTTTCATTTCCCAAAATTTTCAAAATCAACTCACATCCGGCCAACAACTGCCAAACCGGAAATTGTGTAATAGTGTTAAATAAAATGTGCAGAAATTTTTTTTTTATACAATACAAAATGTCATCAGTAAGATTTCTTAACAAACTCAGGAAAAAAACAACAACAAAAAAAGCAAAAAGAAAAAACAACAAAAAGAGAGAAAGAGAGCACTAACGAACGAGTTCAACGAACACAATTTTCTGTTTTTTCTTGTATGTCTTCAACTACAGCAAAATGTCAAAATTCAAAACAAACCAACACAAATAAAAGATATGCGCAGTCTCACAACTGAGAGAGTAAGAGAGAGAGAGAAAAAGAGAGTTACTACACTACGCTCTCTACTTCCTGTGTTTATGCGCTCTTTTGACTTTAAATTGACATTCTGACTGTCAAAATATTCTTTTCTGCATAAGGGTAAGTTTCAAGTGTAAACTTGAGAAGCTTCTATAGAACAAACACTGTCTATCTGTCTGTCTAACGAAAAAAAAAAAACCAAAAACAAAAAACAATTGCTTTGCCAGTGTTTTTGTGTCAGTTTCGCGTTAGTCATACGCAAGTGACAGACAACCAACAAAATAAAATTTAAATCGTCGTCCTTTTTGAGCTTAAAATTTATTATGTCCGTATAAAAAAGGAAACCAAAAAAAAGGAAAACCAACAAAAAATAAAAACAAAAGAGAAGAAACTCTAGAAAAAATTATTCAATAAATATTTTGTAAACATTTTTCTATTAAACGTATACCAAAAGTGCATTAAAAAAAAAACAACTTTAGAAAATACTAAATGGCAATAATTTTTCATAAGCAATAAACTTAGAACAAACAAAAAAAACACGAAACTTTGTGTAGAATTTGTATAGAAAATATTATAAATAATCATAGTGGTGTAACTTTTTATCAATTACCAAATACAAAATCCAAGTAGATAATAGTTTAATTTTTATTATTTGGCTAAATTTTATATGAAACTTGTGAAAAATCGTTTGAATTGTGTGCAAAAGTATTTTTTTCTATCTTCTTTCTTGTTCTTCTTTGCCTGCAAAAAATTCAAGTGCTTCTTGCTTTAAAAGTTCAGCGGCGGGGTGTACGCGGAGTGCGGTAATTTGGCTATAATAGCAGCAAATGTCTGCTTTAAATGTCAAAATTCGTTGTTGTTGTTGTTGTTGCTACAGCTACAACCCTTAAAATCCGTCGTTTGGTTGCGTGTGTGTGTGTGTGTGTGCTTTTCGGATTTTGTTTTGAATATTTTTTTCTGTGAGAGAGCGCACACTGGAAAAAGTTTTTTTGGAATTAAAATTAAATGTAAGTATAATTTTTAGAATAAAATAACAAAATAACAAGATAAAAAGAAATTGAAAGATAATGCTGAATTTATTTCGTTAGTAGGAAGACTTTTTCAAAAAAAAACCGGTTATCGAATACGAAGAAAATATTAGTAACCGGTTTTCGAATACGATTAGTAGAAATTAACCAATTTATAACTCATATGACCCACGAATAATATTTTCTGAATAAATAGAAAATAAATATACAAAAAACCATTTAAATTTTTTTATATTTTATGTTTCTAAAAAGGCAACGGTTTAAGAGAGATTTATGATTTTCTGCATAAGTAAGTCATTTGATATTAACAATAATATAGTCAAATTTGAATGCATTTCAATTATTATTTCTTATAGCTTCCATAAAATAGCTTTAAACTTTCCCAAACTGCTCGCCCTCTGGAGGCAAAATATTAAAAACTTATATAAATACATAACCTACGTTTAATTACTGACGAAAATCTCATAACAATTTAAAATTTGTTACAAAAAAAAAAAATAAAAAAAAAACCCGAAATTCAATAATAAAAAAATCTGTAAAACTCCAGATAGGATATTGATCCTGTATACGTACCCTGACCATTACATATGGCAAGTCCCATGCCCGAGATGTGCTCTCACACTGTGTAATTACTTGAACAGATAATTTTACTGTTGCAGGAAAAACCGTTCGATAACTGTGTAATTTAAACAAATTTATTTTATATTTATTTTAAAATTATTCCAAATTTCGAGTTATTCGATTAAAAATACCCGGTTTTCGATTGCTAACTAATAATAGTATTTTAATAGTATTCCATAAATTCTACTAACCGAGCGGTTAACCGAAAAAGAAAACCGGTTAACCGGTTTCAGTTAACCACAACTCTAGGCAAGACTCATTGTCTATAGATTTGGGCGAAAGCGCTTAACCGCGTAGCTCTAATTTTTATTACTGATTTTTTATTCGAAATATGGAGAACGAAATTTCACGACACCAAAATCTTCATCCTAATGTGAGAAATAACAAAATCGGCTTTTATAACCCCTACTTTGGAGGGGCAGAACTACCCTTAAAAGCGTTTTCTCTTCTTAGATTTCCGTGCCCTTCAACATTTCTGAAAATCAGAAAAATCGATGCCGGATACCTGGAGACCCTTCCTAGACTACCTGAATGCATGAATATCTTATTAACTGGGAAAGATAGAAAAAAGGAAAACACTGTGCCTCCAACCAACCCCCTTCGCCTTCACCTCTTCAGGTAAATTCTGCTTCAAAACATTCAAACAGTTAACTATTTATTTAATACTGAGCAGAGAGCAATCAAAATTGGCTCTCACTCTCTTGATTGCGTATGCTCTCATGTGAGCATATCATTTCAAAAACAAGTGAGTGTAAACCAGCAGTGATCACCTATACATACACAATGATCGATTGAGCACTCTCTATCTATGGAAATGAGCTCTGTTCGTGTACAATTTCTTACGCTCATTTGCCTGCGTTCAAGTCTTTGGCCTGTGTTGGTGTAAACAAATGAACATTTCGTTTCTATTACAAACTACTCAAATGTTTGACTTACTCGTTACTTGGTATATCAGTGTATGTGTGTGTGTGTGTGCAACACTGATTTCTGCCCGATTTCTCTCACAGAGGGAGGGGAAGCTAAAGTGAACGAGTCCGAATCGGTTGTACCAACGACTTTACACCGTTTTTTGACGTTCACATACATACATGACATAGTATACGTATTAAACACTTGAGAGGAATAGGAAATCAAGCTCTCTCACTAAAACACATGAGTTAAAACCGCGAAAAAGCGGCTCGCTGCTTGATTGTATATATTAATGAGAGTGAATGAGAGAATGAGATACAAAGAGCAATTCAATAATTGCGTCGTGAGTAAAAAATAAACAGTGCCGTTATCGAAATGAGTATATCATTGCCAAAACGTTCTCGTGAGAAATATTAATCGAGAGAATAACTATGAGCGCTCTTTATACCAGAGTTTTAAGAAAGGCATTCTATGAGTGATAAGCAGGAAGGGTTCAGAACTCAGGATTGAGTTCAGTTAACTCAAAACATTTAACGAAAGATGAGAAAACAAATTAAGTCGCTCTTTAAGTGAATAATATTGAGAAGGAGGAGGTGGAGTAGTGTAATATTTCTTCTCAATCGCGAGTTTTTGCAAACTCTAATACTTAGTTCATATTAACTAACCTGAAGTGATTCAAATCTATTCAAATCATACCTTTTTTTTTAATTTTAGTTGAATTTAATATATGTAACTAATTTATATAAGAGAAATACACATACTACTGGCATACATACATACATGTATGCATATGTAATACTTTCTCATATTCCACTATGCACTTCCATGCACATGTAACCTTTATGCAATACACGTGAATGCATTTTTACTTTTAAGATTCGTTCAACTTTGGTACCAATTCACAATTACCCTGAAGGGGTAAAAACTAACATTGTTACATTTACCGAAATACTGAAATATTGTCAATAACAACAGTATGGTAAAATGAAGAAAAGAAAAAAAAAAAACTACAAAAATAGTTCAAGTTGTTCATACACACATGCATGCATACAAACTACAATGGGTAGTAAGCAAAAGGGCAGTAAATTGTGTTTTTACCCAAATTATTTCAATTAAAACTTGAGACAATTTTTTATACCTAAGTACATAAAAGTAAAAATAAAACAAATACTGATTTGATGAAGTTAGAGAGCTATTTTTGAATTTCAGTTTTTTTTTTCTTTTGTGTAAATAATTTTTTCTCAAGAGAGCTGTAAAATAATGCAATGAATTATGGGTTTCAATCACTGGAATCACATTCATTGAATAAAATTTTTTCTTACTTCATTTATCGAAATAGAATTGATTTAAAAATTCTTTTCAATTCCCTGACTAAACTATCATTTGGTAAAATCATATATGAATTATGTATGGATACAGTTTTTTTTTTCTCAATATCAATGCCAATGACTTTAATTGGCTTTATACAGAAAGAGAGAGATTGGTTGCGGTCGAAATACTACAACGGCATTGAATATAAAATATAGTTTAATTTATTTGATTTTTAATTACTGAACACAAAAAACTACACCAATGATTCTTTAAAACAAATCGATTAGTTTTTAATTGCAAATGATTGCATTCTTCCTTTTCCAGCTTTAATTGTATTTTACTGCTTTTTAGCTTTGAAAGACTGCATATATAAATGTGTATATGTATTTTCATTTAAATAAAAATTATTGTTGTTGTTATGAAGCTAGCGCATAAAATGCTACTTCACACAAAAGTTAACAGTTTCGCATACCCGCATACATAAGTATGTGTTTCGTTTTTTCTCTCTCAGTTTGATTTTTGTTTTTGGTTTTGCTTAATAGCTAAGAGAGAAAGAGAGAGAGAGAGAGTGCAGCATCATTTGCACCTTCTACATTAGTTTAGTGCATAAATACATACATATATATATATGTGTGGATACATATACATGTACATATATATTAGCGGATGTAAGAGGGGATAGGAGAGATGGGGTCCATTTTCAAAACATTTCCATAAATTTCTAAGTCATTGTTGAATCAAACATTAAAAAAGTTAAACGTCTTTACGTATTTTATATTCATTTCCGCCACACGCAGAATTTTTTCCATATTACTTTCTCAATAGTCCTATTCACTCTTTAGAGTAAATTGCTGGGTAATGAAGTAACAGGTTAAAAGTGTACTACAAAAATACTTTACAATAACAAAATATACGTCATTTGTTTTTGCTCCATTTTTCATTTTTTTCTGTGGTTCGAGCCTTGGCTAAAATATATGTTAAACTGTTACCCTAAGTAAAAGAGAAAATCAGTGCTGCCTACTTATTAATTTATAAGAGAACAAAAAATTAAAAAAAAAATTTTGTTGCTGGCGCATTAGATTGGCAACATTGATCGGAGAGAGAAAAAACACTTGATTGATATTTGCCTTAGAGTGCACTCTCTCAGTTTACTCTCTAAGATAAAATATTATTTTTTGTATCCCGTTACCCAGCACTTTACTCCAACGAGTGAATAGGGGTAATGGTTTTTCCCTCCAGCTTTCCATTTTGTGTTGTTTTCTTTCTCTGTTGATATTCTCTACACTTAACGGCACAAACACGTATACCATATAACACATGAAAGAAAGCTCAGTTCTATACAAAAAAGAAAACAAAAAGAAAAAAGCAGAGAGTCGGCTCTCTCACTTAAACACATGAAATAAAACTGGGAGAAATCAATTCTCTGCTTGATTGTATGTAGCCGATCCCCATACGTGCTCGTTCGCTAAACACTAACAACTGCATGCATAACTTCGTTTCTAATTAGTTTCGTATGAGTGCAATGAAAGCTCGTTTCGGTTGGAAAATTAAAAAAACACTTTTAAAAGGAATTAAAAGAACTAAAAGCTGCCCCTACTCCTCCTTCCGCAACCTTTTGGTCCGCTAGTGCCTAGATGTATGTATAATGTATGTTATGATGTATGTTATAATACTTTGAATATGCATTACTGGTGGTAGTAGGTGAAGTGTAGCTTAGCTAACAAAATTATATGTTACAAAATTATACCCATAGGAAGGTATTTAGTAGTAGTACCCACATATGCAACATTTATTCAGCTTTTAATTATCATGCACACAAACACATATCTATATATAAACAAATGCACATGTATACATACACATTTAAAGGTATGTATATTCAAACACAGAGTACTTGGGAACGCACTTGCACTTTTGTCGTTATGACTGTATGACGATGTTTTCTTTTTAGTGCGACTGCTACCTGCTGACTGCTGCAACAAATTTTCTTCAAGTTTATTTTCTGTTGTTTGTGTGTGCTCGCGCTCTATGTGTTAACTGAACTAATTACATTTACCAGGAAATTTTCATTACAATTGGAAAACAGGTATGCATTTGTGTGTGTGTGTGTATGTGTATTTCATATTCATGATTTGCAGCAGCAGTTCTGCATATGTGTGTGGCATTACTTACATTAATGAAGGCAATTGTTATAAATACCGTTGGCAGTATGAAGTTTCCTTTGTTGTTGCTGTGGTTGTTACTGCTATTTTGCGGCGGTTTCAACTTAAACTTCAACAATTCTATTTCTATTTCCATTACCAGTCATTGTTTGTGTGTGACATTAAATTTGATTGGCATGGAGACCTGCATATACACATACATACTTGCAATTATGAGTGTATGTGTATGTGTGTATGAACAGAGATATAAGCATATGCTTTATTCCCCTTTTGATAATTCTTCCATGCTGCTAATCGGTCTTGAATTTTTAAAGCCCCTTACCACACACACACACACACACACACATCTCTATTAATTAGCGTATTCGTCAAATTAGTGCAATATTATGCATGGAAATCATGAAATTGTAAGCCACACATATTTTAGGTGAGCAATTGACTAGGCAATCTGAAGTGAATGTGGTTTCTTCATGGTCTTTGTTGAAATGTTATTACAGAAAGGCTAATTTCCAAATCGTTATCAGCAACATGACATGAATGTATTACAGTAAATTAAATTTTCGATTAATTTTAAAGATAGGTGAGACATTTTCGGGTCTTTACTAATACTAACACTGAACCCTGAGGCAAGAATATATCATTCAACCACAAAATTTTTAAGCCTGGTTTTCACTATGTCAAATTTGCCAACATGTTGGCAATTTTATATGGGAAAATTTCTCTTTCTCTCTCTGTGACAGGGAATATGACATAGAGAAAACCAGCCATAAATATCAAAATTTTCTCCGACTTTCATTGATTTCAGCACAAATTAGGTTTTGCTTTGGCAATTGTGATTTATTCAATGAGGGAGAAGCAAAGTTCGCAAAAATTCGCTATGGAGAAGAAATATTGCACTTCAATATTATTTACTTACAGAGCCACTTCTCTCATATTTAAAAAAAAAAAATAATGAGCGCTCTATCGTTATATGTTTTGAGTGAATTGAACTCATTCTTTCTCTTTCATACTTATTGCTCATAGAACATATTCCTTGCTCTCTTTGTTTTTCGTTCCATTAATATTTCTCACACTAGGCAAACTTTTGCAATGATAAACTCATTTCGATAACGGCACTATATTTTTTTTCTCGCGACGCTACTTTTAAATAGCTCTTTGTATCACTCAAGGCTCTCTTAAATTGAGAGCGAAAAAAACTTCATATAAAAACAAAAAAAACAAAAAGAGAGTGCAGCACTCGATTGTTGAATTCGCCTTCATTCATTGTTTCTCACTCGGTTGTTGAATTCGCCTTCATTCTTTGTTTCTCTTTTCTTCTTTTTCTATTTAATTTTCATGAGCTTTGAATTGTAACTGTTAACATTATTTGATTCAAGTTTAGAAAGAAGTTTGTAACTTTTCATAGGGATGAAAATAAAATGAGACACCCAACATACCAACAAACGAACGAGTTGTGGATTTGTTTACCCTTACTAGTTTTTGAAATGATATTCTCAGTTGAAAGAGCACTCAAAGAGTAAAAGCGAATTTTTGATTGCTCTACGCACTCTGGAGAAAAAAGTATTAAAAATGTAATATTACGAAAAGAACAAAGGAAAAATATATCCTCCAGAAACCTTAAATAATTAAAATTATTCCCATTTCATTTTACCTATTATTCGTAATTACAAAAATAAATCAAAATACATAATTCAAATGACTGTGGTTGTTTGGGTATTTTCGTTTTCATAGTTACTATTTTAATCACACTCACATATGCGCATTCACTCACACATATATATGCAGTTACAATCAACAACGTTGGTACTACATTTCTGAACAGAGACACACTAACCTTGGCTTATATTTTGTTATGTTTAACCGACACTAAGCTGAGGAAAAAAAATTTTAAATAAAAAAAATAATAAGGAAAATAAAAAAGAAACGAAAACTTCCCCTGGGCAAGTAACACCATTAATTTTAATTTCATTTTAACTGAAACTGTTGGAAAATGACTTGCACTTAACTTTTTGTTATTTTTTTTTTTTCAATTATTTTTTTTCCAATGTATTATGAAGTTAAAGTAATCATGAGGTAACTAAAGAAATACAATTGTTACTTTCGCCACCTGCTGCGTCTTTACATTTACAGATATCTTTAATTTGAGGTTTTAGTGTTTGTTTTTTTGTATAGGTAAAGTGGTAAAATAAATTTTAATTTTATGTTTTAAAATGATCGAATTTATAGATTTTTGAAAGTGGGTCTAAATAAAAATTAAACTTTACAACATGAATATATCAGACAAAAAACATTTTTTTTTTAAAAATAACAACGAACTGAAAGTATATTATGATAGAAATTAGAAAAATAAATTGCATGAATCTCGGCGCTTTAAAAGTTTAATTTAATTTTTGTTTTACGCTGGCCTTAATTTTGCCCATTTCTAACAAATTAAGACACCTTGTTAATTCTTTATCTGAAGTTGTTTGTATATCTAGCAATTTATAATAGAATAAAAACACTCGTTAAAAAGAGTTAGAATTATGATTCCTCAGAATATTGTTTACTGGTTAGGTATAAAATAAAAAATCAGCTAACGTAAACGTCGGCTGCCAAGCGCCTGCGTTTATGTCAGCTGATTTTGGTATTTAAGCCATTACCATTGAGTACATGAGATGAAATTGAAAGAGAGAGAGAGAGAGAGAGCTTACGGCGAATTCTTTGCTTGTATAGTATGGTCGATCTCCACATGTTTAACACCAACAAATAATTCTACCATGAAAAAATGTGTATATGTAAGTGTTTTGCTTTCGGTTTATGTATATGCTTTATGTGTATGTGTGAGTTATTTGAGTGAAACATATCAAGTGAGTACGTCTCAAAAGAGCAATAATACTTTCAACAGAGAGCAATTAACGAAACTTCGATAACTTCGTTCTCTCTTCAAACCTGAGAAACAACAATAACAAATAGAATCGTCTAACGAATAACAATAAAGCAGAAAACTTTTACAAAAACAATGCTACTATTAATAACAGTAAATTTCTCTTGATGCCGACAGTTCGATAAGTTGAGATTTTTTTTTGGTTTTTGACTTCGCGTACCGAACTGTTTAAAAAGAAAGAAATCAGTGTTTATAAAATAAAAAAAAATAATAAATTTTATTAAATTATATAATTGTGAAACCAAAAATATTTCAAAGTGAATAAAAATATTTATTGAAAACGTATCAATGTTTAAGAAAATAGTAAAGCGGCAGAAAATATTGTACTGAAAATATTTATAGTGGAAATTCAAATAAAAATAAGCTGGAAGAAAAAATTCATCACCACCAAAACAAATATGTATATTTTGAATATTTTTATATTTACATTTAATTACTTATATTTTTGTTTAATAAGAAAGTAAATATTTAAAAATTTATACCTATAAATAATTGATATCGTCGTTGATATTGTATTATAATAAATGTTAAATTTCAGTTGAGAATTGCAGCGATAATGCAAATCAATAAATAAAGTGGAGTTTGATTTAAGCAGCATTGCAGTCAGTATCAACGACAATTTTTTTTTTTTACTCAAAGCAAAAAAGTCTGAGTTTAGTAATAACAAAGCAAAGAGGGGAGAGAAATGGGAGAGTAAATAAATTTCACTCAATTGCTCATTTTATGAATCGAGAGAAAGAGAGAGAGAGAGAGCTGCTCTAGTTCGAAATCGTCTCTTCTTTTATTAACCTTTTTGGAGATCAAAACGAGTACTCCACATCTTTGGAAATGTAATTTTAAAAAGGAGTACGAAATGCAAAGACTCTGAAGCAATAAGGAGTAATTAATCCATTGCTCTCTTTGGAGCACTCGATGATTAACGATCATTCTATTCGCTATGTCATATTTCCTGTCAAAGAGAGAGAAAGAGAGAATTTCCTTTATGAAATTTGCTAACAAATGCTGGCAAATTTGATTGAAATTGACATAGTGAAAACCAGGCATAAGTTCAACGGGGTATCGAGTGAGTCCGAAGTACTCTCTCATATACATACAAACTCCACTTGTATTTTAATTTCTTCTCCCTTCTCTTAGTTATTTGAAGTAGCACTTTCATGCCGCGTAGCAGATTGAGTCAGAGAGACACATCGTATGATACAGTTATTTAATATGAGCAAATATATTTACACATCAAAACTTATTACATCTACTTAAAAATGCCAAAAATTAGGCTTTCACGTCAACAGATGCGCTTATATGTTGTCATATTCCAAATTTTTTTTTTTTAGTATTAAATATAGGCATCCTAATGATATGTATATATATCGATTTTCGACTTAAGCTATTCAAATTTACTGCTGCAGATATGTAAAAAATACAAAATTTTATCATCCAACTCTCACCCTCTTCTCTCACAGATTTAAATATTTATCCACTATTGCCCCTCACATTGATATTAAATACCTAAAGTATACCTACCTAAGTACCTAAATACTGAAATTAATAATTTATAAATTAAGAAATTAAAGAAAACTTGAAAAATCAAACAAATTCCTCACCTCCATGCGTGACCAACAATAAATTTCTCGCATGCTATACAAAATAATACACAATACACACAAACAAAATGATTACAGTCTAACACTTTGAAATGGAGAGCGAATAAAATAAAATCACACGTAGTAAAAACAAAAACAAAAAAAAAATGCAAAAACAAAATCAAAAACATATGTGAAGCAACAAACAAAAAAATTCATTCATAAAAACGACAACCGAATTGCTTCACTCATAGAAAATCAACGGTGACTGCGGGACGGGGAAACGACATGCGAGAAGGTTAAAAACCCCCCGAACGAACATAATACAACCAACAATGTATGAAACGAACATGTTTGAAGTGCGCTGATTGGTGCAACAGCAGAAAACACTAACAACAGCAATTGAAGAGCAAACTCTTATACTCAACAACAACAACAATAGCGAATGAGTGTATCTGTTGGATACAACCGATGTAGGTATAAAATTTAAACGATTGCATTCAATGATTTTTGGCCATTTGTAACAGTGTGTTCGTTGATGTTCGGTGACGACGAAGAAAAATAAAAAGCGCGGCGCTTAAAGCAGGCAGGGCAATACCAAAAAAATAAATAAATAAAGAAATAAATAAATATATATAAAAAAAAAAATAAATAAAATAGATTAATAAAAGAAATCAGCTAAAGGTCGATGAGAAAAAAAAGATTAAAAATTAATAACGTAGTCTTTTGTTTTGCGAAATATATTGTGTTGGTCAGTCACAAGTAGCACACACACACACACACACATATATATATATTTATGTATATAAAAATACGTTGTAAAAGGTATTTAAAGAAATATACAAAAGTGTTACACTTTGTGTAGTGAAACGTTTGTGTGCGAATTGCATCCGTCGGATACGGATCGGAAAAAAATTAATTAAATAAATATCGAAAGTGTGCTGAGTGTGTATCTGTTTTTGTTTGATAAAAAAAAAAATTAAAAAACAAAAGTGTAACTTAATTAAAAATTATTAACAGTTCAACGCTCATTTTCTTTTACCAAACAAAAAATAATAATAATAATACTAATAAATAATTATCTAATCTTATCAGTGTTTTCTATTCTTCTGCTTTAATGTAAACAACAAAAAAAAATTTTCATGTTTCTCTAATGTGTGAAATTTAGAAAAACGTGGTCCCAAAAAAAAAAAGTTAAAAAAAAAAAATAACTAAAAAAAATCTCAATTACGTGCAGTCACAAAAATCTTGACATTGCGGCATCTTTATTTTGTTTTTGTTTTTTTTTACTAAACCAGGTGTGTATTTTAATTTGCACGCACGTGTAATCAGCTTCATTTCCCTAGAAATATATTTACATACATACACGTTTGCTGCTTAGATATTTATCGGAAATGATATATTATCTTTTACATATATTCAAAAAAAAAGACAAGGAATTTTAATTAAAATTCTCAATTGGAAAATATTTTTGTCAAAGAAATAGGTACATGGTTTTTACATTAAAAGAAAAACATTATGTGAATGAAGCACGCAAAACACACGCAAGGGCAAAAGAATCCGTGTAATAAATAAATTTAAATTACTAGGAATTTTATAAATAATTTTTAGCTATTTTTTTATGCTAAACTTAACTTACATACATATGCTTATTAGAATTTTTTGTAAAAAAATAAAAACAAAAAAGCAATTAAAATGTAAATGTATTGCAGTTATAAAATTATTAAGCAAAATAAGATGAAATGCTTCAAAAATCAGCTAAATTATGTAAAACTTAGCTAAGCTATTATACCAAGTTAGAAGCAATTTTCAGCAGGACACAGAGAAATTTACAAAGAATTAAGATTCATAGCTTAAGTGGGCGCAAAATTTTATTAAATATAATAAAATTCAATTATTTTGTGAATTTCCAAAATTTTACATTGAAAAAAAAAAAAAAAAAATAAGTAAAATAAATTTTACACTATATAAATATTAAAAAAAAAATATGATTTGGAAAGTGGATTTTGATAGAACTCCCTAACTAAAAATCTATATGGGTCCCGGTGTTTGAAAAGTTTGCTTTTAAATTATTTTTATTTCATGCGAGCCTAAAGTTTTCATATTTTTAAAAATTAGAAACCATAAGACAACTTGTTAAATTTTCATCTAAAATTTTTTATCGATTCAGTAATTTATAATAGAATTATCCGTAGAACATTAGCCTCGAACGTATTAACCCATTAGCTCCCTTTCTTAAATATATATTTTTCTCCTTTTCTAAAAAAAATCACCTTTTTGTTTCATTACAAAGATTCATAGAGTATTAATAAGTTCTATAAATAAATTGCTCATAAAATTTAACTATAGGTCACTGAACAACAAAAATGTGTAAACTTGGTTTCAGTAAAAAAAAAAAAAAAAATTTCAAAAATGTTTCAAATTTTCACCTCTCAAACAACAAGTAAACAAATATTTCTTTAAAAGTATTTTTCAATACAAAATTTTTAATATTTCACATCTCAAAATAAATATTATAAATTAATCACTTAAATCTTTGATGATGTATTAACCCTTTAGCACATCTCTAATGGAATTTCTTGCTTTTTCAACCTTTTTCAACAAAAATTTAAAAGCCCGTTAAAACAAAAAAAAAAAAACAAAAAAAAAACGAGAACCATTTAATTTTTTTCGGAGTTCTATAACCATCCACTTTCAAAACCTTGATATTTTTGAACCTTTAATTTTGTGGGACAATGTTATTAGATTTTCAGTTTTCTGATTTTTATCAAATTTTAGTTAAAAGTTTATTACTTTATTAGTCTATATCTCATTAACTATTAAAGTTATCAGCAACTTATATATTAAATATTTGATTCTTTTAAACATTTCCCTATTTACTGTGTAAAAATTTGATTAAAATACTGTAGTGGTTCAGAAATTAAAAAGTTTTGTTCAAACTTTCGGCCAAAACAGAGACAAGCCCCATCAGCTACTAGAACATTGCACCGATTTAGTTATTCGAAGAATTAAGAGCCTTTAAAATCCTCTAAGATTTGGACTTTTTGACTTAACAGACTAATTAATTTTTATTCACTATTTTATTGAATATTCAAAGCTATCTGCATTGTTTCTTCAAATATTTGATTTTTTAAACATTTTACCATTCATTGCATGCTAATCTAAACAAATAGGTTTACGGGTCTGAATTCCTGAGTTTTGTTTTTTTTTTCTATAGCGATGGGTTAAAGTTTTGAATAATCTTCGGCAGTACTAGACCGTTGAACCAATCAAATCGAAACTGCTGAGTATTGCTAATTTTTAAACAAAAACTCTAAGTATTTAAAATTAATAGGCTATAAATGAACAATGATGCCAAAAGAATGTCAAAAAGTTCATAGAACTAGCAGATCAGACGACCTTTTCGGAACCCGCTACGGTTCCTCATCAGTGATCTTTGTGATAGCTTCCTCATTTCAACAAACTATATAAGTGAAAATCTAAGCTTAGCTGTTTCTGTATTTTAATTATCAACCTTCAACCTTATTCTAAGTATTCCCAAAATGAGATCCTCACCGAAATTTGTTTCTTTTCCCATTATTCCTATAGAAAAGAATGAAAGAAAAAAAAAAAAAACAATTTAACTGTGAATTTCATTTAAGGAATATTTAGAATGGCGCTGTATATTTTCATTGTTTTGTTTATGATATTCCCCAACTTTCCTTGTCAGGTATTTTCTTTTAATTGAACCTGCTTTTTGTCCAACCGACAATTTGTAGAAGTTTTTATTAAAATTAAACTTCAATAGGCGCGTTAGGCATGTGTAGAACGACCGTATCAATGTAACATTGAAATTGATATATGTTAAGCATAGAGTGGTAGAAACTTCCCACTGGGAAGTGCAACGATCGAAGTAGCCGAATTTTAGTTTTGAATATGCTATATATGAAATAAAAACAAAAAGATCGAGTAAACAAAGTCAACTCTTGCAAAAACAATACGAACAGCGCTATCTCTCGCTCTCTCTTTCTCCTTCATGTTTATGTATGTATTTGTATTAAAAGAATTTCTTGCAACAACAACATAGCACTCTCTCTCTCTCTTTCATTTTTATGTATGTATTTGTATTGAGAGAATTTCTTGCAACAACAACAACAAAGCTCTCTCTCTCTCGCTCTCTCTTTCATGTTTATGTATGTATTTATATTGAAAGAATTTCTTGCAACAACAACACGACTAACAATAACAGTAAATCTCTCTGAAGTCTATCACTCGCTATTTAGAGATGAGATTAAGAGAGAGCGCCGCCATCTCTGCTTGTTTTGCATGGAACCGATTCTCATACAAAAAATGTATTCAAATGAAAAAAACTCGGACCACAATATTGACTCTCCCAGTATCTGCTCATATACTCGATGATGCTCTCATGTTTCTCTCATTTTTAAAATGAACTAACAGTTAACCCGAGCGAAGCAACAACCAATTTTTAATTACAAACATATGTATGTATATATGAATGAATTGAAATTTGATACATTTTATTTTTAATTTGAAATATTGCAAAGGAAACTTTCTTCTAATTTGAATTTATACATATCGTCGCCTGAGTATTGATTTGGCGTATAGGCATAGGAATACTTATACACACACGCCAAATCAATTCTCAGGCGACGATATCCCATTTAGCTTTTGAACTATTCTTTGGAATTCTAATTTGTGCTTTCATGATAATGTATAAATATTCGTTTTTGAAATGAATATTTCTTATGCAACAGATGTTCATTGTTAAACTATCACGTTTTCCTCCTTCGTACAAAAAAACACAATCGAGAGAACAGCATCAAAGACAACAAACTTGCTCTTTGACTTTCTTGTTTTCTTGATCTCTTGTCTCTTTTTAACTAATGCGCTCTCATGGAAGTACAATTGCACTTTGTTTTTGTAATAAGTAAATTATATGTTTTTGACTACTTGATTGCGGTTTTTTCTTAGCTTAAAAATCAGATTTTCCTAATTGTTTTGGTATTATTTTACAACAACTCCATTGATTTTCCTCTTATGGAATTTAGTTAATAAAATTAAAAATCCAGAACAACATTTAAACATGATTCCATGTAGATCAGTTTCTCATATCTTTGCCAGTCACACAAAAATCAACGATTTTCTAGTCACTGTTTGTATGCTTAGATTATCAACTTTACTAATTAGCAACTATAAACTATTCGATATCGGTGAATGGTGCTCATCTATTGATGCATTTACGTTTAAAGACAATTTTAATTTGTTTGCAAAAATTAAGGTTTCTGTTAAAAGCTCTTAAAAAACAAAAAGCTATAAATTTAATTATCACTTTATTATTATTTTTTTTTTATATTTATAATTACCTATACATACATTTGCTGTCTTGCCAATAAAAGTGAAAGGTCTCTATAACGTTCACCATTTCAAAATTGACACTTCTCATATTCAACTACTGGCATACTAAATCTGTATTTGATATTTGCTGGTGTTTGAATTTTGCGCAACGTTTTGTTATAAAAGGCTTTTTTTTTAACGTTAGGTTACGTTTGCAAAAAATCACAAATTTTATGTTAAATAAAATTTTTTTTTTTTTTATACACATTTCTTTTTTTTTTTATAATAATTAAAATATGTTAATTTCTAGTGCACAATACATAAAAAGAAACCGGAATTATGAATGATATTCTTTGACATTTGAATATAAAACGGGAACAGAAACTTGAATTTTTTTTTTTTTATTTTTTATTTTTTTTGCTTTAATCAGGTTAGGTTGGTTAGTTGAGATGGTAACTTCAGTATTCTAATTTCTTTCCTTTGTGTGTATACAAATTTGAAATAATTCACTTTTTATTAAGATAGAGAAAATATAATTTTAAATGATTTGCCGTCATAGCATTTTAAATTAAATAATTTTATTATAATATTTATTTATAGAAGTATTACTTCAGAATCAGCTTTAGAGCTTTTCTTCGGGAAGACTCAGCTTTACCCAGTAAATATTTCTTATGCGACAGACAAAATATGCGTTCGAAGTTAAACGAGCCCGCTTTCGTCTTTTCTCTTTCATACAAAAGCACAATCAGGAGAATAACATCAAAGTTAACCAAGTTGCTCTTTCTCTTTCCTGTTCTCTTGAACTGTTTCTCTTTTCAAATAATACTCGCTCATTTGAGTACAATTGCATTTTGTTTGTAATTGTAATTGTCTCTCCACAAAAACACAATTGAGAGAACAACATCAAAGACAACAAACTTGCTCTTTGAGTTTCTTGTTCTCTTGATCTTTTCCTCTCTTCTCTTCAACTAATACTCTCTCATTTAAGTACAATTGTACTTAGTAATAAATAAATTATGTACTTTTTGCTACTCGGCTGCGTTCCTCCCTCCCCCTAGTTTTATTCACCCAATTATTCTTTTTAACCCTTGGCTAATTCTTAGTTTTATATAATACCAGCTTAAGGTTTCATAATCTCGTTGAAATATCTACAAAATGACAGGCAATGTTTTTGCAATTGATATCCCGAAACTTGGCACACATTTGCAATTCTTAATCACCCGGAAGATTTTCACTGTCTGTCTAAATTTACATATAAATATATGATTCATAGATAAGAAATTTCAAAGTCAACTGACTTCACAGCAAGTAATTAAGTCATTCTAATTTAAATAATAAATAATTTTTTTTTTTTTTTGTCGCTGTTAAAAATGTTTCGTAATTGAATATTTAAATACAAAGTTTTATTATTTTATCTCGTAATGCGAGTAGAGTTTAATTTTTATATATCAATTTTACTTAGGCTGTCAAAATGTTAGAACCTAATATTATTTTATTAAGCCGAATTTTCTATCACTTTATTAAAAATTCCTATCTAATATTCATACATTAAATCAATAGAGACTAGCAAATATTTATGTAAAAAATAAGAAATCAAAAATCAAATAAATAGATAGAAAATTATGTGTTTGGAATTTTAAACAGTCATTGTTTTTTCCATAATTCTACAAAACAATTAAGATAGCTGAATTTTCAGTATAATTTGTTATTATGGTAAGCTATCAAAATAAATCATCAAGTACAGTGTAGAGCAGTTTATGAAATAAAGTTCTGAATAAAAAATAATATATTCAAATTTCTATGCTCAGCGTGTAACTGTAAAGTTATATTTTCTTTTCGAATTTGGGTATGTCATTGCTATCGGTACTGAAAAAAAGTACAAAATACCTTCATATCCCAACACTGATAGGCGCATTTGCACATTTCTTTTCTCTCGTGTTTTCCCATGTATACGACAATAGCTGTCGGGTTTTCGCAACAACTCTAGAGATCGTTCATAGCAAGAAGATTCAATCGATTCACTGAGAGAAAAAGAGTTTTTATTAAAATCACAGAAAAAATTAATTCCTTTCTTGATAATTTTCCACAGTGTACGGCATGCAGAGAATTCTCTTTCATAACGAGTTAATGTAACGTGTAATATGACTCTAGCTATGATTCTAGCCACGCTAATGTTTCAGTCTCTACTAAAATATGTTTTGCTGCATTCGTTACAATTACGGGAATATACATTTTTATAAAAATGGAGTGGCTGTTGAGGTAGTAGCTAACTATAAATATAATATTAAATTCTAATGCAAATTTATAACAATAGACGAAAACCATTCATCACTTTCTGCTCGGTTAAACGATCAAATGGAACGCAATTCATAACTAAAATATGTTAGGTCGAAAGGAAAAGCGGGCTAAAATTTATATAAGAGCAAAAGTGAAATAATCTAGTAACTCAGTGTAAGAACGGTAAAACGGTTTAGAGTGAAAATGAAATGACTAAAAAGTAAGTGAAAAAATGGTTTAACAATTCTATTTTTGCTCTAAACATATTTCGTTTTACTTTTGCTCTGAACATATTTCACATTATTTTTTCTCTGAATCTATTTCGTTTCACTTTTGCTCACAACATATTTTGTTTAACTTTTGCTCTGAACATATTTCGTTTCACTTTTGCTCTGAACATATTTCACATCACTTTTGCTCTGAACCTACTATTTCGTTTCACTTTTGCTCTGAATATATTTCATTTCACTTTTGCCTTGAACATATTTTGTTTCACTTTTGCTCACAACATATTTTGTTTCAGTTTTGCTCTGAACATATTTCATTTCACTTTTGCTTTAAACATATTTCGTTTCACTTTTGCTCTGAACATATTTCATTTCACTTTTGCCTTGAACATATTTTGTTTCACTTTTGCTCTGAACATATTTCATTTCACTTTTGCTTTAAACATATTTCGTTTCACTTTTGCTCTGAACATATTTCATTTCACTTTTGCTCGGAACCTACATCGTTTCACTTTTGATCTGAACATATTTCATTTTACTTTTGCTTTGAATATGTTTCGTTTCACTTTTGCTATGAACATATTTTGTTTCACTTTTGCTCACAACATATTACGTTTCACTTTTTTTTTATTTTTGTTTTTTTTCAATTTTTTTTTCTTGAGCGTGCCGAGATTTGAAACCGTGCACCTTCCTTCATTTATTTATTTATTTAAGATATATATAATCCTTAAGCTACAAGATTTACAATCTTTTTCTCTGAACATATTTCATTTCACTTTTGCTTTAAACATATTTCGTTTCACTTTTGCTCTGAACATATTTCATTTCACTTTTGCTCGGAACCTACATCGTTTCACTTTTGCTCTGAACATATTTCATTTTACTTTTGCTTTGAATATGTTTCATTTCACTTTTGCTCTGAACATATTTCACATCACTTTTGCTCTGAACCTACTATTTCGTTTCACTTTTGCTCTGAACCTATTTCGTTTCATTTTTGCTCTGAACATATTTCATTTCAGTTTTGCTCCGAACCTATTTCGTTTCATTTTTGCTCTGAACATATTTCATTTCACTTTTGCTTTGAACATATTTCGTTTCACTTTTGCTCTGAACATATTTCATTTCACTTTTGCCTTGAACATATTTTGTTTCACTTTTGCTCACAACATAGTACGTTTCACTTTTTTTCATTTTTTTTTTTTTCAATTTTTGATTCTTGAGCGTGCCGAGATTTGAAACCGTGCACCTTCCTTCATTTATTTATTTATTTAAGAAATTATTTAATCCTTAAGCTACAAGATTTACAATCTTTTGCTCTGAACATATTTCGTTTCACTTTTGCTCTGAACCTTTTTCGTTTCATTTTTGCTCTGAACATTTTTCATTTCACTTTTGCTTTGAACATATTTCATTTCACTTTTTTTCGGAACCTACATCGTTTCACTTTTGCTCGGAACCTACATCGTTTCGCTTTTGCTCTTAAGTAAAATTATTCCACTTTTTTCTGAACGTAGAAGTTATATACTTTTCCCCTCAGCATCTCGTTTCGAGTAGATTTCATGTCTAAATATTCCACAAACTGACAATTCCCACAGTGACTGATAAAGTATTTGGGTTTTCGGAGCTTCAATATGGATTAGGCGGTCAATATTTAAATTTATTTCGTAAAAAGGATAAAGACCATAAACAAACTAATTTATCCAATTGCAAAAAATTCCGCCTCCATGCTTGCCAGTGACTTTACAGAGCAATGTCCATATTAGAAGAATCAAAGGAGGACAACCAAAACATTGCTCTGTAAAGTCAATGATAGCATGTGATACATTAAGTTAAATAACCCTAAACTGTACTGAAAAAAGTACAATCGTATCGAAAAACACACCACTAATAGATAACATAATGAGAGAGAGAGCGGGAGAAAGCGTATGTATATTTAGTATATAAATTTGCGTCCTATCCAAAACACACACACAATCAAATTTTGCGGCTATGTGAGCGCTAAGAGAATTCGTTACGAAAGAGAGTTCTCTGCATGCCGTACAGTGTGAAAATTACGCTGAAAGAAACTAGTTTTCTTCATAATTTATTTGGCGAACTTTCGAGTCATTAAATAAACATTTTTTTTTTTCTAAACATTTTTTTCTTTTCATAATTTTTTATTCTCTAATACTTTAATTGTAATATATGGTATATAAACATTTTTTTTTAAACCTATTTCCTTAAAATTGCGAAAAACTTAATTCTTCTTCATGTTTCGATTTTTTGTGAAAAATTTACACTACAGTTTCCAATGTTGCGTCGCATTTAGTGAGATTTTCTCAACTAAATTTTTTATAACAAATCAAGTAAAGAACTTAATAAACTGCTGGCAACCCTAAACCCATTATCACAACAATTGCAACTGCTTAAATCACAATTTAAATATTTAAATTAAATAAACAGTTAAACAAAAAAAAGTTTTGTGTTAAATAGCTATTTAATTGAGATTAAAGGAAACAAAAGCAAAAACAAGCACAGATTAAAATTTACTAGAAAAAAGAATACAATAACAAAAAAAAAAAAAAAGCAATAAAAAACAGGTGAATTCATATTTAATAATAAATGCACATGTAGTTATTTAATAACTTTAGTAGGAATTAAAATAAAAAAGGCAAAATGAAATCATTGTGAAAAAACAAAAAAAAAAAAAATTTCATTCAACTACAGAATTTGCATGACATGTGTGTTTTTTTTATTAATATAAATAAATACATTTTATTGTTTTGACTTTTTTTAGCATTATTCAACCTGAATAAGCTTGAAAATGCTCAACGATGCGACATATTTTGTATTATTATTATTATTTTTCTTTTTTGTGATTATCAAATAAAACAATATTTTTCTCAGCAACAAAAAAAATACCGTGAAATATTTGTAAATTACTACAGGAATAAAAGATGAAAAAAAAAAATTTAATGAAATAAAAACATAAATTCATTTAAATTAAATTGTGCGTGTGCGCGAAAAACAGCAGGCGAAAAAAACGAATATTTAGTAATTATTTAATTTACTAAACATGTAAATCTTTGCTTGTAAGCGTAAGCGTTTTGTCTGTTTGATTAAATTGTTTTTTTCAACAATTTAAAAAAAAAATAAATTAAATATTGTAGCGAATAAAAAAATTTCACACCAGTCGGTCTGAGAGCTAGTAAGTTCATAATATTTTGGATTAGTGTTAAATAATTCGATAGAAGAAAACATCGGAGAAAGTTATTTGGCGAAATCACATGGCAAAGCCTTATGACAAAGTTTTAAGACAAAGACATTCGACAAAATCATACGACAATGAAAACAAAGCGTATATTTATAAAATTTTAAATTTCATTTGACAAAGTCATATGACAAAATCATGTGACAAAGTCATTTGATAAAATCACACGGCAATGAAAAAAAAGCTTATTATTATCTGAAATTTTCACTTTCATTTGACAAAGTCATATGACAAAACCATGTGACAAAGTCATATGACAAACTCATTTGACAAAATCATTTGATAAAATCACACGGCAATGAAAAAAAAGCATAAAATTTTCACTTTTATTTGACAAAGTAATATGACAAAACCATGTGACAAAGTCATATGACAAAGTCGTTTGACAAAGTCATATGACAAAATCATTTGATAAAATCCCACGACAATGAAAACAAACCTTGTATATATATGAAATTTTCACTTTTACTTGACAAAGTAATATGACAAAACCATATGACAAAGTCATTTGACAAACTCGTTTGAACTTACTAGGAACTAACTTTGACCTAAACTTAATTAGTTCGATAAAAAAAAAAACAGAACAAAGTTATTCGGCGAAGTCATTTGACGAAGTCATATGGCAAAGTCATATAAGAAAACCATATGACAAAGTCATTCGCCAAAATCATACGGCAGTGAAGACAGACAGGTCCATAAAAAACAAAAATTAATTTTGACGGATTTAAGCGTTCTAGGGCTAAAAAGATTTCTACATTCGGGTAGTTTAAGATGCCAATATGGCTGCCAAAAATCATTAATTTCGAAAATTTAAAAGTATTTGCCTGAACTATAAGTTAAAAAGAATTTGAATAATTTTTAAACTCTTTTTTTAACAGTTTTTGGGGACGCTGTAGTTGAATCTGAAGTAATTTTTCAGAAATTCAAAATGGCGGTATTTTTTTTTAATTAATCGTTTTTGCCGAAACGTTTTTGTTTTTTGGTTTCTTGGGATCGCTGATTACGAATCTGAAGTTATTTTTCAGAAATTCAAAATGCTGAATCCAAAATGGCGGAAATTTTTTTTTTTATTTGAAGGTTTTTGGGGCCGCTGTTTATGAATCTGAAAAAATCTTTCAGAAATTCGAAATGGTAGATCCAAAATGGCTGACAAATTTTTTGAAATGAATCGTTTTTGCTTGAAACTTTTTACTTCTGGGTTTTTGGGATCGCTGATTTCGAACCTGAAGTTGTTTTTCAAAAATTCAATTGGGTCCAAAATGGAAGACAAATTTTTTAAAATGTATCGTTTTTGTTTGGAATTTCTTACTTCTGAGTTTTTTGGGATCGTTGATTTTGAATCTGAAGCTGTTTTTCAAAAATCCAAAATGGTGGATTCAAAATGGCGGATAATTTTTTTTTAAATCACTCGTTTTTGCTTAAAATTTCTTACTTATAAGTTTTTGGAATCGCTGATTACGAATCTGAAGTTATTTTTCAGAAATTCAAAATGGCGGAGAAATTTTTTAAAATGTATCGTTTTTGCTTGGAACTTCTTACTTCTGGGTTTTTGGGATCACTGATTTTGAATCTGAAGCTGTTTTTCAAAAACTCAAAATGGTGGATCCAAAATGGCGGATAATTATTTTAAAATCGCTCATTTTTACTTAAAATTTCTTACTTGTAAGCTTTCGAGGTCGCTGTATTTGAATCTGAAATTATTTTTCAGAAATTTTAAATGGAGGATCCAAAATGGCGGACAAATTTTTTAAAATTTATCCTTTTTGCTTGAAACTTTATACTTCTGGGTTTTTGAAATCGCTGATTACGAATCTGAAGTTATTTTTCAGAAATTCAAAGTGGCGTATCCAAAATGGCGGAAAAATTTTTTAAAATCAATTGTTTTTGCTTAAAATTTCTTACTTCTGAGTTTTTGGGGTTGCTGATTTCGATACTGAAGCTGTTTTTCAAAAATTCAAAATGGTGGATCCAAAATGGCGGCCAAATTTTTTAAAAATTTATTATTTTCGCTTCTTACTTCTGTGTTTTGAAATCGCTGATTACGAATCTGAAGTTATTTTTTAGAAATTCAAAATGGTGGAAACAAAATGGATGAGTCAACATAAAAGTAGGTAATAGGGGATAATCGAGACAAGAAAAGATTCGTGTTGGAGGGGGCCTATTTTCGAACACTAGAACGCTTAAATCCGTCAAACCAATTTCTGTTTAGGGGCTTGTCCTTGTCGACGTGGAATACGCCATATACGAATTTTTAACTTCAAGAATGTGTATGTTTTTTATTAAATCGTATGAGCTTATGAGTCAAAATATCTAATATTGATCGGTGTGCTGAAGGATCCAAGTCGGTTGAGGTATTCCCAAACTCCTCGCACCCAAAAAAATCTCGCAAATCTCTAGTTTTTTTCACCATCAGCGAGTGTCTCTGTGGTTGATTTAGAGCTTTTGGCTAACTTAGATTTCTTTGTCCATAGTATAGGGGATTATCGAATTCTTTCTTAACAATTTCAGAACAATTTTATCACAACAATTTATTTGAAAATAAATTTTAATATTAAATTATTATTTTTAAATCTATTTTAAAAATTACAGCAATAAATAACGTTCGCAACAAAACTGCGCAAAGTAGCAGCAACAAGAGCAGAACAGCAACACTGGCAACATAACCAGCAACAGTATTAGATACGACGATAACAACTGGACAGAATAATAATAATAATAGTAATAAAATCTACAGCAAGCAACAACAATAAACAAAATAGCAACAATTACCACAAAAAAATAATCTCAACAGTAGCAACAGTAGCAGAAATAATAACAATAGCAACAGCAGCAGAAACAACACTACATACATATTTAAAATTAACAACAACATAAACAAAAACAACAAAATGCGTCGAAATGTAAAATTTATTGTTTTTGTGAGCATAATTTGGATGTTCGTCATGGTTTATTATTTTCAATCGAACACTGAAAAGGTAAGTGGCATGACATTCCTATCTATTTCTATAATCATCATCATCGACCTACACCTCATTCTGCTATTCTAATACCAATATTAATGTAGGTAAATGAGGGTTTTTGTCTGAAAAGATTTTTATATGATACTTATTATTGAAATGCTAAACCAATAATTGAATACACAAACAACAACATGTTGGTTGCTTGGCACAAGTTGTAAATTATTTTTAATTTATATAATATATTCAGAAAGAAATTATTGTTTAATTTAAGAGCATACATTAAAATGCCGGCCGGCCGACCAAAAATAATTTAAATTGTGGGTGAACAATGCCAAAAGAAGACAGCTATAAATGTGAGCAACAAAATTATAATGAACACTACCAACTGTTGATACGCGCTGCTATATTTTGTTAGATATTTTATTTATTTCTGTTCAGCAATTATTGAAATCTGACTGAAAAGTTTTAAGTACACCACAAAATTTTATACATCTTAAAGAAGAAAGTATAAAATAATCAACAGTTCATATTGGAACACTGTTGAACACCATCTGAAGAGCAAACACAGTTTATACTGAAAAACCAAACATCCTCAAGAACTGAATATTTCGTATTTGGACACTCATTTATTGAAAATCATTCATACGAGTAAAATTATCTCATTCTTATTGTTTGAAAAGATCAAGAATATTCAGTACATGTGTGTTCAAATATGAACACATGAAATTAATTTACCTTAAAATAAGTTTAAGAATAAAAAACACTCTCATGGCGTGATACCGCTTCGGAGAATGTGTGGCCCAAGTCCACATCAAACAATAAATTCCTGCAGAAACTTTTGAAACGGCTGTGAATTACTTTATGCCCAAATACGGCAATTTTGCTTCTTCACGAATCCTTTCAACCAAAACGATATTTTCGTCAATATTTGGATTCATTTCCAAATGCTCCAGTGCCCAAGAGCTTGGTGGACTTGGGGCTTCAGTGCCAATTGAATCTTATATTGATGTAAACCTAAATGTTGTTGCAAAGTTCGCCAAGTTGAGGTCCCAGAAAGGTCAACTTCTTGTGCACGCCGATGAATCGAGAGTAGTGGCTCTTCAGCCACACAATGGACCGCGTTTTTCAATGTCATACAGGGACTGTTCGTTGGGCAACCGAACCGCTTTGCTTGCATTTTAAAATAATTCTTTATTGCTTGATTGCTCGTCTGGACAATCATTTCGGCCGTAAATAATTCGTAGCTCTCGAAAAATTCAGCGAATAGAACCCGAATTTTTATAATAAATTTTAAAATTTTTGAATGGTGTAGAGCTCCATGGTAAAATGGTGACGCTCTATGCACAAATCAATTACATCATACTCATTTCTCTCACTCTCTATCTTCTCAAGTTTTGCATCTCTGTTCTACTCATGTAAAATGAATAACAAAGAAGCAATAGAAATACAAAATCGGTCGGTCGAAATCGTTGTGTATGAAAGCTGCCGACAGTAGAACAAAAACAAAAAAAAACAAAAAAAAAACACAAGAGAATATGAAAAAATCGGTGAGAAAAGTTTGCAAAAAATCGGTGTGTTTAAAACTAGATGTGCATATGTAAACAAAAACAAACAAACGAGTAAGCAAACAAAGTCAACTCTTGCAAGAACAACACAAACAGCACTCTCCTCTCGCATTCATGTATGTATGTACATATGTACTCTCCTCTCATATTTATGTATGTATTTGCACTAAAAGAATTGTTTTGCAAAAACAATAACAACTAACAATAACAGTAAATCTCTCTGAAGTAAATCTCTTTGAAGTCTATCACTCGCTAATTTGAGATGAGATTGAGAGAGAGCCGACGTCTCTGCCCAATTCCCATGTAAAAAGTTATTCATTTAAAAAAAAGTTCTGATCACGATGGCGGCTTTCTAACTGTCTATTCATGCACTCTATGATTGAGATACTCTCTTTCTCTCATATTTGAAAGGAACTCAAGAGTTTCGTAAGAGTCAATCCGATTAAGTAAATTTTGAGTTTTTATTACAAAAAAAAAAAAAATTCCTCTAAAAAAAAAACCTTTTTATATATTAAACTGTAGGAAAAAAAACAAAATTCTTTTCTCTAAGCGTTAAATATTTTTACATTTTTACAACTATAATAGTAACTAAGCAAGTGTATCAGTGTGTCGGTGTGTATGTGTGTGTGTGTGTGTTTGTGCGTAACAAATGTGTGCTACAAAAATATTATGATGTGAAGCACCGACAAAGTTTTCAAAACTATTTTCCTCCCCCCCCTGCCAACGGTTCACTCTTCCTAACTAACCTCATTTACTATCAACTGCTAGCTAGCTACCTACCATTACGAGCAGTTTTCTTACAAGTTTTTAAATTATTACAGAATAAAAAGAAAAGAAAAGTAGCAAAGGAATTTTTGCACTGTAATTATTTGGTGGTGTTACCTTTTTGTATGTCTGCATGTATGTATTTAGGTAATAACAACAACAATTCATTAAAGACCTGAAGACACTTTTGGGTGTTACGTCGTCAACGCCGCTTTCGTTGTTGTTGCTGCTGTTATTATAATTATTATTTTTATAGAAACTATGTACTTACTTACATTATTATTATTATTAAAAAACGAAAGAAAAAAAAATGTTTGAGAAATATTTCTCATACATAATTTTTACTACTTGCGAGTACATATTACTTTCTCATTGTTGTTGTTGTTGTTATTGCTATTGCTGATAGTAGTTGATTATGTTAATTTAACCGTTATGTGTAACGCGCGCATAAATTCAAATGCCAACAACAAAATTTTGCTTTTGTTTTTTTTTTGGTTTTTAACCCGGAATTTGTGCGCCGTTTTTTTTTTTTGTCTTTAACTTATTCGCTTTTGTCACATTTTGTTGTTGTTGTTTTGTTTTAGAGGGAGTTAGTTAGTTGTGAATTAATGAGGTTTGAAGACATCATCGGTGTATATAAAATTATTATGGCAATAAGGAAAGAGTAAAATTATATAAACAAACAAAAAAAATTAAGCTCAGAAATTTTTTTTTTTTTGACAGCTTATATTAAAGGTAAATATATATGTGCAAATTAAATGAAAGTGTAAACACTACAGTATTTCTGAAATTAATATAAAAAGAAGAAGGTAATTTGTTACGGGTACAGCAAAAATAAAAATTTCTAATTTTATGCTTTCTTGTGTTGCTAATAAAAATTAATCGCAGATTAAAATTTACTTCATATATGTAACTTGTACAACACTCCGCTAGGTACATCTTGCACATAAAATACGAAAATTTCCAAAATTCTTTATCCGTTCAAGTTCCGATTCCCAAAATTTGTCCGTTCAAGTTCTTTTTTTGATTACACAGAGCAACAGTAAATTTCAAATATCGAATGGATAACGGCCAAAGGAAACTGATTTCGACCCTGTACTATCTCTATCACATATTTCAAAAAACAAAAAACTACATGAAAAATTGAAATTTTTTGAAAAACTTTTTTTTCATCCCAAAACTCTTAAAATTACATAATTTGTGTAGAAAAGTTAAGAAAAGCAGAAAAAACAATTTTCATCCATGAGGCCCCCTCTTACCAAATTTTCAAAAAACGAAGATCTTCCAAAATTTAAATTTAATGATATGAGTTTTTTCATCCTGAACTCTTAAAATTACCTTATTCATGGAGAAAAGCAAAAAAGAACAGAAAAACAAATTTTCATCCATGGAGCCCCCCTTATCAAATTTTCAAAAATGAAGGTTCTTCAACATACGGAAAAAATAAAATTTTTGCAAAAATTGATTTTTTTTCATCCAGAACTTTTAAAATTGCATAATTCGTGTAGAAAAGCAAGCAAGAGCAGAAAAAAAATTATCTAAAAACCAAGGTCTATCAAAATTTAATTTTCCCGAAAATTTTTTTTTCAACCAGAACTCATAAAATTACATAATTCGTGTGAAAAATCAAAAAAGAACAGAAAAAAAATATTTTCTCCATGGACCCCCCCTTATCAAATTTTCAAAAACCAAAGTCTATGAAAATTAAATTTTATGAAAACTTTTTTTTTTTATTCAGAACTCCTGAAATTGCATAATTCGTGTAGAAAATCAAAAAAGAACAGAAAAAAAATATTTTCTCCATGGACCCCCCCTTATCAAATTTTCAAAAACCAAAGTCTATGAAAATTAAATTTTATGAAAACTTTTTTTTTTTATTCAGAACTCCTGAAATTGCATAATTCGTGTAGAAAATCAAAAAAGAACAGAAAAAAAATATTTTCTCCATGGACCCCCCCTTATCAAATTTTCAAAAACCAAAGTCTATGAAAATTAAATTTTATGAAAACTTTTTTTTTTTATTCAGAACTCCTAAAATTGCAGAAAAAAAATATTTCATCCATGGACGCCCCCCTTATCAAATTTTAAAAAACAACGAAAAAATTAAAATTTTTTGAAATTTTTTTTTTATCCAGAACTTCTGAAATTGCATAATTCGTGTGGAAAAGCAAAAAATAGATTTATTTTACCTTACACATGTTTCATGTGTTTTTGTTTTGTAGTAATCCGTTTATTCTGGATTAATAGTTGGAAAAAATAATAAACATTTTCAGAGAAAATATTCATATATGCATTAAAAGGAGAAAGGGTTAACTTTCGGTTATATCTTAAACATTTTAACAGATTTTTCTACACCTTCGGCATTCACTTTTAAAATATAACATAAAATTATCAATATAAAAAAATGTATTTATACAATGAAGATGCCAAAAAGTGAAACTCATTTTTAAAACGGGTAAAGCCGTAAGCCAAATTCCTAGTTATTTATAAATTTGCCTGTTGAAAAAGATTTATTTATATGTAGGTATAGATTTTTAATACATTTTATAAACTGTTCAACCTCTCTGTCTGTCTGTCTGTCCGTGTCTGCCTGTCACCGCAAAAAAAAAAAAAAGATTACAACAATAAATTCAATAAAAATTCACATACTTTCGATTTGCCATTATTGTTTTGAATATTTACAGAATGGTTAAAAATATAAAACCATTAATTTTAGTGAAATATTTTTTTTTTTTTTTCCTACTCAAGAACTATAAATTTTGAAAATTAAAGTATTTTTTGGAATAAATCAACTGTTAATATTTCATAAAAATTCATACTATACTTTAAAACAGTGTCGGCCAAATGTTTATTTTAATAAAAAAAAAAGCATTAAGCTTTTTGAAACGTATAAAATTTAAAAGCTTGCAAAAACCTGTTGCTATCGTTGTCTCTTTTTTTCCACATATTTTGCTAAATTAGCACATATGATTTTTTTTAATAATATAGAAAAAGGCCGTCACTGATTTAAAGCATTAAAAGACGCTTAAAACTTTAAAACACAAAAAGCTTTTTTCCTGCTAGTTAGAAAATTGAATTATTAAGCTTAAAAGTTCATCTCCCACAACCATAGAAATCGGCAATATTGTTTCCAAGCTATTTAGTTTTTACCTTTTGTCTTATATAAAATTTAAAATGCTGCGCAAAAATATTTTCTATTTTTTCATAAAAGAATAAAAAAAAAAATAAAAAAATATGGAAAAAAATACAATAAAAAATTCTAAAATAAATAAAAAAAAACACATATTCCTATATTCTCGCCATTACACGCACTTTTAGTCCTAGCTCGCGGAATAACATTCATATTTACACACATATATACATGCATACAAGGATTTACATATATACCTACATATACGCATATATAATATGTATAGACCTTGAAAAGGATAAACAAAATTTCCATATCCTCTCTGGCATAAAAGTAGAACAGGCATTTACTTTTTTTTTTTTTGTTTTGCACACATATTAAATTCTTATGTTTTTTTTGTTTTTTCATATTGCCTGGAACATATGCAAATTTTAATCAAAATTCTAAGAAACATTGTGAAACAAACAATGAAATAAATAAACATGTGACGAAATGTATTTTAAAAAGCATTCATCATTTTTTTCGTAGACACATACAGTACGCCCGAAAATTCTTCACACCACACCATAATTTTTATATTTAAAAATTACAAGCTTGTAGATATTTATTTGAAATAAAAAAATGATGAAAGAGAAAGCAGAGTTTGCATAAACTCACTATTAAGAAGAAACATTGCACTCTCTCTCTCTACTCAATTTTCACTCTTTTCATTTCCTCTTTTTTTTTTAATTGAAAATTAATGAGCGATCTTTCGTTAAATATTTTCAGTGAATTGAACTCTGTCTTACTCACATCTTATATCGTTTACAGAATGGATTCGTTAAAAAACAGTTGGAGAGCGCTCTCTCGATTAATATTTCCCACTAAAGAGTTGTTGCAATGATAAATTCATTTCGATAACGGCACTACATACTTTTTACTCACGACGTAGTAGTAGTAGTAGCTCTATGTATCTCATTCTCACTCACTCTCATTCATCATATCTTTATTATTTTTCTACTATTATTTTTGTACTACGTCGTATTTGTGCTGATAACTGTAAAGAGTATCAAGTGAAAAAAAGCTTAAAAAAATGTAAAGAGAGCAAAAACTCCAACAACAACGGACCTGTGAAAAACCAGTAAGAAACGAAGTTATGCAGTTGTTATTCGGCTAGCAGAGAGTCGACTTCTCGCAGTCCACTTCTCTCATGTACTTTTGTAAGAGAGCCAACCTAGATGCCTCTGTTTGATTGTATATAGCTAAATTTTGCTGTCTTGTGTTATATACGTGTACTACGATGTGTTTGTGTCAATAAGTATAGAGAGTATCAACAGAAGAAAAGCAACAACAAAACCGAGAAAAGAAGACTGCAAAAACTTAAACGGAGAATGTGTTATACATTTTTTCTAATAATAAACAACAAAGTTTTACTTCTTCTGTGACTGCCTGCAGACATATAATTTTTTTATTTGAAATAAATATGTACAAAATGAGCGATTCAATTTTCGAATCAAATAAAAAGCAATTCGAAAAAAGTTTGCCATAAAAAAAAAACTTAAAGAGATGAAAATGAAATTAAAACAACAATCCGATGAGTGCTCTTTTGAAAGACTCAACATATCAACAAACGAGTGAGTCAAACCTTTGATGAGTTTGTAATAGAAAAGTAATGTTGATTTGTTTACACTCATTAATTTTTGAAATGACATGCTTATATGAGAGAGAGAGAGAGCATTCAAAAGAGTAAGAGCGAATTTTGATTACTCTACGCACTTTGAGAGGAAATAAATAAGAAATGGAAAGAATATCAGTTGTTCTACTCTTTGATTCACTTTGAGGGGAAGATATCACCCTTTAGTACGATATTTGAGAAATTGGTAAAAAAAAATTCTATAAAGATCATCGGAAGTACAAAAAAGATAAGCCAAATTCCAAAAACTTTCTTTGATACAGCAAAAATGATACTAAAATGATTGAAAAATAAAATGGTAGAGAGAAAAAGATTTTAAGGAAAGCAAAGGATAATTGTCTGGTTTTGTACATTTTTGTACTAATTTTATTTCCTAAAACTATCTATAAATCTACCGTTTCTAAATATAAAAGCCGTCATGGGTTGTAAACAATATTATAAGATAATTTAAAATATAAATATATTTGTGCTTTAAAGTAGACGGAGATTTATGGTTGGAAAAAGAAAAGTTTACGTTTTTGCATTCGAGACAGATGCTAATAATATAATATTATTCTATAATTCTAATGTTTTCGAGACTGATACACTGGGTCAATGTGAGTCCAGCGACATAAACTGTTTATCAATTGCAAAAACTCTACGTGAGTTGGAAATTTTACAAAAATGAGCCCGTTCAAATCACCAGAAATTAATAATATGTGATTTTTGAGGTGAAATTTACTCTAGAAGTTTTTGTAAAAAAAAAATCTAATTTTTTCGAAGTGTTTGCAATCGAAAAATTGTTTATTTCGCTGGACTCACATTTCTCATTAATCATTGGGGCAAAAACATTAAGCTTTTTTCCACCCAGAAGCTTATATGACCGATTTAATGAGATACGTGCTTACAGTTAAAATAAAATAATTCGGGTAAATTTACCAAAAATGGGTAATTTTTTACTCAGTTTTTTTTTTGGAAGTGGTAAAAATGTAATTTTAAGGAAAAAGTGGTAAAATTTGTGTAAGGAATTATCCTTTACATGCCGGCAAATTATTGTCTACAGTCTAAAGCAAACCGTCATTTATGGACCTTTTAGATTTATAGTACATCTTTCATAAATTCTGCCGAAAATTTTGAAAAGCAAACTATCAGAAAAAAAGGTTCAAAAATATTTGATATAGGTAAGCAGACGTCAAGTGTCTATTAAAAGAAATTATAACCAGTTCGTTTAATAAAAAGTTCGTCTAATAAAAAGTATTTTCGAAGCAATAGCTAACAGTTAAACACTACAAATCAAGAATAGGAAAATTTGTCGATGACAGGACGAAAGCATTTTGCAAGCCTTATAAATTTGGTTTCAATTATGGAAGTAGCGAGATTTTTCAATTCACCAGGGTAAAAAAACATGTCATTAATTTAAATGTAATGCAATTCACATCAATTAGATTTATTTATTGTAACAACAAATAATGCGACTAATAAATATCACATTACAAAGTAAAAGAAATTCTGTTGGCACCATTTTTTGATGAAAACAAAATTAAAAAAAATTATATACAATTTTCTCGTTTTGTTGTAAAAACGTTATAATAAAAACTTTATATGAAATCTATGGTATTATTGTTGAAGAAATTCAAAAATGGTAAATTTTCCTAAAAAGCGGTATTTTTCTTTTCTACAAAGAGGGAAATTTCAGAAAATGTATCTGGCAACACTGATCGTAAAACAAATGAGAGCACTAGTTCACACTGATACTTCTCTCATTGCTCTCTCGAACAGATAAGAGATCACACATACTCTCTCACACACTAGCCATTTTCCTCTCTCACTACAAAAATATCAAATCGTTTAGTTCACACTTGCTCAAGTGCTACCAGTCGATACACAGAGGCTGAGAAAGGGGGGTGCGGGGGTTTGGGTATTTTTTTGAAAAAGTTTTTCAATTCAAGAGTAACCATCATAATGACTGAGATGTTTACTGGAGAATTATAAGTTTTTAGGAAACTGCAGAATTTAAAATTTTTTGGTTTAAAAAAAAAAAAAATCATTCACGGTTTATTTTAAATTATTTTTGGAGTATGAATAATTTTACAACGTACTGTACATTAAGGTTTACATATGAAAATTGGGCTATTGAGGGTGCAAAAACATAAATAAAATTTATTCTTTCAAGTAGCGGAAATTTTTACATATTTTATAACGCTTCTCAATCTTTTCTAAAATAAACTCATGAATGAATACGCATTATATTTATGCAAATAAATGCTAGAAATTTAGTAGAAGGTAGATTTGATCTTTATAGAATGTATTGATTTTCATATGATGTGAAAAAAATATAGCGAATAAAGAAATTAAGATTGTGTAAAAAAAAAAAATCCAAACCTACACATTTGTTTTACAAATCACATAGAATGTGTGTAATTTTGCATTAAAAGATTTACACACTTACTTTTTTTTTTTTGAGAAAATTATAACTCAATTATAAACTCAGAAATTTGTTCAATTTTTTAGGGAAACTATTTAGAATAAATATTATTAAAAAAATATTAAAATAAATATGAAATTTTTGTGTTAAGTAAAAGTAATGATTACCTATATATTTTTGTGTTTTATTTTTAATTGCAAACACAAATGTCAATTTTGATGACACAAAACTAAAGAACAAAAGTGAAATGACATTTTCCATCACAAAAGTTTCCAATTCAATGAATTGGAAATGCGTTTATACACACTAGCGGTTTCTAGAGATGAGGAAAAGGGGTGGGAGGGGGGGGGGGCGAAAAGGCTTGGGTATAAACCTGATTTGTGGTAACTAAAGTAAGACACATAAAACTGTGATTGCAGTGTTGGTAAATACAGCATCGTTTGTTGTTGTAAAATTCGTTACTGGCAAGTTTTCATTTGCATTAATTGAGATAACATTTTTAAATTTTTAATAAACTGATCTGGTAATATCATAACAAAATGCAACTTTTAACACCACAAATATATATTTAAATAGAATATATTCAATAGAATTCTGGTAGATTTTGAAAAATAAGATTTGACAACACCACTATGGTGAGCGACTTCTCTGCTTGTATGGTATAGTCAATGGGTGTCCACGTCATATGCACATTTGTTTTTGTAAAAGCACTAAGGCTTATGCTGTTCATTCTAATACACACACAAACAGCACTCCGTATTAAGCAATACGAAATACACAAATGATTTTTATCTTTTTCGTTTCTCATCTCTCTTCTTTGCCTTAACCAAAAAGCAAAGCAACAACACTTTCATATGCTTTGTTGGTACACATTGGCGACAATTATATTCAACGGAGATTTTGTTGTTGTCTAACGTATGATTTTTTTGTTCCTCTATTATAATAAATTTTATATGTATTGGTGTTTGAACTTCCCTAAGAAACTTTTGGGCACCCCTGGTATAGTAGATCGCCACACGTTTAACACCAACAAATAATTCTGCCACGAATAACTGCACATACATATTTTGTTTTCAGTTTATGTATATGTGTGAGTAAATTGAGCAAAGCATACCGAGTGAAACGGCAGCGCTCTCTCATATACAAACAAACTTCGCTTGTATTTCAATTTACACCTCTCTCTTCTTTTTGTTGTTGAGAGTAGCAGACTCATGCCGCTCAGTAGTCTGAACGAGAGAAGAACAGGACATTACAGTTATTTTCATTTTATACATTTTTGAAAGCTAAGATGTTTACACATCAAAAAACAAAAACAAATAAGTGCCCCCCTTTAGAAAATGTCTAGATACGACAGTGCCTACATATATATATACATATATATATGTAACTATAGCTACTTTTTTGTAAATAAAAATGAAAGAAAAAAAGAAAAATATTCCTGTGCATTAAGGTGTAAATACCCATCGAAAAATAAAAAGTAAGACAAAAATGTGTTAAACAAAAAGTCAACCAAATGAATAAAACTAAGCTCAAAAAGTAAAGCACATGTAATCTAAAATGTTTGCAACAAATTTAACTGCGTAAGGAAACGAAGCCGCATTTGCATAACTTGCTAATAATTTGCAATTAAAAACTTTGTTTTTTTTTCCAAAATGAATGTGACAAAGCAAACGAAAACTAAATCAAAATTTGTTATAAAACAAGGTAAAAAAATACATATATAAAATAAAATGAATTAATGTGTATCAAACCAAGCAAAAACCAAAAATCGAATTCAATAGCAAACTAAAAAAAAAAAAATCGCTTAATTTTTTTATCTATGTATTTAATCACAAAAAGGAACTAAATTACTTAATAGTTGTGACGCTAATCGCTAATGACTGGGGGGCTTTGGAAAGTTGCTGCAGAAATATGTGTGCTTTTTATAATTTTATTTAATGATTAATTTATAGTTCAGTGAATTTGTTTTTTGTTAGAGGATTTAGTAATTTAATTTGCAAAAAAGCCCAAATAAAAAACTATGTAAAAAAGCACACAAAAAAAATGTTGACAGCTACAGGAAATATAAGGAAATGGGTTTAAAAAGTTTATTTGCAATTTGAGATTTTGAGTATAAAGTTTGTTCGAATGTTTGTTTGAAACTCAGTCATGTCTTTGTATGGCACATGCTACTACTCCCCAGCACAGCTGCCTGGCTACCTTTCACTTTAAATTGCAACCAGGAATAAAGCTAAAAAAACATGGAAGAAAAAAAAAGTCGTTGTGATTTTGTTTTTTTTTTCGACAAACCCGTTGGCAATAAATTTATTGCTATTTATTTGTGTGTGTGTGTTTTTTTTTTTGGTTGACCAAATAAATAAAATAAAAACGAAATTAAAACACATTCACTTTGTATATTATCTGGTGGTGAATGTGTGCTTAAATACAATAATAAAAATGTACTCACCTGAAAAAAAATACACGTACTTGCAGCATATACTCATAGTTTGCTAGTTGCAACTTGTGCACATTTTTTATTTATTTTTTTTTTTGCCAACTTAAACAAAACCTTTGAACTCACATTCACTTATTTTAACAGAGACAAAAATTCAATTAAAAGTTTCAATGATGATGTGGTAATGGGGTAGCGTTTCATTTTTATTTTTTTTTTTTTCAATTTTTTTTTTTTTTTTGGTTTACGCTTGCAGGTTTATGGATTCATAGATTTTCAACGTGTATCCGAAAGTCTCAATCATTTGTAATGTTCAAAAAATTATTTCGATGTTTTGATTCATGCATTTATTTATTTGCTGACAGATTCAAAGTTTTTTTATTAAACTTTTTTGCATTTTTTCACTTTCATAATTATGCAAATTGTATAAAAATTTGCATACAGTAGAAAAATTTATGAAATTAACACACATAAAATAATCATTAAAATATTTATGCTGTTTGACTTGTAATTAATTTGATATTCTCACTTAAATGCAGAAAGAGTAAAATAAATTGATGAGCAGAGAGAGAGAGAGAGAAGAGAAGAAGTATGCTAAAAATTTTAGTTTCTCACTCTCAGATCAGTGTCACGTTTGATAAGTAAAAGGCGGAGCTTATATCTACAATAAAATTGCGGCGGCCATTTTTTTCGAAAGTTTGTTTGTTTTTTTTTTTTTTGAGAGAGTAAATTGTGCTTGGAACGAGAAACTGCAAGAGTTTCCCCTTTTTTATGTTTACATCAACAATTTACTCTCAAATACATTCTGAGAGCAATTGAGATGTAGATATCAACTCTGTCAAACTCCCATATATTTTCTTATTAGGGTACGGCTTAAGGCCGTAAGGAAGTTTTCCTCTATCATAAATTGAGAGCGTAAAAACTTCATATAAAAAAAAAAACAAAAAAGAGAGTGTGGTGTGGTGAATTTGCCTTTAAGCTCTTGTGAGCATAGATCTAAATGAAAAAAGAAGAGCGCAAATACATTCTTGTTCGTTTGGTTGTTGTTGTTTTCATACGTATTTCCCTATGCAACTCATGCTACGGATGCTAGGGATGACAAATGATTTTGTATCAAATATAAAAAAAGAAAATGTACCAAATCATCCGAAAATGTACCAAAATTTTTAAATTACATATCACTCAAGGCTTTCGTATATTTCTGTTGTCAAAAGCAACAATAATGTAAAGTCAAAAAATTTAATTTTTTTTTTTTGACTCTTTTTCTAAAACCTATCCAAAATCCCTGTATATTTACAAGGAGGAGCAAGAATTACACCAGTTCCCCATAGAAAGGTTTAAACTATAAATACAAGCAGATAGTTCCACGCAAGCTCAAGCTTGAATTAAATAGATTACAGAACATTTTTGATATAACATTTTTTACAATTTTCAGTACCAAATTATTTTTTCAAAAAATGTCAAAAATCGCTGAAAAAAAATTTCCCTGTGCCTGAGATTACTTTATAATTTTTTTATTTCTCATGCACCAAAATGATTGAGCCATTTTAAAAATTTTTCAACCATAATTTTTTTTTTTTTTTTTTAAATACACAAATTCAGAAAGGGCTGAACTAAAAATCGCAAAATTTGTGTGTCAAAAATGTACTGAAATACATTTATGTATTTCAAAAAGTAAATAGGTTGGAGCAGAAGTTTGAATCTTTCTATGAGGAATTGGGGTAATTATTTCCCTCTCCACCACCCCCTCTTTTGCCTCTGTATTTTTTTTAAAAAGGTCAAAATTTTTTAATTTTACATTAGGATATCTTGTAAACTGTTCGACGTATTAGCCCTGCTTTTTTCATGAGTTATAAGTTACATAGCGTACATATTTTTTTTCCAAAATTTTTCAATAGATTTAAAAAAATTTCTTCAGAACTTTCTAAAATTTTCAAATTCGAATATTTTTATCTAAGAAAAAATATATGCACTGCTGCGTTTTGAATGTAAACCAGCACCCTTTTGCTATTATGGTATTAATGTTGTATTTGATTACAATATATACCAAAAACCTACAAATGTACCAAAAAAGTATAATTGAACCAAAAAAGTATAACTGTACCAAAAAAGTATAATTGTACCAAAAAAATATAATTGTACCAAAAAAGCATAATCGTATCAAAAAAAAAGTACAACTGTACCAAAAAAATACAATTTCACCAAAAAAGTACAATTGTTCAAAAAAAGTAAAACTATACAAAAAATACAATTTTATCAAAAAAGTACATTTGTACCAACAAATATATTCACTGGGCTATGGTATCTATCGCTGATGACCTCATAATTTTTCCGATTCGCTCTAACCCATTAACAGATTCTAGGTTTTGGAGAAGATTTACTCTATTATGGCTTTTCCTTTTTTAACTTTTACTAATTTTTAAAAGGTTAGCGAACAATTTTTATTTAAATTTTTTGTTGAAAAGTAAACAAAACATTTTAAATTAAATATTAAATTTTCGTACTGTACACTTTCAATCATCAATATAATTCATTTCAACAAATCTCTTGCTGCACTTTTTATTAGAGTTTGCGGCAATGAACTTGGAAGCACAAAAGAGGTAAAAACAATTCTGAGAAATATGAAAGCCATTATCCATCATTCAATAAAAGTTTTTTGGTAAAGGTTAAAGTTCTTTTCACTACAACTAATAAAAATAAAAAAAATGCAGAAATAACACTGCTGAATTGATGAAGTCGAATGGATTAAGCATTTTGCAAAAACATTGAAATGCCGCGCAGTTTTTCTTACTATTGATTCGCAGAATTCAGGAAAGAGGGATTTAAATTCAAAAACCGCCTGCAGCGTTTTTAATACGAATTTGATGCAAATTAAGGTTAACTTTATCCAACTAAAATTTTTTACCAACAGTTTTTGTACTTCTATTGAAAAATGTGTTTATTTTAGGAAGCGATAACTTAAAAGAAATTTCAAATGTATTGAATTAAATTTGCAGTTAATTTTTTTATTTTATACACATTGATCTGGCCATATATGGGTTAATTGACATAGTTTTTTCTTTTTTTTTTTTTTGTGTTATCAAAAAACTTTTTAGTATAATTTCACTGTCACTTTTTTTCACACACACTCATTTGTATTACAGTTAATAGCGTTTGATTTTATTATCAAAGTCATAATGCCAAATTGACCAAGAGCTGCCACCATCGCCACTGTGCTTTGATATGAAGAAAAAAACTATTTTGGCATTTATTTATTAAGTAATAAATTTATAGCGCCTGTCATTTTCGACAACAATACAGACTCTTGATTTATGGTATATGGAAAAAAAAAGAAAAAAAAAATGATAACAATAGCAACCAACAACGGTCAAATGAAAGAAATGAACATTTAATGTTTTTATTTTGTTACCAATTTTTTTCACATTTCACATTTCGCATAGGTAATTGACAGCATTGTTAAACTGATTTAATAACAATTTTATTATAAATACTTACTTACTCAATATGTAATGCCTTTATTTATGATTCACGTACTCGCACATATTTATTGTTGTATTGTTATAATTTTTGAAAGCAGCAATCATTCAGAAATTAACTGAACGCAAATTGTTTCATGGTTTGAAATTCGAATTTTTTGGAATTGGAATGAAAAGCTGTAATAAAAAATGAATAAAAAATTTAGTTCATATTGTAATGAAGAGGGGGGTGAAGGGGAGAATAAATTATACGATATCTATGAAGTTTCAAGATACTTTAGAAGTAATTTTGTTATGAAAGTTAAGAATGGGAAAGAATTCTATAAGCCAGAGGAAGCGTAATTAATTTGATATTCTCACTTAAGTGCATAAAGAGTAAAAGAAATTGATTAATAGAGAGAGAAGAGAGAGAGAGAGAGAAATGTTTTAAAAATTACAGTTGCTCACTCTCAGAGCAGTATCATATTTGTTAACTTAAAGGCGGAGCTTACAACTATAAGAAAATTGCGGCCATTTTTGCAGAAAGTTTTTTTTTGTTTTTGAGTAAATTGTCTACTTCAACTCAGATGAAAATGTCATCAACTTTGTCAAACTCCTACATATTTTCTTAATATTGTAGGTAACGGTTTAATCTCGTCACACATTTCAGCGAAGATGTGTGAGAATAATTTGTTGTTGTTGTAAAATGTTACGAAGTATTTCGCCGTAACTACATATTTGAGCGAAAATATCAGAGAGAGAGAGTTTTGCGATATTTTGCATATATATACTACAAATTGTTAAAGAAATTCCACACACACATTGCAAATTTTTCATTGTATGCACATATATGCAATTAAGCATGTATGAGTGAACGAAGTAGTTGGACTCGTTATGTGTTAACGAGTTCGTTCAGCAAACCTCGTCGAAAAAACTCATTTACTTATTACTCGCTACAGTATGCAGTGTTCCATATGAATACGTTGTTTACAACTCAGAGATGAAAAACTCGTTTGCTCTCTTTTCTAGCTCGCCGACTAAGTGCCTTACTCTCTCTTTCTTATATATGAAGTTTTTCGCTATCATAAATTGAGAGCGTAAAAACTTCATATAAAAAAAAAACGAAAACGACCGCAGTCGGCGAATCTGCCTTTAAGCTCTTGTGAGCATAGCTATAAAAGAAGAGAGGAGAACGCAAATACATTCTTATTCATGTGATTGTTGTTGTTTTCATTCACATTTCCATATACAACTCATGATACAGCAGGGATGATAAAAGCATTTTTCGGTTTTGTACTGAATAAAAAAACAAAAATGTAACAAATCAGCCAAAAATGTATCAAAAATTCTAAATGATCTATCACCGCGAATGGCAAGATATTTTAAGCTCAAGGTTTTCGTATATTTTTTTGTGTGCAAAAGCGATAATAATAATTTTAACTTTTGTAGCTTCTTTTTCAAAACCAAATCGTCAATTCCATTGTCATAAAAGTTAAGAACTGGGAAAGAATTTCATAACCCAGGGGAAGCAATCTCTCTACAGTTTCATATAAATAGAATTTAATTACTTTAATCCTCGATGACACACACATTTCCCACACATGAGTCTAGCCAGATCCACACACATTTCAGTGCTTTTGTATGAAAATATTACGATTTTGGACATGCATTCGGACATATTTTTATGCTTTGTAGGTGAACATTGCATAATTTGTTTTCCTCAGTGGCTTTCACATACAGTACCGGTCAATGAAATAGCAATGACGGATGAAAAATATTTCATAACATCCAAACAGTTCTATTTAGTGGTACATTTCAATAATGCAAGGCAAAAAAATGTGCTTGAATGCATGCCCGCAATCCCCATGTTACCATACAAATGCATTGAAATGTAGGTGGGTCTAGCCAGACTCATTGTTAAATATATACCAAAACATCTTTCTAGTTATCTTTCCTTGGGGCTTTTGGTTAGATTTCTCATACAGATATGTACATGAATCGATATCTAATAAAAAGTTAGGAGGCTACCTGGAATTTCAAATCGCCAGCTCCATGAGAAATATGTTCAAATTACAATTAAAATCGAAAAAGGTCTGGCCAGACTCATTTTTGCCCCCGAGGGTTTAGCCAAGCGCAGGTTAGCCGTCACCAGCACGATATATTTTATATGAATAGAGCTGAACTTCCTAGATTCCTTCAACAAGCTCACTACCGGATATCAGTTGCAATCTGTCAAGTTCAAATCCTTCAACGGCCAGTTATTTAATTAGTATTTTTATTTTTTAGCGATTTTATTTCTTCTGTATTTTCTTTGGAAAGAAATTTATAATTGATTTTTTTTAATATTTCCACACGAATGAACTTTCCCCCGCAATTTTCATTAAGTGCAAAGAATTTTAAAAATATTTAGATATAATTAATTCTTTGTTATCAATTACACAAGCAATCAACATTCGAATCATGCATTCAAGACAGTGTGTTAAATAGATGTGATTACAGGAACAATTAAATTATAAATAACCACTTCACCTAACCTTTTCATGAATTCCTAAGAAATTTAAAACTTAATTGAGACTCCAAATTGGGTCAGTAAAAGAATCTTAGATTGCCTCTGGTAATTTTCCAAAATTATTCTATTATTACATCAATGACAACCATAAATAATTGTCATACTGTAGCTGTAGCTACTTGCTAATGATTATAAGGACGATGCCAACACAAAAACAAAACGTTTCGAGTTTCAAATTAATAAATGAAAAACGTTGTATTTTTTATTTCTTGCTATCTTTCATTTCTTTCATTTTACTTAATAAAAATAAGCAACATTGAAAGCAGCAGTAGCATTTTGTTATTGTTCATATTGTTCAGTTTCAATTCATTTTTGTGTAGTGGAACATAGTGGAAAAATTGTTGTAATTAAAAGTACTCGCATATGATGCCAATGGCGCCAATTTAGTTGCATACACAATTTTTGCTATTGCCGCAAAACTTTTCTTTAGATAAATATTTATTTGTTCACATTTGTGATGTGGAGCAACCGAAATAACATTAAAACAAATATGTAGACAGCAGATGTGTTTAAAAAAAATATAAAAAAAGAGAACAATCGCGCAATCGATATAAATTTTAGAGTACGAGTATCAAAATGACACAAGCGATGAGTCGATGACTTAAATTTAGTCTAAAAATTAAATAATTATGGCATTTTTGTTTAATTGTTTTTAATTCATTTTGGGGATTTATTGTTTGATTACATTGTACAATAAAATGACAATTTAAAACAGTATCTGAGTTAAGTAGACTGGTTTTTTTTTCGGATCAGAAAATTTGATAAGGGGGGGAGTTTATGAATGAAATTTTTTTTCCAGTTCTGCTTTGCTTTTCTGCACGAATTATGCAATTTTAGGAGTTTTGGACGAAAAAAAAAATTTTCGTAAAAAATAAGAATTTCGTTTTTGAAAATTTGATAAGGGGGGGCTCATGGATGAAAAATTTTTTTTTTCTTCTATTTTGCTTTTCTACACGAATTATTATAGGGATTCATGTATGAAAAATTACTACACGAATTATGCAATTTTAGGAGTTCTGGATGAAAAAAAAATTTCCGTAAAAATTGAATTTTTTGTGTAAATTGATAGACCTTCGTTTTTGAAAATTTGATAAGGGGGGTCCAGGGATGAAAAAATTTGTTTCTGCTACTTTTACTTTTCTACACGAATTATGCAATTTTAAGAGTTTTGGATGAAAAAAAAAATTTTTTGATAACAAAAACATTTCGCTTTTGAAAATTTGATGGGGGGGGCTCATGGATGAAAATTTTCTTTTCTGTTCTGTTTTACTTTTCTCTACACGAATTATGCAATTTTGGGAGTTCTGGATGAAAAAAAAAAAAATTCTCCGGAAAATCAAATTTTGATAGACCCTGGTTTTTGAAAATTTGTTAAGGGGGCCCATCCATGGTTTTCTGTTATTTTTTGTTTTTCTACACGAATTATGCAATTTTAAGAATTTTGAATGAAAAAATAAAATTGAATTTTTCGTGTATATTGCTGGACCTTCGTTTTTGAAAATTGGATGAGGGGGGGGTCCATGGATGAAATTTTTTTTTTCTTCTTTTTAGCTTTTCTACACAAATTATGCAGTTTTGGGAGTTCTGGATGAAAAAAAAATTTTTCGGGAAAATTAAATTTTGATAGACCCTGGTTTTTGAAAATTGGATAAGGGGAGGGTCCATGGATGAAAATTTTTTTTTTCTTCTTTTTAGATTTTCTACACGAATTATGCAATTTTGGGAGTTCTGGATGAAAAACAAAATTCTCGGGAAAATCAAATTTTGATAGACCCTGGTTTTTGAAAATTTGTTAAGGGGGCACATCCATGGTTTTCTGTTATTTTTTGCTTTTCTACACGAGTTATGCAATTTTAAGAATTTTGAATGAACAAATAAAATTGAATTTTTCGTGTATATTGCTGGACCTTCGTTTTGAAAATTGGATAAGGGGAGGGTCCATGAATGAAAAAAATTTTTTTCTTCTTTTTAGCTTTTCTACACGAATTATGCAATTTTAGGAGTTCTGAATGAAAAAAAAAAAAAAATCTCATAAAATTTACCAACCAAATACACCTGAAAACAATTTTTGGATTCGTAATCAGCGGCCAAAACTACTCAAGAAAAACTGAGCTACAACTCAAATACTATTTTGCGGTTGTACTGTATTATTGAACAGAAAGTTGAAACCGAAAACTGAAAACGAAATTTTAACAAAAAATTCATCTACATGATCTTGCTAAAGTTCAAGCGCGTTTTACATATTTGAAACAAGTATTTACAGATGAGCGTGTAAATTGTATATCTTTAAAAACATTAATATTTAAAAGTTTAAACTGTCTCATATTTTTACATAACCGGAATATTTCACTGGAGGTATAAAAAAGAAAACCTAAGAATATTCTTCTTTGAAGATCACTTTAACGATCAGTGCCTTATCGAAATAATTTTGGTCAGCAGAAAAGATCATGATCAGCTTAACTTAACAGATAATTTGAATAATGATCATGCTGCAACTTTTCGGTTTAAACTGTCTGCAAATTTCGCAATCAAAGAACTTGAGAATAATTTGTGAAGATCAACATCATATCATAACAACATCATAATAATCCAAAACATTTATCAAAACAATTCCAATTACCAGATCATAAATAAAGATGATTAAACTCACATGATCGTTTGTTCAACTTTATTTCTTTTTATGAATTGAAAAATGATCATGCAATAAATTTTAATTTCTGTATTAAGTTCAAAATTTCTGTTTCCTCCAATTAATTTTAATTTAGTTTGCTTAATAGTTTCATAAATTTGAAGTTTTTTTCATTCATATTTTTGGTAATTTTAAGCCTAACAAATTAATGTAAAGCATTTTTTTTTTATGAGCTATCAACATAAATATTAAAATGAAGCCAATTTAAAAGCTTACTAAAATAGCAAATGTGTAAACGTAAAACGTAAATTGAGTTATTGCTTTAGCGGCTCTTGAATTTGTATCATAATTTAACTATCATCACTTAACTATTTCAATCATCGATTAACTTTTAGGTCATGGTTACACTGACTGCGAGTAACAATTGCTTTCATATTAAAAAGCAAACGATTAGTGGGGCAATTCATAAAGTTGAAACTTTAGAAACTGATACAGTTACAAATTCAGATATGAAATAAATCAAACTTTAATTATTTGTGGCATTTTTAAGCATTTTTTGTTAAGAAAAAAGTAAAAGTGAGAAATCAATAATTAAAAATAGCTTCCATGTTGCTTTCGATTATATTTCCTTAGATAATTACACCCGCATCTTTAATTTAACCCATTGCTTTAACCCATTTTGGCCTGACTGGTCGATTAATCGACTTTGTTTCTGAGCTTTGAGAAATCGTCAAAAATACATTTATAAATATATTTGAAGCCAGGGGGAATACTTATTCCTCACGATGTGGCGTAGAAATATTTTTAATATTTTTTTTTACACCTGGTCACCTCATTTTCTCAGAGTAAGCCAAAAACCTACTACATTTGTTAAAATTCCGAAAAAAAAATCTCTTATCGAAGACAAATGGAAATTGAATTTTGAAAACATTCAAAATTGGATCATGGCATCTAATATCGAGCCAAAATAGGTTAACCCTTTCGGAACCATAAGGAACACAGAGGAGATACTTGTTACAATTTTTCATCAAAACTGAAGTTTTGTACACTAGAAAGCCTCTGAACTTTCAAGGGTCAACGGCGACCCTATGGCCCTCAATGGGATTTTTTTTACCAGATTTTTTAGTAAAATTTTACGGTATATTTTTTTAAAGATAAACAAAGTCTTTTACTATTGACTCTTCACTTAACCCTTTCTTGACCACAAAGAAACTTAAAACAATAGAGAGTAAAACCGAATCCACATTCGTCTTCGCTGATCTCTATTTCATTGTAAAAAAGTTTTTAAAAAGTTTCTATTGAGGACGCAAGGGTCACCGGTGACCCATAGCAAATTTTAATTTCAAAAGAAAGAGGAAATCATGTTTGAGTAAATAGTTAGACTTTTTTAATAAAACCTCAAATAAATTCCAGTGTTATTTATAAAAAAAAAAAATCTAAAATGGCTACTCCAGGTCTAACCAAATCGTTTTCTGAACAATCGTTGGATAAAAAAAAGGCAGCCGTTTGAAAAAAATCAATTTTTGGGAAAAATCGGTTACTGACGGCCCCGTAAATGGATTTTTTTTTTTCAAATGCGCAAAATTTTATGTAAATCGATTCAATTGTTGAAGCTATTGAGCTTTTATCAATCCATAGATGTCGCTCCAGTACAAAGAAAAATTTAAATGCCCTCAAATTTTCTAACTTTTGCTTTGGGGCCCTTTTTGGAATATATTTTTTATTGAAAATCTTTAAGAAAATTGTATAAAAAAGACTGGAGAATTATTCCAAATGGTTGTTGAAAAAACTCCCAAGTTGATAACCTTCCTCTTTGAGTTGAGAAACAAAGAGAGTAAGAGAGAGAAGATGAAAAAAAAAAAAAATAAAAACAAAACTAAATTTCTACTGGTACTACAAAATTTTATGGTCAATTAAATTTAATGCATTTTCGAATAAACAAATTTTATAAAAAAAAAAGAAAAAAAAATTGTGTTTTTGTGTACAATGAAATTTACTAACGACCTTTTTTTCTCATATTCATAATTAATAGAAGATTTATTTGTCTAAAATTGTTAGAGAGTTTTTGTTGTTATGTGTTTGTTGGAAAATAATTTTTATAGAATTTTATTATTTTTATTTTCCTTTATTTCTAATTTCTGTTTTTGTTTTTCGTATTAAAAATCTCATTTTAGATAAAATTCTTGTTTTTCTGTTTATTATAAAAACCTCTAAATTTCATATGTATGCATTGTTAGTAATTATTATTTTATTTATTTGTTTTTATATTATAGCTTCGCAGCTATTGTTTTTATTGTTTCGTAAATCTCTCTGCTTTTTATATTATAAAATTATAACATAACAAAATAATACCTACATTTTCTCATTCGACCTTCATTTGAATTTATGATTTTCCGGTTGACATAATTTTGAAATATTTCTACATATCTGCAATATGAGTTTTTAACATATTTTTCTATCTTATTTAGTGATTTATGTTTCAAACTTTTTTGTACTGAAAAATTAATGCAGTATTTTTATTTTCAATAATTTTTTTGTTTTTTTTTCATAAAAGATTCCCACAGCTGCCATCACGTGCATAATTTTCTGCGACTTTCAGTTATGCTGAAGCAATTTTTAAACAATATTTTGTATTTATCTGTATTTATATGTATTTCAGATTCTGTATTCAATTTTCAGTGGAAATTTTATAATTCAATTTGCATTGATTTCCAGCAAATTGAAAGAATTTTACGCTCACTCATTAGAAGCCAATGAATGTGATTGGCTAAATGAAGTGTGAGGATTTTTGTATTTCCAATTAATTTTATTTTCGATGAATCTGAAATCAAGTTTAATAAGACTTTTCAAAAATGGACATAGTGGGTTGAGTAAAATAATTTGTTCATATCTAGCACAAAAATGTGTAAAATGTAAATAATTGTCCAATATTTCCCTCTCGCTCAGACTGATGCGCAGTATGAAAGTTCTACTCTCAACAACAAAAAGAAGAGAGAGATGTAAATTAAAATACTAGCGGAGTTTGTGTGTGTATATGAGAGAGCGCTTCCGATTCACTCGATATGTTTCTCTCAATTTACTCACACATATACACACTCACATAAATCGAAAACAAAATACGTATGTACATTTATACGTGACAGAATTATTTGCTGGTGTTACAACAACAGCAAAAAAGTCACCATAGCCTCTCTTGCAGTGTCATCGCTTAGTTTGTGGTTATCGTTAATTTACTAAAAAACTGTCATAAGTCAAAAAAACACGATTTTTGAGTTAATGATGCAGAATTATTGATTATGTCACGCTTCATATACTGCAAAAATTGCATATTAATATCTTGTATGCTTTGCGCATGAGAATTATAAGATTTCTTTTTTTTTCTGCAAAGTGGGAATCAAATGAAAACTTTAAACGCGTTTTCTGCAAAATCACGTTTTTTGAGTTGTGACAGTATTTTAGTAAATGAGCGATATGGTATTCAGTTGGTGTACCTTGCAATCATCTCCATTGTCTGTTTTTCACACTTCTTCCTGTAGATTTGCAACCACCCATTTTTGGTTACTTTAACTCATTCTCAACTCATTCTCATGGTCAAGAATATCTTCACTCATGTAAAGGTTAATGAAATGTATTAAATTACATTTGAAGCTAATTGATTTGTTGCAATATAATTAATTGAAAAATCATCTACGTATGCAGCTGCACATGAACTTTTAAATTAATTTATAATAATAATAAAAAAAAATAATAAGAAATTCTTTTGTAAATTTAAATTGATTTGTGGTGACTTCAAAAGTATGCCAATTTCAGTAATAACAATTGAAAATGACACAGTTGTAGACAAAAGTGTGAGTGTGTGTGTCAAGCACAGAAATCCATTAAAAGCGCCACGTTTTACGAATTTTTACAATGTTTTTAGCACAAAACAAATTTAAAAAAAAAATCTTAAGGGGGGAGAAGGGGGGAATACTTGGAAAAATTTTTTTCTTCCATTTTTTATGTTTTCTAAACATTTTATGAGTTTTTACACCGTTTTCAACAAAAAACAATTTTTCGGCCTTTATTTTACGAAAAATTGACATGAAAAAAATTTTTTTTTCAATTTTTTATTTTTCCTAGAAGTTTTATGAGTTTTTATACCGTTTTTAAGAAAAACAAAATTGTCAAAAAAAATGTTTTTTTCGATCCAAATTTTTCATAAAATTCATAAGGGGGGAGGCTACATGGAAAAAATTTTTTTTTTTTGATTTTTTATGTTTTCTAAACGTTTTATGAGTTTTTATATCGTTTTTAAGAAAAACAAAATTGTCAAAAAAAAAATTTTTTTTTCGATCCAAATTTTTCATAAAATTCATAAGGGGGGAGGCTACATGGAAAAATTTTTTTTTTTAATTTTTTATGTTTTCTAAACGTTTTATGAGTTTTTATATCGTTTTTAAGAAAAACAAAATTGTCAAAATAAAATTTTTTTTCGATCCAAATTTTTCATAAAATTCATAAGGGGGGAGGCTACATGGAAAAAAATTTTTTTTTAATTTTTTATGTTTTCTAAACGTTTTATGACTTTTTATACCGATTACAAAAAAAAAATTTCGCACCTAATTTTTTCAAAAAATCATAGGGGCAGACACATGGAAAAAATTTTCATTTTTCGATTTTTTATGTTTTTACAACGTTTTATATAACAAAAAATTTTTCAAAGAAAAAAATTTTTTTCAACCTAAAATTTTTCGAAAAATTGATAGGGGGTACCCACATTATAAAAAAAATTGCTTTAAATTTGTTATGTTTTATAAACGTTTTATGAGTTTTTAGACTATTTTCAACAAAAAAAAAAATTATAAAAAAAAAAATTTTTCGACCTAATTTTTTCATAAAAAAATCATAAAGGGAAGGAGGGAGGAATTCTTATTTTATATATTCTTTAATTTTTTATTTGAAGAACAAATTATTTGAAATGATGTGGCGTAGAAAATTTTTTTATTTTTTTTATTTAAATCTGGTCACCTTATTTTCTCAGAGTCAGAGTAAGCCAAAAACTACTACACGTTCTAAAACTCAAAAACAATTTCCTTTCTTTTTTTTAAATACTAAAATTTCTTATTGAAGACATTTGGCAATTATGTTTTGAAAATTCTCTAAATTGAATCATGGCATCTACTTAGTAAGGGGTCAAAATGGGTTAATATTGAACTAGCTAATTATATACGAAAATGAATTTGTTGCAGTACCTTCAATTAAATTTTTCTAGTAAGTAATGAAAGCACTCATTAGAAGGTTACTTCAAGTACCTCTGTGTGTGCACTAACGACCATTTACGTGTCTCCAAAGCCACACATCATAACAAAGAAAATCCTCCCCGACCCACTTGAATTCTTAATTCCAAAAGCACCACATAAATACAATTCGAGTATAAAAAACAGATAACACTAAAAATACAAAAAAAAATTCCAATTCAATTAATTCAAACAATTCAACAAAATTGCAATTACAATTACGCTTTAGGCCAATTCAAAAAGCAACAAATAAAAAGAGTTACGATTCAGAGCTGGTATCTTTTGTATGCAAGACACAAGTAAAAATAAAAAAATAAACTATGTGCTCAATTGTGGAATTTTATAAAAATATAGTAAAGTAGAGAAAAAGAGTAGAAGCACATGCAAGAATAAGTCGAAAAAGCCAAAAAAAAAAAAAAAAAAAATATATGCATAAAGAGTAAGAAAAATAATGAAAAAGCAATGAACGAAACGGGACTGGGGTGGGGTGGGGACGGAGACGTGTATGGAAACCAAGAGAATGCAAAAATATTTGCTGCAGACTACAAAATTCGAATTTGAACATTTGTTGGCAAAAGCAAAAGCAAAAAAAAGTAGCAACAACAAGCGATCACTGTCGCCGTCTCTTTGTCTAACTGCCTGCTTGCCCAGTCTGTCCAACCCAACCCAACCCAATTCAAATCAACTCAAACCGACCTACCTTTGTTCGTTAACTTGAATTTATAACAAAAGATAGCAACAATAAAAACTGACATAGAACCTAACCACAAAGAAAAACAAAACCAAAAACACACGCCAAATCATGTCGTAGCCATAGACAAGATAACCTAAAAAACCTAAAAATGGGTAGCATATTGCTGCAACGTTGCATGCAGCTGCTGTTACTGCCACCTCACATACCTTTCTTCTTTACAGCTGCCTTCTGTCACAAATGCTAAGTTTGTGTTTTTCTTTTTTTTTTGTGTGTGGTTTACTCGTTTTTTCGATACTATTTATGCTCACCTGAGAAAGTATCAAAAGTGGATGTATGGATATGTAGTAAGCATTTATGCACATTTTCACAGCTAGAGCTCTTCTAATGCCTTGTGAGTATCTCCCTGCTCTGGTATTGTATTTTTCCTGCTAATGGTGTGTTTTTTATGTAGAGCTACATATATTTCTAAAGCTATGCCAAAATTCAAATTAATTTTAAATCAAGTTTATTTATATTCGAATGTTTTTCTTTTTTGTTTTTTCTCCCAGTTTTAATTTTAATTAAAATTCAATAAACTCGTTTTTTTTTAGATTTTTTTCCTAGATTTATTTCTGTTTTTTTCTGTTTTTTAGTTTGGGCGGTTGTATGCATTTTTAAATATATTTTTTTGTTTGTATAATTAACATATTTCAGTTTAACTGCATGCATTAAATGCAGTCACTTTTTGTGAATAAGTTTACAGTGTGGTAAAAAAATGTTCACTAATCTGAAAATGTTTTCAGTTGTAGAGCTGTAAAAGAATGCATTCAATTTAATTGGAATACCTTGAAGTCACAGTTAATAAGCGACAATTTCTGATAGCAGTTATTGAATTGCATATTTAGGTCTTGAATTAAAAATTAAGCTAGAAGTCTTTTTTTGGAGTCATCGATTAGTTATTCATTTAGAAAAATCGCTTTTGGAGTCAAAGGAATGCAATCTTTCTTTTGAAGTCATAGGAATGAAAATCTTACGACTTCAAAATCATGACTGACTTTGAAGTCATTTGAAGTCCCTTGAATCCATTTGAAGTCACTTGGAGTCAATTGGGATTTAAAGTTAATTGAAGTTACTTTGTGTAACTTGAAGTCAGTTGAAATCACTTTGAGTCACTTGCAGTTAATTGGGATTTTAAATTAATTGAAATCACTTGGAGTGAATTTGAAGTCATTTGAAGTCAATTGGGCTTCGATGTTAGTACGAGTCACTTAAATACACTTGTAGTCATAAGAAGTCAATTAGAATTTGAAGTCACTTGGAGTCACTTGAAGTCTTTTGCAGTCACTGAAAGTCAATTGGAATTTGAAGTTAATAGAAGTCACTTGTATACACTTGTCGTCACATGAAGTCAATTAGGATTTAAAGTCACTTGGGGTCACTTAAAATCACTTGGCGTCACCTGAAGCGAATCGGAGTCACTTGAAGCCATCAAAAATCACTTGGAGTCACTTGAAATCAATTGGGATTTGAATTTAATCAAAGTCACTGGAATACACTTGGTGTTATACTTGATGTCAATTGAGGCTTGAAGTTAATTGAAGTCACTTACAATTAGTTGGAGTTAATTGAAATTTCATGTCAATTATCAAGTGATTTCAATTAACTTTAAATCCCAATGGGCTTCAAGTGACTCAAATTGATTTGAAATTCCAAGTAACTGTATGTGCTGTATGTGACTTCAAGTGACTCCAAGTAACTTCACAGCAGTTACGGTTTTGAAATCATAAGATGTACACTTCTATGAATTAAAAAAATTATTGCATTCTCCTCCCCTAACTCCGAAAATGACATTTCTAAAAGACAACCATTCAGTATCTCCAAAAAAAAACTGTTAAAAACAAAATTTTTGTTTTTTTTTAGTTTTATTTTTCTGTCAAAAATAAAAGTTATTTTTGATTTTTATTTTTTTGGTCAAAAATAATCATTATTTTTAAGTTTTATTTGTTTAGTCAGAAATAATCGTTATTTTGGAGTTTTATTTTTTTGGTCGAATATAACCGTTATTTTTGAGTTTTATTTTTAGGTCAAAAATAAAAGTTATTTTTGATTTTTATTTTTTTGGTCAAAAATAATCATTATTTTTGAGTTTTATTTGTTTGGTCAGAAATAATCGTTATTTTGGAGTTTTATTTTTTCGTCGAAAATAACCGTTATTTCTGAGTTTTATTTTTTCGGTCAAAAATAAAAGTTATTTCTGATTTTTATTGTTTTGGTAAAAATTTAACAAAATCTCATTCAAAATCTTTAACAATATTTCTCTTCATAGTAGATACCTATGTAAATATTGTATTTATTACCCACTTAAGCTTATGCAGCTATAGGTAAAATTTCACTCAACAATGTACAATCATCCAACAATTTATATTTGTGGTTTGGTTTAAGTATGTGCAGCCACATGCAAATGAGTCTATCTGCGCATATAAATATGTGCTTGTTGTATAAGTTCTAATTAATATTTTTGTTGTTTTTGTTAGTGGCTGTTGTCATTGTGGTTTGTTTTTTTCAACGAGTCTTACTCACTTGGAATATTTAATTTTCAGTAAAACAACAGGTTTTCTATTTTACTTTATATCTCTTCATTTCTTTCCATCAGAAAGAATTTCTTCGAATGAGAAAGCTTAAAGGTTGAGGTTGGCATTCAAGTCAACTTTAACTAGTTTTGTTTTTTTTTGTTTTTTTTTTTTGAGAGTATGAAATGGCAATAGAAATATACGTAACTGAAAGAAATGACCTTTAACATTAACTTAGTGGCTTAGTTTTTCGGTTGTGGGTTTTGGGTTTTGAGGCAGTGACATTTTACCCATATCCATGAAGAAAGTAGTGAGTGGTACCTAAGGTTATGCAGATCTTCTTAAAAGTAATTAAGCAAAAATGATGGAGAAAATTGCATGCTTAGCTTAAGTAGCATAAAGCTATATATTTCAGCACTACTTTGTATTATGTGTTTATTTTATTTCCAAAAAAGATTTATGCAAAACTCTATATGTAGAATTGCACTTGACGGAAATGAAATATTTTTTATACTATATAAATAAATGACTTCAATTTTATTTAATCAATTACATTTAAATATATTTTTTAATTTAATTAGTTGAATGACGTAGAAGAGCAAAAGAGAGAAAACCTTAGTCCAAGAGCCCAACACACTTCGTTTGCTAATTGCTTCCTCTCCACAATACCGTTAAACCGAAAAAAAAGAGAAGAGAGAAATCGTCATTGCGTACTCAGAAGCCAAAAGCCAGTGCTGCCAAATCAGTGCTTTTCCCACCAGATTTGGTGAATTTTCTAAAATCGAACGTGAAAATTGTTTGATTTAGTGGCAGTGCTGTTTACCTCTTTACCTTATATAATATTTTTTCTCCCATTTTACGTACATATTTTCATTTGCTCTGTATATTATGAAAACCAAAATGCGTTTTGTGTTTTTATCTTTAAGTCGAGAGGAAATGTTTTCCAAATCGTTCATTTTTGGATTGGCTTTAAGCCGACTGAGTTTGTGACATAATATTTATTTTTTTTACGAAATTTTGACGAAAATGTCAACAAATTTTAATGGATATCGCGTATTCTTTTCATAAAGTGTGTACAACTTTATATTTTAAGTTTTCAATATTTTCCGGATTAACGTCAAGTGGAACAACAAATATGAAAAATTCTGAATTTTAAAATTCTTGTATTTAAGACAAAATTTTTTAGAACAAAGAAAATAATGTATCATATAATGCAAATATGGTCGGCTTTTGAGAGTCCTACCTTGGACGAATTAGAAAAATTTTGATGAAAAAAATATTCTCTTGACTCAACAACGAAGATTCATTACAAAAAATAAAAATTTACGATACCATTTTTTGATCGAATCTCAGGATCCCCCGATTCCGTGGATTAACATCCCTACTATAAATATATTCGTAGGTACATCAATAACTTAATTAAATTTGGGGGATTTTTCGTAGGAGCTCTGGTGGATTTTGAAATTCAAGATTTGCCAACACTGCCAAAAGCACAGAATTTATTTATTACAAAAACAAAGTACAATTGCACTTTACTGAGAGAGTATTAGTTCTAGAGAGGAGAGGAAGAGATGAAGAGAACAAGAAATTCAAAGAGCAAATATGTTGTCTTTAATGTTGTTTTTGTACGAGGGAAGGGAAAACAGGGTCGTTTAACATCTAATGCAGATTTTGTCGCATAAGAAATATTCATATCAAAAGTATTTAAAAATTTATATTTTCACTTATATAAAACGGTTTTATTTTTAAAAACTAAACCTACACTCATCACATTCCCAAAATTATATTAAAATATTAAATTCCCTTTAACCAAAATGAACTAAAATTTGGTTGTTCCTCTTTTAATTTTTAATCTAACCTAAAATAAATCTGCCATTTTTTTTTTTATTGAGTTTTGCTAAATTTATTTTCAAGATTATGTATTATGTTTTACACAATTTCTTTTTATTTTTGGTATTATCTTTTTCAAGTAAAATATAATAGCCTAAAATTGCCATATAGGGAAAAAAGTTTTCTGTTTTTGTATGCGATAAATTTGTAAGATAACAAAAGTTTGGTATCTTTTTTTTTTTTTTTTATTGGCCAAAAAAACAAAGAAGATGAAGAAGAATTACCTTTCTACCTAAAATGGAAGTGCATTTAATGGTCCGTTAAATTGTACTACAAATAGAAATTTGAAATTTTTGTTTTCTTTTTTATTTACTAGCGAAAAAAAAACACATTGAAGATTGCGGCATTTCGTGGAGATATTGAAGCTTCTATGTATAGTGTAGATATTAAGCCCAAAGGCGGTCATTGTGACATGGAATGTTTTGTGTATCCTTATTTGCACTTGAGTGGATATTTTTGAGTCTTGTTCTATTTTATTCTCATGTTTGAAGGTTTCATTTAAATTACATTATCTGATTTTTTATTTTTTTTTTTAAGAAAGATTTCTCATTAGATCTGGATCGGTAACCTTTTGTATGACAAATTATTTTATTTTGTTTGGCTCTTTGGACACACATCAACAAACTCATTTTTCTCACTCTCTTTATCTTCTCAAGTAACGTTGTTGTATGCTCGCATTTTTTTTAAGTGAAACTTATACAGGCATGTGTAAAAAGCACAGAATGTATGTATTGCATATAGGGATGGGGAGTATAACGACGAAAACAGCCGAATTTCATTTTTGGATGTGCATATGTATGTACATAAATAAACAAAAGAGCGAGTAAAACAACAAAGTCAACTCTTGCAAGAACAACACAAACAGCGCTCTCTCTCCCTCTCTCTCTCCGTGTTTGCACTAAAAGAATTTTTTGCAAAAACAACAAAACCAGCAACAGTAAATTCCTCTGATATCAATTACTCGCTAATTTGAGATGAGATTGAGAGAGCCGACGTCTCTGCTCAATTCTCATACAAAAAATTTATTCATATGAAAAAAATCATTTTTTTTTTTTGGTATGGGAGATAAAGCAAGAGCCTCCCTTTGCGCTTGTTCTTTAAACAAAAAATTTTAAATATAAATTTCGACAATTACTTTTCATATCTATCCGCAAGTCCATATATACGTTTCATTTTTTTATATGCATACATATGTTTGTATGTATCTACAACTATTGTAAAATCTACAAATAAATATGTCTAACATCAACATTGAAAAATTGTTAAATTGTTTGTTGACAAAACACAAACATGAGTAAACATCTATTAAAAAAAAAAAACACAAATAGCAAACAATACAAGTAGATATTATATCAACACTTGGTTGTTAACATATAAGTATCTACAAGATATTATACATAAGTATAAATTTATAATATTTTGTTGTTGTTGCTGCCCAGTCGCGTACGCAGAAAAAAGTTAGTAGGAGAGGAGGTTTCTGAAATATTTTTTTTTTCTTTTTTTTAATGTCACAATTTCGTTTGCTGAAAGTATTAACAAATAGCAAAATACAATTTTTTTGCGTCAAGTGTCTCACATATTTTCACAGAATTAACAAAATTATATAAAAAACAGAACAATATTTGGTTAAAACATTGCATCAGGGTCGCTTGCAAAGGGTAATTGGGGGGGCGGGGGAAGGGGGAGGGGACAAGTGGTTAAGTGTTAATACTAAAAAAGTACACAAATTGGTATAACTCATACACAACCTGCGCTAGATATTTATAATAACGCTGTCCGGAAAGGAATCTTAAATTTGGTTCCGGCCTCACACACCCTCAAAATTGTTACTGGATAACTCAGTGGTCGAAAATCAACCATATTTTGAATGTTAATACTTTATTTATTATCTATTCAGATTGCTTTCGAAAAATAATAGCTATAAAGAACAAAACAAACAAAAGCAACATAATGGAGAAAGAGAGCACATAGACATACCAAACTCTGAAAGAAAAGGCAAAAAAAAAAAAACAGAGAGAGAGAGTGTATGAGAGAGTCTATACATGAGCGGCATGTACCATATTTTATGCCAGGCAGAGACCTGGGGCAAAGAGACTAAAATACTAACACATGCACAAAAATCGTTTTTTTATTTTATTACATGTTTTCTATTTTCTGAGAATGCGTCACACTAATACATACAAAAGCAGTTCATCCTGGTTTTCACTATGTCATATTCCATATCAAAGAGAGAGTAGGAGAGAATTTCCTACTGTGGGGAATTACCGAAATGTGGGGAAAAATTGCTCTCTTGTCAATAATCGCATTGAATCTGAATTTCCATGTATTTTGTTGTTGTATTTGAATGTAAATTTTTAACTGTTTGTACCTGCGTCAACGTCAACATATATGATATATATTGTGCAGATCTAGAGTGCATTACCTTTCCAGTCATATAATTGTACCAATAATTGAATAATGCTTGGTTTCCACTATGTCATAATCCCTGTCAAATAGAGAGAATTTCCTATATGAAATTTGCCAACATGCTGACAAATATGACTGACTTTGACATAGTTAAAACCAGGCATAAGTTGAACCCCCCTCTGCGTACGCGCCTGCCGCTGCCTCTTCTCTACTTTTGCTATCTATTTTTTTTTTTACAGCTCACATTTCAGTTTTGCGGTTTTATTACTGATTATTATGCAATATATTCAAACTAGACAATAAAGTTGATGACGACCTTGCCAATAATTCCCCCTCGTTTTAGGTTGGTTGGTTTTTTTTGCTAACTTTAACGTTTTTGCTTTCAATTTTAAGCTTCTGCTTTTGAACTGAATTATTAATTTACTTTTGACCATATTTCTATTCGTTCATCTTCTTTTTTTTTGCTGTTCATTGTTCGGTTGTTGCTGAGTGCTATCGCTCAACAGCAACACCACAACACCAAGCAATCCAACACAGTTAACTTGATTTTCAAATAGCAGCAAATTTTGATTGAGAGCCAAAGCAAACGCCCTAGAGCAGAAGCAGCGAGAAGCTGCGGTTTACTGGTTGCTGGTGTTGTGTTGTGTTGTCTGCTAGCTTTGTTGTTGGGGCTTTATTTCTGAAACATTGTTGCTTAGCTGACACCTACAGTGTTTTAAACGTGGTAAACGCCACTTGAACGAATCGTTTTTTGTTGTTACATCTGTTACTGCTGCTGCTGCTGTTGTTGCTCTTATTATTGCTCCTTTCAAGCATCTATCATTACCGCATCTAAATACCACAAAAGTGTCACATTTCTCCAGCGTATATATTTCTTTACCTTTATTGGCAAAAACTAAACAAAAAAAAAAACAAAAAAAAATACCAAAAAAGAAATCGAAAGTAAAGGTTGCTATAGCGCTCAACAATTTCTTACCTCAATTTTAATTTGTGTGGTTTTATATATTTTCTTCTTCTTTTTTTATAATTTAACTTTGATTATTTTATGTGTTCACTTTCACCTTCTTCACTTACACGCTGTTGCTGCTATTTTGTTTTTTTATTTATACCATTTAAATGTTTTTTATTTTTCTTTAATTTTGAAAGTGTATATGCTTGTAATTCTCTGCTGCTTAATGTTGTAATTTAGTTAAATATCAACCAACATACACACACGCACACACACAAACACCCGCAAATATGAGGTCTGCAAATCTTTCTTTCTTTTTTTTTCTGTATTTATTTTTCGCTCTTGTCTTGTTGAAGTTCATTTAAATTAACTGCCGCGCCGCAAGACAATTAAGGTAAGATTACATGTTTAATAGTGTTGGAAGTGCCTTCTTCAAGCAACATTGTTTGACTTGTTGTTGTTTTTGGTTTTTTTTTTTTTCTTGAACGTTTTTTATCTTTTGACAATTTTATTCTTTCAAATTTTTTCTTCCTTTTGTTTTGTCTTCTTAAGTAAATTTCTTCTCTTTTTTTTTCTTCTAATTACTTTAGGTATATATATTTTTAAATATACACGGTTATTAGAATTACCGTTAATTATGCGGTACTTTTGTAATTGGAAGAGGCTTCAAGATTTTTTAGAAAACACAAAAACACAAATATTTTGTAATCGTTTTAAAGCTAATTTCGTTTGTTTGATACAATAATTACATAGCAACAGAATTCTGCTTGAAACTACTTAACCGTTTCGGGACGAATGGGGGTAGTTTTATCCCAAATGAACTTCAAAACAAAACAAAAAAAAAAACAATACAAAATTATGTGTCTGCATGCACTCACAGTAGAAGTGAAACTTTGTTGTTTATTTGAAAATTATTAGAAAATATTTATAACAAATTCCGTTAAAGTTTTTGCAGTCTCCTTCTCTCTACTTTGCTGTTGTTGCTTTTTTTCTGTTGATACTCTCTACACTTAACGGCACAAACACAACGCAATACACACACGTATGTATATAACACAAGAGAGGAAAGCTTAGCCATTTGCAATCAAGCAGTGACGTCTGCGAGAGAGCCGAGAGAGAGATAAAACTGCGAGAAGTCGACTCTCTGCTTGATTGTATGCAGCCGATCTCCATAGGTTCTTGTTCGCTAAACACTAACAACTAATATAATTTCGTTTATTATTAGTTTCATTTGAGTATAATGAAAGCTCGTTTCGGTTGCAAAATTTACAGTTCAAAGCCCCGCTAAAGAAGTTTCACTTCAAAAATCGTATTGGTTTAAAAATGAAAATTATAGAAATTTAAAAATGTTTTTGTTATTTTGGTAGGGTTGGGAATGTTTTATTCCTTCTACATATATATATAAAACTAACAGAGCTCAGCTGTCCGGCCTGCTGACAAAGTTTGGGTAATGCGTAATTTTATCACAAAAAAAAAAACTCTAGGTGAGCCAGTAAAAAAAAGGTAGTAACAAAAGTAACAAAAAAAAGTAGTAAAAAAAGGTAGTAAAAAAAGGTAGTAAAAAACGGTAGTAAAAAAAGGTAGTAAAAAAGGTAGTAAAAAAAGGTATTAAAAAAAGTAGTAAAAAAGGTAGTAAAAAAGGCACTAAAAAAAGTATTAAGAAAAGGTATTAAAAAAGTAGAAAAAAGAGGTAGTAAAAAAAGGTATTAAAAAAAGTAGTAAAAAAAGGTATTAAAAAAGGTATTAAAAAAAGTAGTAAAAAAGATAGTAAAAAAATTAGTAAAAAAAAGTAGTTAAAAAAGAGTATTAAAAAAGTAATTGTATTAAATTTTAGTACTGGACATATATGCTCCCAGACTAGGGTAGCCAGATTTTTGAACCGCGAAAACAGTACATTAGACTATAGAAATCACTGAAAATCGGTACAAATTAGTACAGTTTTTATGTTTTTATTACCTAGTAATTTCAAAGTAATATAACTAGTGATATCGTGAAAAATGTTCTCCGATTTTGTGTGTTCCTTTTACATTTTTTTCTTCGTCAGTAGACAATGTTGATTACGGCTCAGTTTTGATATTTAGAAAATTCATATTCATACCATATTCAATTAATAATAAATTCCTTTCACTCATTTAAAAACTTACGTTAATCTACTTTTTTTTAAGCAAATATTGCTTCTCTTTTCTCGATAGCAGCAACGCGTATACAATTTAATTTTGTGAGCAATCAGAAATAGAAACAAACAGGGTGAGACTGTCTGCAAAAATGATTTTTTAAAACCATTAAGGTTAAGCATAAAAATTCTTAAGATACGAGGGTTGCTACTTATTATTGAAAATGACTTTATTGTTGTTCAAAATATTCTCCATGAAGATCAATACACTTTTGCATGCGCTTGAATCAATTTTCGAAGCACTTTTTCCACTCCGAATGGGGGTAACTCTAAAAAATGTGTGTTTGAACTCATCAACCGCTTCTTCAGGCGACGAAAAACGTTGAACTCGCAATTTATTTTTGATGTGAGGGAATAAAACGAAGTCATTGGGTGCCAAATCAGGTCTGTATGGCGAATGACCTATCAATTCGATGTTTTGAGTGCTCAAAATGGGTCTCGTTTGAGGCGATGTGTGAGAGCTCGCATTGTAGTGGTGGAGAATGATTCGCCTTTGGCGGCTGGTTTTCCTTATTTCTCCGAACACTTCTGGCTAACAAATTGTGGTGTACCATTCAGAATTGACTGTTCTACGTTGTTCTAAGGGCACGGTGGCCACATGATCAGTTTTTCGGAAAAAACAGGCGACCATTTGCTTTGAAGTGCTTCGTGCGCGAACAACTTTTGTTGGATTTGGCTTACATTGGAAGACTCACACAGTCGATTGTTGTTTAGTTTCGGGCTCATATGCATATATCCATGATTCGTCAGCTGTTACGATCTTATAGACGTCTCTTGTCAACATTTCTTTGCGCCAATCGACACGCATCTTTTTTTCGGCGATTGTCAAATTATGCGGTATCCAACGCGAACAAATCTTTTTGGCGGCCAAATGTTCATGCAATATTGAATGTATGTGAGTGAAACTAATGCCCAAGCATGTCTCAATCTCACGATAAGTCACATGCCGATCTTGCAATATCAGTTCATGCAGAGCATCGATGTTTTCTGGCACAACAATCGATTTTGGACGACCTTCACGAAATTTGTCCTAGAGGGAATTACGACAACCAGCGAAACACTGTGGCTCGGGATGGTGTTTCATAACCAAAAGTAGAAGAGAGTTGATCGGTTGACTGTTGTTGAGTTAATCCACGTCGAAAATCATCGCACGAAAATGTTCACGATTTAAATTTAAATTTTTTTGGCCGAGATGAATTTTTAAAGTTACTGTTAACAACACAAATAGCACTCGTATGAGAAAACGTTTTGAGTACGTTTACCATTAAAAACGTCAAAATTTACGATGCTGATGTCAGATTTGACATATCTACAGTGGTGTTGCCATATCTCAAAACTTAAGTAGCAACTCTCGTATTAATTTGAAAAAATCAGTACGAAATCAGTACAAAATTCAAAAATCAGTACATTTTCGTCACTTGTGGGGGCCAAGCACGCTCTTTAACGTCGAGAAATTTCGATGTTCCAATTTGACACATTTTCTCCCACATACATATCTCAATTTTTCATCTTATACCTAAACTGATCGCCCATTTCTCCCCAACAATTTGTCATTAATATTACTACGTGATTAAATAAAATTCTAATACAACAAATAATCAACTGCACCTTTGGTCTAATATCAAGTATTCAACATTTCAAGTAGCATATTTTAGAGGTCAAAATACCTTGAGCATGACCTAACTCAACTCTCATTTTTATTTTATTTTTTTATTGTCAAATGTTTGCAAATTCCAAAGTCCAATTATAGTTAGGCATCGCCAGATAAACAAATAAAATCAGCTGCATCAAAAAACACCAACAAAAAAAAGCAAATTCATGGATCGTTGCATTTAAATAGTAAATAGCGATAAAAGCAAAAACAAAAAAATGAAATAAACTCTAATACCAGCCAACCAAGCTAACCAACAAGCGAGTGGTATCCACAGTTGCGTTGCCGCTGCCGTTGCCGTTGCCAGTGTTACTATACAAAGCAAACCAGCAAATGCTTCCGTTCATCAAAATCAACAGGCTGTTTTTGTTGTTGTTGTTGTCGTTAGTATAGTATATTGTATGCTGTTGGTGCATGCGGCACCAACATCAGCATCAACGGCAGAAAATTAATTTCTGTTTCTTTGGTTTCATCATTTTTGTGTTTTTTTTATTTTCTTTTTTGCCATATGTCACACATGAGAAACCAAACCGAAACCTAGCAACAAATGCTATATAAGAAGTAGCAACAATATTAACAAACACAAAAAAAAAAAAAAAAGGAAAAGGTAAAAATTGGAAACAAAAACACATTGTTGTTGGTGTGCGGCAAAACATTAAGAAATTTGATTAAAATTCACACATGCGAAAATGTCACCTCAATCAAAGTAAATCCCCTCAGTCATCAGACATTGCTACCGCCCTAATGCATGCCTTAAACTTGTGTAACCTCAAGCTATCTACGATTACTTTTACTTACAAATATAACACTAGCGCATAGAAATCGAAAAGTGCGTTCCGCACTCTTCGTTCTCTCTTTCTCTCTCTCTTCCTCACTTTGTGCAATGCGTTGTTAAGCGCGTTACTAAGTGCCTTCCGCACTCTTCCTTCTCTCTCTCTATCTATCTGTGTAATACGTAGTTAAACGCGTTACTATGTAAAGTTTTGGTTTAGTACCTGCAGAGGTTGCTTAGTTTGCAGGTGTGTGTAAAGGAAGAAGATGATTGGGGGTCGTAAGTGCCTAAAAACAAACTCAACTTCCCAGTCGGAAAACAATAAAAACACGAATAAGTCATTAGTGATAGCTGGCTGAAAAATTGTAGTGCCATGAAAGACACAACTGCTGACTTGGTCTTGGTTATTGTCAATAATCACACGTTGCGATTTTGCTAACCCTTTCAACACATTTCCTAATGGCCTGTTTTTCGTTTGTGTATGATTACAGAAATTATTGAAGCTTAACTACAATTTCGCTGTAAAGTATATGTACATTAGGGTGTGTCAAAAAAAAATTTTTTTTTTTGAAAATCTAAAATTTTAAGTCAATAAAAAATTACCTCTAAAAACTCACATATGCTACACAAAAATTTGATCCAATTGAAAAAAACTTAGGTCTACCGCAAGAACCTTAAAATTTATAATTTTCTTAAAAAAAAAACTGAAATTTCCCAATTTTTTTTTTAGGGCAACGAAATGAGCATCTAGAAAAATAATGGTGCTCTTACGGTAGCAACAACAGCTCCATTTCGGTCAATCTAAAATATAAAAACTACAATGAGTCCCTTCCGCACTCGTCACATGATGTGATCACCATACTTTACGCTCTGTTGTTAACTTCAATTTTTCGATACACCCTAATGACCATAGTAACAATGTAGTAAATTTTGAATGTGGCTAAAATTGAGTGACATTGTTCGATTGTGGCATTGTCTTATGGTAGCAGTTAAATATTAACGTAGCGACATTTGCCAAATGGTTGGCAATAAAATGTTCGCTGTCACATTTTGATCGCAATGATGATATTGGAGTTTGATGATACTAATGATGATGTTGTTGTTGTTTGGTTGATGAAGAAGCTGCTACGAGTTGGTTTTTGTTATTATTAGTAGTAAAAAAAAACAAAAATTCGCAATTTAAAATCAAGTTTTGCATTTTTAGTTTTTGCCAAAACCGGAAGACTTTTATCATTAATAACTGAGAAGATTTTAACATTTAAAGAGGAAGAAATTGTGTAAAACAGGAAGCATTACGAATACTTAGAGTATGAGACTTTGATAAATTTATATTAATCCGAGTCTGGCCAGTGTGACCATATGGTTATGGAAAACTGAAAGTTATTGTATGGCATGTTACATTGTTATTTTTATTAACGGTAAACATATGAAATATTTGTGAAAAAAAAAGTTATGGGTTGATTCGGATTGTCTTAGCAACAGTAATTTCTTTATTTTTAATTAATGTGGTCAGACTTTTTGTTCGAAATTTTATCCCCTTATTGAGTTAGATTTTTGATTTTCTTTATCTGCTTTTCAATTGAATTTTCGATCAGATTTCGGGTCTGATTTTTTAACGAGTTTTTAGTTTAATCTTAATTTTATCAGACTCTGTGTTTAATTTTTGACCTAAATTGTGTTCGGATTTTTTGTTAAATTTTTTATCAAGTTTTTTATCGAAATTTTGATGGGGCCTTTGGTTTGATTTTTAATCTGATTTTTGCTCAGATTTTAGGTTCTGATTTTTGTTTTGGTTTTTGACCGGATTTTTGGTCGAGTTTTTTATCAGATTTTTTATCGGATTTTGGGTCTGATTTTTTAATAATTTCTCAGTTTGATCTGATTTTGGTCTGACTCTGGGTTTAATTTTTGACATAATTTTTGAACCGATTCATTTTTGTAATCAGATTTTGGATGGTTAAGCGCTTTAAAGCTTTAAATTTAGATGGAATTTTCGGTCTGATTTGCGGTAAGAAATGGAGTTTGTTTTTTCAACCAAAAATGTTTGAGTTCGAACTTCATTGGTGATGAAGTTTTTTATCGGTGTATATTTGGTGTGATTTCTTATTGAATTTTTGGTTTGGTTTTTTTTCGAATTTTTGCTCTGATTTGTGTGTCAGTTTTTTGAGATTTGATCGGATTTTTATTTGATTTTTGATTGAACTTTTTATATCTTTTTTAATGTTTTTTTATTGAATTTTTTATTTGGTTTTTAGACTTTTACTGAATCGGATTTTTGTTCCTATTTGTGGTCTAATTTTTGATTGAATTTTTGATTTGGTTTTTAATCTTTTTTTGATTGAATTTTTAATTTAATTTTTAGTGCTATTTTGATTGAATTTTTGATTTGTTTTTTTGATTGAATTTTTGATATGTTTTTAGTGTTTTTTTGATTGAATTATTGATTTGTTTTTTAGTGTTTTTTTTTTTAAATTTTTGATTTAATTTTTAGTTCTTTTTTTGATTGAATTTTTTATTTAATTTTTAGTTCTTTTTTTGATTAAATTTTTTATTTGTTTATAGTGTTTTTTTATTGAATTTTTGATTTGGTTTTTAGTGCTTTTTTACTGAATTATTCATTTGTTTTTTAGTGTTTTTTTGATTGAATTTTTGATTGGTTTGTTAGTGTTTTTTTTTTAAGCTTTTGATTTAATTTTTAGTTGTTTTTTTTATTAAATTTTTGACTTGTTTTTTAGTGTTTTTTTTAATGAATTTTTGATTTTTTTAGTGTTTTTTTGATTGAATTTTTGATTGGTTGGTTAGTGTTTTTTCGATTAAATTTTTGATTTAATTTATTTTTCTTTTTTTGATTAAATTTTTGATTTAATTTTTATTTCTTTTTTTTATTAAATTTTTTTATTTGTTTATAGTGTTTTTTTTTATTGAATTTTTGATTTGGTTTTTAGTGTTTTTTTACTGAATTATTCATTTGTTTTTTAGTGTTTTTTTGATTGAATTTTTGATGTGTTTTTTAGTGTTTTTTTTATTGAATTTTTTTATTTAATTTTTAGTGGTTTTTTTGATTAAATTTTTGATTTGTTTTTTAGTGTTTTTTTGAATGAATTTTTGATTTGTTTTTTAGTGTTTTTTTTATTGAATTTTTTATTTAATTTTTAGTTCTTTTTTTGATTGAATTTTTGATTTAATTTTTAGTTGTTTTTTGATTAAATTTTTGATTTGTTTTTTAGTGTTTTTTTGAATAAATTTTTGATTTGGTTTTTAGGTTTTTTTTTTTTACTGAATTATTGATTTGTTTTTTAGTGTTTTTTTGATTGAATTTTTTATTTGTCTTTTTTTTATTTAATTTTTAGTTATTTTTTTGATTGAATTTTTGATTTGTTTTATAGTGTTTTTTTATTGAATTTTTAATTTAATTTTTAGTGTTTTTTTGAATAAATTTTTGATTTGGTTTTTTACTGTTTTTTTGAATGAATTTTTGATTTGGTTTTTACTGTTTTTTTGAATGAATTTTTGATTTGGTTTTTAGTGTTTTTTTTACTGAATTATTGATTTGTATTTTAGTGTTTTTTTGATTGAATTTTGGATTTAATTTTTAGTTGTTTTTTTGATAGAATTTTTTATTTAATTTTAAGTGTTTTTTTGATTGAGTTTTTGATTTGTTTTCAGTGTTTTTCGATTGAATTTTTGGTTGAATATTTTATTTTTAGTCAGATGGTTTTACTTTAGGTTTGATTTCAGATTGATTAACTTAATTTTTTGACTGGATCATGTAATTTGTGATCTGATTCGTCTCATTTTTCACACCATACCCACATACATTGAAATATTCTTTACGAATAATTTTTCTAAATGAACTCATATCAAAAATAAATCCAAAAAGTTCTAGGACACAACTGCTGACAGCTGTCATTGCAATGAAACAAAAAAACATAAAAACAGCATCGAAAATAAGTAAAAGACATGCACTTGACTTTTGTATGCGTTTTTGTTTTTTTGCTGCATTTTGTTTTTCTTTTTCTCTGTCAATTTCGGCGTTGACAAGTGCAACTAATTGCATGCAAGCCAGCAACTTCTTCTCCTAATACTTTATGCTTCGTGCATTGTCAACAAAATTTTAATGTTAATGCAATTGTGCATTTGCATGAATTGCATAATAATTTTAGTGCAAGGTCGGTCGAAAAAAAAAGTTTAATTAAATTATATTAAGTTAAATAAAAGCAGAAAATGATGTTGCCAAAGAAGTTTTAGTCGCATTAAATTTAATGCAGCAAACAACATGTTTTTAATGTGTTATTGAAAGTAAAAAACATCAAATTAAAAACACAAAAAAATAAAAAAAATTTGAAACAGAGGCGTCTTACTTTTCAACACTGACGCCGTTGCCTGCAAGTCAGTGACTTGAATATGCAATTTTTGGCTTCGCAAAACATGAAGTAGAGAAGAGCAGAGATTGCGGCAGAGGATGAGGAGAAGGAGGCTACTACAACAAACTCCTATTGCATGTTATTTGTAGAAAAACGGACAGCAACACACACACACACACACACACACACATGCAAACATAAATGATGCTAATAACACATTTTACCAAAAACCAAATTGTTTAAAATAATTTACAGATTCGTGAATTACTTCTTTAGTAGTATGTGCTTAAGTATGTGTGTGTGTGTGTGTGTGTGTATGCATATATGCCATCATGTGTGTGTGTTTCTGTGTGCATCATGGGTTAACAACATGCTGCATAAATTACGACTATTTGAGATACATAAATTATAATGTTGCTTGCTATTTTTTGGTTTTCTAATGCAAGAGGTTGCTCCGTTGCTCGGCGGTTACTCTGGCAAAAATATCTACCATAAGATTAATTGCAAATTCAACAGAGAGGAAAGCAAATAGCATATGTACAAGTAAATTTATATATATAAAAAAAAAAACAAAAAAAATTTTAGATTGTCGACTCAACGTCTCAAGCATAGAATTCGCACACAGCATCTTGAAATGTTGTTGCTAAACTTTGAACGGTAGTTGCAGCAGCAAATCTCCTCATGCTCAAAAATATATTTGGTATTTAAGTTGGCATAAGAAATTTAGTTTGATGTTGGTGCATTAAAATTTTTTAGAGATTTGGAGATTTGCGGTATGGGGTCAAAAACGCAAGAGGAAAAAGAAGATGACATTGATATTTATACGAGAAAAAAGAAGAAACAAGTTGGGAGATTAATGAACTTCAGATTGCGTAATATATAATTGGATGTCATGATTTAGTGTGTGTAGATTGCAAAATCTCCAATAGCTTTAGAAATATCAATTGAATTTTTGACACAAAAAAGTATTAAACAAATTTTCAGTAAGCTTTTTAAGCAAGGTTGGGGAAGACGCGCAGGCGTCTTTCATAAATATTTGGTATTAGCTTCAGCTTTAACCCTTTCGAGACCCCAAAGAAACCAGAGGAGATAGCTCTAAAATGAACTCGGATTTGTAATCTCTGACTCCCATTTCTTGTTGAAATTTTTCATAAAAATAAAAGTTTTGTGCACCTGAAGGCCAGAACTTTCATGGGTCATCGACGACCCTGTGGCCCTCAATCGGAATTTTTACAAACTTTTTTAGTACATTTTCATTAGATATTTTTTTTTTTTTAAATAGACAATTTTCTTACTGTAAATTTATCACTTAACCCTTTAGTGACCTAAAGAAAACTGAAAGCGGGAGCAAAACTGAATCCAGATTGGGCTTCCCTGTCTCCTATTTCATTGCAAACGGGTTTTTAAAAGTTTTCATTCAGGACTTTTAAGGTCACCGGTGACCCTGTGGCCCTCAATGGGAATTTTTACAAACTTTTTACAAAATTTTTATTTTTTTTTTTTTTTTAAGACAGAAAAATTCTTTAACGTCAATTATTGATTTAACCCTTTCAGGACTTTTAGGGTCGCTGGCGACCCTGTCGTCTTTTCACAAACTTTTTTGGTACATTTTCATTAGATATCTTTTTCAAGCATAGAAAAATTTTTTACTGTTAATTTTTCATTTAACCCTTTCTTGGCCATAAAGAAACTAGAAGCGTTAGAGAAAAATTTAATCCAGATTCGGCTTCCCTGGCTCCCATTTCATTGCAAACAGGTTTTGAAAAGCTTCTATTCAGGACTTTTAAGGTCACCGGAGACCGTGTGGCCCACAATGGGAATAATTTCAGAGCTTACTTTATTACATTTTCATTAGATATTTTTTTTTTACAGATTGAAAAAATTTTTAGTATTAATTTTTCACTTAACTCTTTAGTGACCGCCAAAAAAACTAGAAACGAAAAATGGTTCCCATTTCATTGTAAAAACGTTTTAAAAAGTTTCCATAACGGACTTTTTGGGTCACCGGCGACCCTGTGGCCCTTAATGGGAATTATTTTATAAACTTTTTTGGTACATTTTTAATAAATTTTTTTTTTTTCAAACAGAAAAATTCATTACTACTAATTTTTTACTTAACCTTTTCTTGACCATAAAGAAACTAGAAACGATAAAGCAAAACCGAATCCAGGTTCACCTCCGCTGACACCCATTTCATTGTAAAACGGTTTTAAAAAGTTTCCATTGAGGAATTGTAGGGTCACCGACGACCCTGTGGCCCTCAATGTGGATTTCTTATGAGATTGTTTTAGTAAATTTAATTGGTGTTTTTTTTGTTAAATAGAAAAAATAGTTAAAATTAATTTTTCACTTAACCCTTTAATGACCTTAAGAAAACCAGAAGGAAGAGCAAACCCGAACCCAGATCCGCTTTTGTTGACATTGTACAAAGATTTTAAAAAATTTTCATTGAGGATTTGTAGGGTCACCGGCGACCCTGTGACCCTCAATGGGATTTTTTTTCAGTTCATTTATGCTAGACATTTTTTTTAAATAGAAAAATTCTTTACAATTAATTTTTCACTTAACCCATTCTTGACCAAAAAGAAACTAGAAACGATAGAGGAAAACCGAATACAGATTCGTTTTCACTGTCCCTCATACTATTGCAAAACGGTTTAAAAAACTTTATGTTTAGGACTTTTACGGTCACCGATGACCAATAGAAAAATTTAACTTCCAGAGAAAGTAAATAAAAATTAAAAAAAAAAATATTAAAAATTGGATAAATTTTTTGGTAAATTGTGAACTTTTGAAAATAAGAAAAATTAAACTTTTTTTTTAGTTTAAGTCACTCTGGTTCCATTAATTAAGTAACAATTTCAAGATTTTTTTAATAATAACTTAAGCGCTTTACATTTTTTTTTTTTTTTCAATTTAATCGTTTCTGAAAAAGTGGAAAAAGCAATTTTGGGTCACCGTGACCAATGGTCTTGAAAGGGTTATAGTAAAAGTGATATTATTATGTTAAAGACGAAGAAATTTTGGATTTCCTGTTAAAAATCACTATGATAAATTTAAAAAAAATAAAAAATAAACAACAATTGAATTCATAAAATTTTTATATATTTTTCTTTTTCTTTCTTTGCAGGTAATTTGAATACATCTTAATATAATTTTTTAAAATTTGGTAAGCACAAAAAAAAAAAATACTCTTAATTTCATAGCACACACTTGAACTGAAATTACTTAAAAAGAATTTAAATTTTTGAATATTTTTAAACATAAAAAAAGTCATAACCAGGGAGCAGAAAAAGGCAACAAAAAATAGTATTCAATGATTTTTCAAATATTTTTGTGTTATTTCTATCTCTTTCTTTCTCATACGCGACACAGACCGCAAAACGAAAATCTGAAATTCGAAATTTAAAAAATCAATGCTAACGTTAAATATGAAATTCTATTTCGCTTTCTTTTCCGCTCTCTAGTAACACATAGCGCACTCTGTCGACTAATTTTGGAACTTTAGTATGATTAGTAAATTAAAAAGGAAATTTCGCACATTTGCACTTGTGAAATTATGACATCTGTAAATGATTTCTTTAACCTTCAACGAACTTCACCCACTGCTCAACAATTATCACAAACTTCTCAGTTTCTAATTATTTCTAAATAAAACTCTTATGTTTCTTTCAGAAAATGTTTCAATTATTTCAAATACAAAACTTTTCTTTACTCTCCAAAGTAGCTTAGGTAATAAAAATAAATAAATCAATATTAGTTTGAGAAACTTCTTCTTGTTTATTTTGCTTAATATGTAAGCAAAGTTTCAGTTAACTTCTTCAAGTTTAATTTCCAATAAGAATGAGAAAATATCAATTAGTTACTGTGAAGTTCTCTTGAAGAACTTCTTCAATATGCTACATACACTAAGCATTAGGGTGGTTCAAATTGTTTAGGCGAAATAAAAATTAAAAAAGAAAAAAAACTACGATGGCCCTAAATTATTTTTTGGATCAAAAATCATAAGTCTAAGACCAATTTCGAGCCTATGTATTTGTAGAAATAGGTATTGGACGTTATCGCTAGCAGGACCAGAGGTTCCCTAAAAGGGGGAAGGTTTTTTTTAAATTATTTTTTCGCCCCTTAACATTTTTTGTCATTCATGACAAACGATCAAAATATATGAAAATTTCATCGGTGAGAGGGAACAGGGAATTCAACCCCAAAATCCATCTTTACCCTCTTGGATCCGCTAGTGGTAGCTACACCTATATGATATTAAGCAAAAATATTCTTTTGTTTTCATAAAAATCACCATTCGATTCGGTAAAAAGTCGAACGTCGAAGTTTTTGGTTTCTAATATCTTCACTGAATAGAGACGTTAAAAGAAACTATCACTACCGATCTATATATACTTATTTGTTTATCGTGTGGTGACTTCATACGTTCATTAAGCCTGATAACGATGTGTGCGTACTAATCCCGGGACGGTCCTTATAGAGATGGTGTGCATTAAAATGCAAGAAATCTTGGGCAAGATTGAGGTTTGGTGCGATCTGCAGGGTCTTTCAGCGAATCCTAGTAAAAGAACCTTAGTGGTATTCACTAGGAAACGCAAGAAGGATGTCCTGTTACTACCAACAATGAAGGGACTAACACTGCAGTTATCTTTTGAAGTTGAATATTTTGGGGTACCCTTAGATTGCAAGATGCTATGGAAGACGCACGTCGGGTTGAAGATCTCGCGTGTACTGATGATTTTTTGGCAGTTCAGGTGAGCTTTCGGCAAGATTTGGGGTCTGAAGCCAGCTCTGGTATACTGGTTATACATTGCTCTTGTGAGACCTATTGTCACGCATGCCTCCTTGGTATGGTGGAGACGAACTTTGGTTAAGTCCACTGTATTCTCTCTGACCAGGCTTCATAGAAGTGTATGCCCTCAATACCTTGCTTGACTTGTTTCCTCTGGATCTTCAAATCCGTAAAGAACCGTTGAGAGCGGCCTGTCAAATGGAGTTTTGATTGTCGTGGCGGGTATATTTGGCACATTCCCATATACCACCAGTTGTCAGTAGAGTGCCCCACTTTTCTTGATGTCCGTGAACAATCATGTGCTTTGTATCTGGTTCGGCAGAAGATATGATGTCAAGTTTCCAGAACGTGATCAATGGTTAAGTCCAGAGGTTGTACTCCGGGGTCTACCGTCATGTCTTTTACTTGTATACCAATGGTTTGAAAGCCTCAAACGATACTGGGTTCGATTGGTACTTGGACGATTTTTCCACTGGAGAGATGGCGACAGTCTTCCTAGAGGTGGTTTTCGCTATCCTGGACGTGGCGGGCTGAATAATTGAGAAGAGCTGATATAGGAAGTGCATAGGCATCTGCAGTGATAGCCAGGCTGCGGTGAGGGTTTTTGCTAACCCTGTCAGCTCTTCGAAAATTAGTCAGCGAGTGTAAGGCAAAGCTAAATAGTGTCGCAAAACACCAGTAGTTATACCTTATACGGGTTTCAAGACACTGGTATTACAGTGAATGAATTAGGTGATGAATTAGTTAAGGAAGGTTCTGCAATTGCACCATGGGGTCCGAAAACTTTCCTTAGCATAAGTTCTGGGGAGATTTCGCGTTGGATCAACGATTTCGTGGGTTCTATCCATAGAGGAAGATGATCCGAGCTTGACTCCTGCAGAACCGCAAAGTGCTTCGTGAGACAACCTAACAGGAAATCAGCGGAATTTCTTCTGAAACTGAGAAGAAGGGACCTGACATCACTGGCGGGTGTTATCACCGGGCATAACACATGTGGTCAGCATGCGACTAAAATGAGCGTCATCACCGATCCAACTTGCTAATCGGGTCTTGAGGACGACGATACTATGGAGCATTATCTTTGTAGCTGTCCGGCGTTCGCAAGAATCAGATTAAGGCTGTTGGGTAGTGATGTCTGAATAATATCCATACCCTCCCTCTTCCTGAGCTTCTGAGATTTATCAGTGAAACAAAGAAGTTCGAGGTTGCGAAACCTTAGAACTTTCTTCTTTCCATTTTCACCTCACAAATCTTTCCAGTCCTTATACTTTATTCTACTGGCTCCATCTTGGGTTTAGTATAATGGTCTATGAGGCTTTGAGATATATTTTGGTTTAGTCCAGCCCACCTTCAGCTCTAAACTCTATGGATATCAATATTTATTTATAGAAATGCGAAGGCTCAAAATCTGTTTTAGACCTATGATTTTTTGTGGGTAAAAACTTTAGCCCGCCCTAATAATCATATCAACAAACGCTAATATAAGAAAAACTTTGATATCAATTTGTATTTAAGTATTTTTTATAAATAACCAGAAAACTTAATGAGACAGAAATAATATAATCAAATTAAAATACAAATTAATTACATATATACATAAAATCAAATAAACACAGTAGTCCACAGCTTAATTACAACATATCACATGTGAATATTTTAAAAATACTTAACCCATTAAGAATGAGCGGGAACCAAGGTAGATAGATCAGAAAAGTAACTTGAGAAAAAAATTGTTTTTGAACATGGCTCAGGTGCCATATGTCACTGCTAGGCATTTCTGGGTTAAACAAAATTCTACAGTTTCCAAGGAATTAAACTGTTTTTGAAAACAATTTTTTCAAAAATTGTAGAAAAATATCTAAAAAAAATTAAAGTTTTCAAAATATATGAAATCGGAAAAAGATTCTGTTTTTTGGTGAATTCTTTTTCTAAATTTACATTGAGTTTACCATAGAATCTAACTAATATATAACTCTCCCTTCAGCTGCTTCTAGACCTTTCAATAAAAAGTATCTTGAAACCTATTACCCTTATCAAGTACCTAGTATTTTTCCATTTCAGTAATCAATTTTCTCCTTACATAAAATTGTAAATAAATACAATGAAGGGAGCATCCTTTTCATTATTTCTTTATCCTTCCCTTACAATATTTATGTACGTTTCCTATTAATTTAAAATTGTGCCTGTGCTGTGTTTATCTCTTAAACTAAAAGAAAATATTGAGTTAATACTTATGGCTAAAATATATATACACATTCAATGTAAACTTTTTTTTTCTTTTTATTATCAAAAGCTTAAAGGATATTTGTGTAGTTTCATATCGTTAAAGAAGGGATATGTTGCGAAATGTTGCAACTACATAAAGTAGATAGGCTTGCAAAGTAATGTAAATAAATATAAAACTTTATGTACCTACATACAAATAAATGTAATGTAGAGAAAATAGAAAACGTGATTACTTTGGGTGTAACTGAGATTATCTACATACGCACACACTTACAAACATGAATCGATACTATACATTTAGGTATTGTATATGGTATTAGCTATTATAAAATTTATTACTTTATTTGATTGCTGGCTGACATAAAGCAACCAAATAATAAACTTTAGAATCTTATTTACTTAAAGTTATACTTTGCATATGAAAGGCTGAGAGCAAAAGTGGGTTAAAATTTGTATAAGGGCGGAAATGAAATAAATTTATATCTCAGCTCAAGAACGATACAATTGATAGGATATGGGGAGAAAATGAAGCAATCTAAAGTAAGAGCAAAAATGATATAACAATTCTTTCAGAGCAAAAACGGCACAGCGACTTCAAATCAGTTTTGCTTTGAACATATCGCTCATTTACTAAAAGACTGTCATAACTCAAAAAACGCGATTTTGAAGAAAACGCGTTTAAAGTTTTCAATTGACTCCCACTTTGCAGAAAAAAGAAGAAATCTTATAATTCTCACGCGCAGAGTATACAAGATATTAATATGAAATTTTTACGCAATATGAAGCGTGGCATAGCGAATAATTCTGCATCATTAACTCAAAAATCGTGTTTTTTGACTTATGACAGTCTTTTAGTAAATGAGCGATATTTCGTTTCACTTTTGCGCTCATGCGGCTTTTGCTCTTTTTCTCTTTGCTCTTAGTTTCTTATATGATCCAAAAACAAATCATACTTTATATAGCTACAGTACAGCATACTACTGACCTTACCGGCGTTGTTTATATATATGACAAGCTCTCAGTCTTTTATGAGGGAGGTTTTCAGTCTTTTATTTGAGAGGCTCTCAACCTTTGATATCAGATTCTGAGAGCATAATTCAAATTATTGTAAATGGAAACTGAATTGCATAAAAAGTAAAAGCAAAAATGATATAACAATTTTTTCAGAGCAAAAACGGCTTAACTCGTTTTTGCTCTGAACATATTCTGTTTCAATTTTGCTCTTACTGACATTTGTGTCGCATTTGCTCTACAGTAAAATTATACCAATTTTTTCTGAACTTAAAAGTTGTACCGCTTTTTTCTCAGTCTTTCATATAAACAACAAATTTTGAAAGTAATCTGCTAAAGGAAATTTGAGCCGCCCCCTCAAAAAAAGAGGTCTTAATTCCCCCTCCCCCCTTCCCCCTCAACAATTTTTATGGGGGGAGGGGGGATTAAGACCTCTTTTAAGTAAACTCTGGATCTGCTGCTGAGTGAGACTATTGTACTATATTTAAAGCCTAAGTCAAAAATACTAAAAAAAAAAAGATTCGTAGAGCGAAATCATTAAGGTCAATTTCAGTAGAAGATGACATCTAGCGGTCAGTTTCCAACTTTTGTGTGCTGAAAAGTTTTTAATCCTTTCGGGACTGTGTAAGGAATCCAGAAGAGACAGTGCAAAATTGAACTAAGATTCATATTCTCTGACTCCAATTTCTTGTTACAATTTTTCATCAAAACAGTAGTTTTGCGCCTCTGAAGGCTGGAAATTTCATGGGTCACGAATGACCCAATGGCACTCAATGGTATTTTTTTTTTTAATTTTTTCTGTACATTTTCATTCGATTTCTTTGTCTAGAGATAGAAAAGGTCTATACTATTAATTTTTCACTTAACCTTTCTTGACCATAAGAAACTAAAAACGATACAACAAAATTGAATCTAAACTTACTTTCTCTGTCACCCATTTCATTGTAAAAGGGTTTTAAAAAGTTTCCATTTAGGACTTTTAGGGTCACCGATGACCCTGTGGCCCTCAGTGGGAATTTTTACAAACTTTTTTAGTGCATTTTTATTAAATACTTTGTTTTGAAAGATAGAAAAAGTCTTCACTATTAATTTTTTACTTAACCCTTTCTTGGCCATAAGGCAACGTGAACAAAAACGACTCAAGATACACATTTTTTGACCCGCATTTCATTATAAAAAGGTTCTTAGAAATTCTCAATTGAAAATCTTAGGGTCACCGGTGACCCAGTGACCCTCAATGGGATTTTCTTTAAGGCCATTTTCTATACATTTTTATCAGATTCTTTTTTAAAGATAGACAAAGTTGCTTAGTATTAATTTTTTACTTAACCCTTCTTGACCATAAGGAATCTAGAAATGGTAGAACAAAGATTCGCATTCTTTGACCTCCATTTCATTGCAAAAAGGTTTTCAAACAGTTTCCATTGAAGATCTTAGAGTCACTGGTGACCCATAGCAAAACTTGTATTTCCAAGAAAGTAAACAAAATTTTAAAAATATTTAAGTAAATAGTTTTTTCCAGAACATATTAAAAATTTGTCGTATTTGGACGAATTTTATAAAACTTGTGAGCCAACATATTAACAATATTTTTTTTTACTTTAGTTCACTCGGGTGCCATGAATTAGGTAACAATTCCAAACTTAAAAAAAAAAAAATAAAAAAAAAATTTTATTAAAATCGGTGGATTAGTTTTTTTTCGATTTTAATTTAAGGAAACCGTATTTTGGGTCACCGGTGACCATTGGTTCGGAGAGAGTTAATAATGCACAAAATTAGACTAGAATCTAGAATTTCGAAAGCAATCGGCTGCTTGGTAAAGCCGAGGGCAAGCGATGGACAACGCTTTACGTGCTCCCAGTCTCATTTTTATCCCTAGAGCGTGAACGAATCTCTTCACACTTCAAATGTGTAAATTTTGCATGCCTGGAGTGTATTTATTTTGCACATATCGTCTAGAAACTACGATATTTAATGTGTGTGCCAAAATTCTAGAACAAACTAAATTGCAAAATTGCATTCAAGTGTTGCCACCCTTTATCAAAATTTTAAATCAAATTCAATGGAAAATTACTTTGAATGCTTAAGTATTTAGTCTGCCACAAACTTCTTTTGTGATTTAACTCTGTGTGTGAGCAGCAGAAACAGCATATCAATCAAATCTCGATTTCAATGGCAATAGACTTTCACACACACACACACACACACACACACATATACTCTCCCACTCACACACGTATTTGAATGCAAACCTGCTATGACATTTAATCAGTATCAACTCCTTTACGTGCATACATATCTCTATAGCATAATTGCAAAATGTGGAAAATGCTGACTTTGTCATCATTGCAGCAACAACAACTAACTTTTTGGAGTCTACACTAAATTGCAAATACAAAATTTTCATTGTAATGAATTAACAATGAAATAGCTTAAGGTCTTAGAGCTAAAATCTTGCTGGCTTTGCTGCTGCTGCTGATGATGACAATGACAGGAGACATTAGACAGCAGGCAAATATAATAATCCAAATAGTCAAGAGAAAGATAAGAACCCAAAAAAAAAAAAACATTTTGCTTTATTTTTAAATTTATGCACATTGCCAATTGAATTTTTGTGTCTGATTATAATGAGAAAATTATTGTAACCAAAGAGCTGGAAATTGTTAAGTTCAAGTTGAATGTATTGCAGATACGGGTGCAGCAGTCAAAGAACAACTTTTTTGTAGTTTTGGAAAATAAAAAAAATTATTCAACTGTTAACCCTATCGGGATCATTGGTCACCAGGGACCCAAAATTGGTTTTTTCATTATTTTCTTCAAAAATCTTTTAACGGATTTTAATAAATTTACATTCGTTGAAAAGAAAATTGATACCGTTTTATTTATTAAAAAAAAATCTTGAAATTTTTACTCAATTGACGGCTCTAGAGTGATCTAAAGTAAAAACAAAAAAAAACTTATTTTTTTTATCTATTTTCAATCCCTCACAATTTTGACAATATTTGCTCAAATGCGCCCAATTTTTAATAATTTAATATTTTCTATTTTTTTTTCCTTTCTTTGGAAATTAAATTTTCCTATGTGTCCACCCATGGATGACACTAAAGTCTTCAATGGAAACTTTTTAATACCTTTTTACAATGAAATACGATTTGGGGTTAGCGAAGGCAAATCGCAGTTCAGTTTTGCTCTATCGCTTTTAATTTTTTTACAGCCCAGAAAGAATTAAATAAAAATTTAAAAGCTGGGAACAAATCGAAGATATTATTTGATTCTAGTGAAACTTTGTAAATGAAAGTTTGTGAGGTCGCTGATTACGAATATGATGTTCATTTTTGGAAAAACAAAATGGCGGATCCAAAATGGCCGACTACTTAGTGCAAAACTGTAGATATTCCCACAAAAGTCGGTATATGGGCGTTTTTGAAATCGCTGGTTACGAATATGAAGTTCACTTTTGGAAAAACAAAATGGCGGATCCAAAATGGCTGATCACTTAGTGCAAAACTAAAGATATTCCCACAAAAATCGGTATATGGACGTTTTTGAAATCGCTAATTACGAATATGGTGTTCATTTTTGAAAAAAACAAAATGGCGGATACAAAATGGCCGACCACTTAGTGCAAAATTGCAGATATTCCCATAAAAGTCGGTATATGGGCATTTTTGAGATCGCTGATTGCAAATAGGATGTTAATTTTTGGAAAAACAAAATGGCGGATCCAAAATGGCCGACCACTTAGTGCCAAACTGCAGATATTCCCACAAAAGTCGGTATATGGGCATTTTTGAGATCGCTGGTTATGAATGTGAAGTTCATTTTTGAAAAAACAAAATGGCGGATACAAAATGGCCGACCACTTAGTGCAAAACTGCAGATATTCCCACAAAAGTCGGTATATATGCATTTTTGAGATCGCTGGTTCTGAATGTGAAGTTCATTTTTGAAAAAACAAAATGGCGGATAAAAAATGGCCGACCACTTAGTGCAAAACTGCAGATATTCCTACAAAAGTCGGTATATAGCCGTTTTTGAGATCGCTGATTACAAATAGGATGTTCATTTTTTAAAAAACAAAATGGCGGATACAAAATGGCCGACCACTTAGTGCAAAACTGCAGATATTCCCTCAAAAGTCGGTATATATGCATTTTTGAGATCGCTGGTTCTGAATGTGAAGTTCATTTTTGAAAAAACAAAATGGCGGATAAAAAATGGCCGACCACTTAGTGCAAAACTGCAGATATTCCTACAAAAGTCGGTATATAGCCGTTTTTGAGATCGCTGATTACAAATAGGATGTTCATTTTTTAAAAAACAAAATGGCGGATACAAAATGGCCGACCACTTAGTGCAAAACTGCAAATATTCCAACAAAATTCGGTATATGGGCATTTTTGAGATCGTTGATTAAGAACATGAAGTTAATTTTTGGAAAAACAAAATGGCGAATCCAAAATGTCTGACTATTGAGTGCAAAATTGCAGATATTCCCACAAAAGTCGGTGCCTAGGCGTTGTTGAGATCGTTGATTATGAATTATTACAATGTTTATTAGTAAAAAAAAAAGAAATATTTTAAAAAAAGTTTATAAAACAAGTTGATAAAAAAATTCCATACCAATTTGAAATTTTAAAGTTCTAATTTAAAAATCAATGTCAACAATGGTTAAAAATTTTTATAGCGCATTAAATTTTCAACCCAATTAATCAGATTTCGAAGGCATTACCATTGCATTACAGAGTCTTGCAATCACTTATTTATTCTTCTTTTTTTATCAGCATTGAATTTCCATATTTATGAAAAATTTATAATTATCGTTGATTCTGGATGGTACAGTTAAAAATTTGTTCAAATTGAAAAGCGTGTGACATTTTTTTGGGAAGCACAATTTGAATGTTTCAACGATTTTTCTGCTTCGCTTTTCTTTTTGTTGTTGCAATTTTGCTGCTTGCTGTCATTGTTTTAATTACACTAAATGTTGCAGACAATTTATTGTTGTTGTTGCTATTTTCGTAAAAAACACAATGGCATTTAACATTTCTGTTTTGTTGTTGGGTGCTTTGGCGTTGTTGTTGTTAACGTTTCACTGTTCAGTCTTCCAGCTGAATGCTTTTTTTTGCCTTGCTTTTGCTGCTGTTGTTGTTGTTGCTGCTGTTGCTGCTTGTGCTTTTGTTTCTAATGGCAATCATTCTTTTTGTATTCTTTTCGGCGTTTTCTGTTTTAGTGTATTTTTTTTTTTCTGCTGTTTTTCGTTTGATGTATGAGGAATAGTACATGGTATGGTTTGGTATTGTAGTTGGTATTGTATGCGTAGATGTGTGTATCTATGTATGTATCTGTATATTATTTTAGCAATTGGAACGTATCAAATTTACTTGATTCTTACAGTTTTTTTTTTCTACGAAAATTGTGCCATCAAACTGTGTTTTTTTTTAATACATACATATTCTACATTTTGGTTGTTATTTATATATCAAGTCTACATGTATGAATTTTTTTTTTGCAAGTTAACATGCAACATTACCCAGACAGCAAAATAACAATTGCTTGTTTGTGACTCTCAAGCTCAAGTAGGCAGTCAACAAAATAGAATTGGGGTCAATGCAATTCGAGAATTAGTTCAAAATGCCTGACTCACTCCTGATTGATTCAAGGATAGAGTCTCATACAGAAATGCCCTCTTTCTTGCTTTCCATTAGTATTACTTCAATAATTTTTCTTCCTGGGTTATGTGCATATATCTGTGAAACTTGATTCACTTACTCTGTTTTAGTTTTTGCTTTAACATATTAATCTATAATTAAAAAAATTTCAACTTCTTTATCTTTCATCTTAATCTTTAAGAATCTACATGCATTCGAATTCGAAATTACCTCGACACATGCAACAAACGGCGCTCATGCGCATTCATAACTTCAAAACAACAAGCGATTTTAATTATATAAAACTAACTACACCAACAATCACATTTCGTATTTAGTGCGTAATGAAAATTCAATTTACTGCATGCAGCATATGCAGCATGAAAAGCATTAAGTGCATGAAAAGCATTGAATGCATTTGTTGCATCTTCTTGTGCATTCAATTGTTTCAACATGAAAACGATTAGTTGAAGCTGCAAACCATAAATTGTTTATTTTTTATATAATTAATTAATTAAATGATTTAATGATTTAATTAACCCATTATTTTCTCTGTAAATTTTCATTTTGTGGTTTACATTTTTTGTTGTTGTTTTTGTTGTTGTGATTGATGCTGTTGTTTTCTCTATTCAGTTGAATAATTTTTGAGTATTTTTTTTAAGTACATGCCTAGACATTTAGAGCGTGTTGTTCATAAGAATTGAAAACATTTTCAAGTGCACAACTTTCTAGCTTTAAATTTGCATATTTGTGGGCTTGAAAATAACTCTCTTTTTGGTTTTTAAATGAATATCTCTTTCGCAAAAAAACTATGCGTTAGATTAGAGATGCCCATGCTTTATGCACATTTGTTTTTATAAAAACACTAAGGCATAGATTAAGCACTCCGCACTAAGGAATACGAAATACACAAACAATTTTGTCTTTTTCATTTCTCATCTCTTCTTCTTTGCTCTATACTAAATTTCAAAGCAACAACACTGTCGTATGCTTTGTTGATACACATTGACGACAGTTATCTTCAACGTAGATTTTGTTGTTGTCTAAGATAGGAATTTATAATAATAATAAAGTTTATATGTATTGGTGTTTGCACTTGCTGAAGAAACTTTTGGGCACCTCTGCGTTAGATGTTAAACAACCCCGCTTTCGACTCCTCTTCTCCTTCGTGTAAAAACATATCCGGGAGAACACAATATCAAAGAAAATAAACTTGCTTTTTCACTCTCTTGTTCTCTTCCTCTCTTCAGCTAATACTCTCTTCTTTTCAACTAATTCTCTCTCAATGTAATAAATACATTATATGATTTTGACTACTCAGCTGCGTTGAGAGCACACAACGGAGATGATCTCTCTCACCTCTCTTTTTTGGTTAAACGGTATTATGGAGGGGAGACAAAGAAAAGATGAGATGTCTTAAAATTTTTTTGCTTTTTTCTTTTCCATCTCTTATTAAATCGAACCTTTCTCTTTTTCATTCTTCGACGTCATTCAACTAATTACCCAAATAAAAAAAAAAATTTAAATGCAATTGATTAAATAAAATTGAGTAAATTATATACATGGAGTGTAAAAGTATTTCATTTCCAACGTATGTAATGCCACAATGGAGTCCTACTATATATTTTTTACTGTTTTCTGGTGTTTTTTCTACTTTTGTCTACTACTTTTTTTTTATTACCGTTTTTGTTATTTTTCTAGTAGGTTCTGTTTTGGACTACATTTTCTACTACTATGTTTGACTATAATTTCTACTACTATTTTTTTAACTCCTTTTTTTGGTACTTTTTCTACCACTATTTTGGACTACTCTTTCTACTACTATTCTGCACTACTTTTTCTACGACTATTTTTCACTACTTTTTCTACTACTATTTCGCACTTCTTTTTCCATTACTTTTTTCTACTACTTTTTCTTACTACTATTTTTTAAAAAAAATTTCGTTACTTTTTCTACTACTTTTTTTTACTACCTTTTTGACTACTTTTCTACAGCTTTTTTACAACATTTCTAGCCACTTTTCTAACCACTTTCCTCACTGTTTTCTGACTCAGTGAGAAACATTCGACCTTAACTTTCTTTTTATTTTGGCTCTCTTAAATTAAGAGACATCATCCAAAAATGTTCTTCAGTGCAGGACAGCAATGGAGAAGCTGACTACTAAGCATAAGCTGTGTATTTATTGGGTACCTAGTCACAAAGGCATAGACGGAAATGAGATTGTCGACAAAATCGCGAAAGAGGAACTAAGCTCCCGGAGGATCAAATCAGCGAAGTACTGATGCCTCTGCAAGTAGCTAATTGTAACCTTGAAGCACGCATCTGGAAGAAAGCGATAGCGAGGTGGAGAAATATACCCACATGAAAAATCGTTAAAGTCTTGTGTGACCCCAACAGCGAGAGGTACGCAAAATCTGTTATATCGTTCAATCGTAAGGACTGCAGCACAGTAATTGGAGTATTAACTGGCCATTGTTTGGTGGCAATGCATGCGCTTAAACTAAAACTAACCGACTAATGATAGTTGTAGGAAATGTATGGAGCATCTTCTTTGCTCCTGTCCCGCGCTCACTAGAACTCGATTAACGTTCTTAATAGCTCCACAGTTTGAGGGTCTGAACGAGGCCGCTAAACTGAGGTTGAACTGTCTTTTAAAGTTTACTAATCACACTCGCATCTTAAATGACGTGTACACTCGTTAAATATACACTTGATAAATAATTCCTAGGGCTCCTATCAGGTATGGCTAAGGACCTAAAGGTCTATGTGTGGCTTTGGCCAGCCAGTACTACCTAACCTAACCTAAATTAAGAGCGTCAACCTAAAGAAACGCAATGAGAGTTCGGCATTCGGCGGAAAAAATGTAAAAAAAAGAAACGTCAAAAAGTTTCATCAAAATTCTGCTCGAGAGATTTTGTCTATCCCCCTGTCGTTTCTCCCCTCTTTCCGACATTTTTACGAGTTGCATGAGACTAGTGTAACCATTTAAGTGCACACTATAGGTTTAAGCAAATTTTTTTGCGGACTTCGTTAGCTACGAGTTCGTTATAGTTCCAACAAAGATATAAATATAAATATGCAATTATTTTAGTGAGTACTACTAAAATTTTAAGTGAATTTGAAAATATTAACAAAAGCACACGATTTTGAGTCACAACTTCAGATTATGCTCATGGCATGCATTCAAGGGTTAAAATTAAAATAAATTTCATAATAAACATGTGTTCTGCAAATGATTCAATTTTAAATCTACATTTATTTAAGTAATTATTTTATAAATAGAAATAACAAAATAACAAAAAAAAATATAAACAAACAAATTTACTAATTGGAAAGGAAAATTAATTTTTTAAATAAAAAAATAATAAACAATAGAGTCATATGCACACATATACATATACACACCCTACTGTAACTTTGTGTTTTTCCCAAAACAACACACAGAAAAAAAAAATCTTTAAGAATCAAGAAGAAAAAGCGGCAGCAGTACCAGAAAGAAAATAAAAAAAATGTAAATAAAATTAGCATAAAATTTTATATGTGTGTATAAGAACAAAAAACGCACAAGCTGCAAGCACCACAAAAAAAAAAAACAAAACCAAAAAAAAAATAAAGAAAAACAAATGAACAAAAAACTTAACACAAAACATAAACAGCATTAAGTTGAATTTGTAGTGAAATTCTACAGAGCTCTACAACAACTGTTGGATGTTGGGATAAAGCACGCGTAAATTCACATACACATGCATACACACACACATACATACTAATATAGTTTGCAGTTTATATGCGACTGAATTTTATATGACTTTTCATTCCTTTCGTTTTGATTTTGGTTTTTTTTTTTATTGAAATATTATTGACTGCAATCTTATATAAGAATTTTTCACAAGTTTTGCATGTAAGCCAAATAGATATGTGCATACATTTGTGCACAAACAAATCCAACAGAGACAGCGAAGAGAAACTTCTTTAGCGGGGTTGAGAATTTTGAAACGGGAAAAATCTAACGGAAACGAGCTTTCATTACACTCATACGAAACCAAAAATAAACGAAGTTATGATGTTGTTAGTATTTAGCGAACGAGAGTATATAGGGATCGGCAACATACAATCATGAAGAGACTCGACTTCTCCCAGTTTTATGTCATGTGCTTTAGAGAGAGAGCATGATTGCATATAGCTAAACTTTCCTCTCATGTGTTATTTATGTGTATATGTGTACTACGTCGTGTGTGTGCTAATACGTGTAGAGAGTATCAACAGAAAAAAACAAAAAACTTCAGAAAATAGAAAGAGAAAGAGCGCAAAAACTTCAACAACAACGACGGTCACATGAAAAATCGCGTAAGAAATGAAGTTATGCAGTTGTTATTCAGCTAAATTCAATCCAAGCAGAGAGTCGACTTCTCGCAGTGTTTTGGTGAGAGTCGGCTCTCTCGTAGGTAGACGTCTCTGCTTGATTGCATATAGATAAACTTTCCGCTCTTGTGTTAAACGAGTACACGTGTACGACGTCATGTTTGTGCCGTTAAGTGTAGAGAGTATCAACAGAAGAAAAGCAACAACAGAATAGAGAGAAGAAGACTGCAAAAACACATAAACTTTTTTCTTTAGAAAAATTCGTTTATTTCAAAACCAACGATCATACTGAATTTATTCCCAAGGCATCCCACTTGGATCCGCTCGTGTGTGTGTGTAAATGTAGTGGTGATATTTGGGTGTGGCAGTAGTAAATACTTATTTATGTATGTTCATGAAATATCTACAAAAATTGTAAATCTCATATATCTACATGCAATTGTGCAGAATTGAAAAAAAAAAAAACAAAAATACAAATATTCTATTAGAAATTCTTTGTCAATATTTGCAGTTTTATAACTCATGAATTTTATGTAATAATTTTGAGGGTTTGTGTGTACGTGTGTGTACCCAGCAGAAAAGATTTGAGAAACGTTCTAAGAAAAATGCTTAGTAGGACTTTCATTTCAATTCAACTTTCCATAACTGTACAAAGCAAGCATCATTTTGCACATGTTTCCATTGCCTGCATTCCCGCTGGGTAAACCCACATTATTGGTTGGTAATATATGAGATAACATAAGTAAAATCGTACAAGTTTTTAATTCAGTTGCATTCACTTACATTCAAGCATTTGTAGTTAACTTGTGGGGTTTATTGAAAAGAATTTATGAAATAGATTTAAGTTAAGATTTATAAGTTTCTGATTTTCAATTCTGGAATATGAAAAAAAAACTAAATGTTTCATTATAAAAGTTAAACCATGTGGAGTATATATATTATTTTCTTTTTAATTTTAAAAGCAGCTCAGGAATAATTTAGATTAGAAGAAAGTTCCTTTTTAATTATTAAACCAAATTCTCCAAATGTTTAGAATTTGGGGTTTTGAATAATTGGCTTATAATAGCTAAGATATGAAATAAATGCTGAATACTACGGAATTCTTTTTGTTGTTTTTTGAAAAATGAGAGAAATAGAGCAGCTTAGTGTATATGAACAGAGACTAAGAGAGCGGCCTTTTTTTATATATGAATACATTTTTTTTATATAGGGATCAAGCTTATGTAATCCAAGAAGAGACATCGGCTCTCTCATTCTCTTCTCAAATCAGCGAGTGATATATTTCAGATAGTTTTACTGTTAGTTGTTGTTAGTTGTGTTCCATTTCCACTTTGTTCCTAACAATGTTCCTGTTTCATTTTATTCCTACCAATTCCATTTTGTTCCTACCAATGCACCAATTCCATTTTGTTCTAAAGATGGCAATTTAATTTTTAAATAGAATGAAAACTAAAAAAATAATTGTAGTGAAAAAAAATTGAATTCAACATTTTCTAATATATAAAAAGCAAAATTATTTTTTTTTTTGTAACTTTAGTGTTGAGCAATCTGTGAAGATATGAATAGATATTTTATTATAATTTATGTATTTTTTGAAAAACAAACGAAAAAATGCATTCTTAGCAATTTGAAAAATTGAAATAAAAAAAAATATATATTGATCATTTTGACTTTGACAGCTAATTAAAGTTTTTTAAAAGTATTTTAATAACTAACACTTTACAAGTAAAATTTCAACCTAACTTTTTCTTAAATTCAATATTTTCTTCGATAATCTTTTGATGTAATCACAGCGTTGCACCTTCTTGGAAGACTAGCGATTAAATTCTGACATCGTTCAACTGAAATATTCTGGTCATATCTTCTTTAAATTTTAGAATAATTCAACATCTGTCCAGATATTTTCAATTAAGTTTAAGTCAGCGCTCTGGGCAGGCCAATCTAAAACATTAATGTTTTCAGTAGGAAACTTTATTTCAAGTATAGCAAGGATCATGTTCTTTATTTGGGGGACGTCGTTGATTTGTTTTCCCACCTGATACAAACAAGTATACATTTTTTTTTGAAGGCCATTTCTAAAAATTGTGTTACTTAATCCATTGAATTTACTACGTATTTTCGCTTTCAATGACTCAAAATTTAATAAAAATTTTATTTGTCCCAAATTACATGACCAAGTGAAAACACCTTCAAGTTGGAAATGTTGCATTGCCTCATATCAAATAGTAAAAACAAATAAATTTGTAACGAAAGTTTTTAATTTTTTTAATTTAGCCTTAATTACGTAGCCACCACTGTATAGTACATCCAAAAAAAACAATTTTACGCATACCTAACGCTCCTCAAAAAAATTTAGTATTATGGCCTTAGAAACAATAAAGTTTACATAAATCCAATGGGGAGAAAAGCTCAACGAGTTTTTAAACATGTGTGCAAATGTTTCAAAAAGAAATTTAGGTTAATTATATATGCATTTGATATAAATAGCTTCATTTATTTTTATTTAATCATACATAAGTAACACTTGCGCAAATTTAATGCTGCTTGTATATGAGAAAAACAATAAACAAGGTCTATAAATAAATCTTGCGAGGTATGCGCAATGATAACTAAAGATTACGTGGTATAAGAATCTGTATAGATAAGGCGGTAATCTAATTAAAACAATAATTAAGTATAACATAGAAACAAGAGTTTATAGAGGCATAGTAATGAAAGCAAAATATTTTAGCTAATAATTCTAGGGGAAAGAATTTTTTGTGGAAAACTAATTCTTAATCCGCACAACAGGAATGGATGCAAAAAAGTTTGACCTAGACTTTCCACGAGCTATTGTACTGTAATAGTAGTAGCAGAAGATGTGATCGGGTTTTTTATTTCTGATATTTTAGTCTTCTACTCTGACACACATACACACAGTGTTGTGTGTGTGTGTGGTTTTCACTATGTCAAATTCAATCAAATTTGCCAGCATTTTGACAAATTTCATATAGGAATTTCTCTTTCTCTCTCTTTTTGACACACACATATACAGTCTATGCCTAATGCTTGGTTTTCACTATGTCATATTCCCTGTCAAAGAGAGAGAGAGAGTTTTGAGGAATGCATTCTATGAGCGAAGACTATTAGGCCCGTTAGAGAGCAAATGAGTTCTTCATATCAGAATTGTAAACAACGTATTCATATACAACATTGCAGTATACTTCAGCGAGTAATGTGTAAATGAGTTTTTTTTTTGGCGAGAGCATGCTCGCGAACTCGTTGATATATTACAAATCTCGACGAGTTCAACTACTTCGTTCCCTCACGCATGCTTAATTGCACACACACCGAGAAATTACAATGTATGAGTGGAATTTTTTTTTTTGACAATTCTCTCCCTCTCTCTCTCTCTCTCTGATATCTTCGCTCAAATGCACAGTTACGGCGAAATGCTTCATAACATTTTACAACAACAATATGCACAACACTTCTTCTTCTCTTTTTTTCTTCAGTTGGTTGCTTCTTTTAATTTCACACTTTCAAAAGCAGTTCCAATGTCATGACGTCATTGCAGTCTGTTGCTTATTTATAGCTTCAATAAATCTACATACAAGTGAAAATTAAATCGTAATATGATTTTGAAATGTAATAAATTCCCACGATTTTCTACCACTCAACACACACTAATTTGCGTCAATTATACTCACTCTACACTCACAAAGCTTTCAAATTGGCAGCTCATACAGACATACATACATATATATATGTATGTATATATGCCCAAAGGATCCATTTAATTCTTGGTATACTACCACGCTTTCTTCCATCACCTCCTTCCATGACTAAATATATTGTTCACTTTAGAACAAGTTAATACATACATATAAAAAGAAAACAATATATTCTTTAAATAATGCAACAAAAACAACAATAAGAAGGGAACATAAAATATGCGAAAATAAAAAAGTGAAAAGAAAGAAATATGAAACTGTCAGAAATGCCAAAAAATATGCCATAATTTTAACACCACACGCAGGGTTTCCATACTACCCACAAAAATACACATACACATGCACACAACTACCCTTGCCACACATACACACATATCCTCATTCATCAATTATGTACATGTAACCATACGCAGCATTCAGCTTCTGTTTCTGGGTTTGCTTCCCAGTTTCAACTTCTGTTTTTTTTTTTTTTTTTGTGCTCTTCAGCTTCACAGTATTTGAATTTCATGTTTATGCGTGGCTGGGAGCGTTCCCTCGTGCCTTTACAACTTATTTTTAGCTTCTTTCTCTCCTTTCTTTCATTTTTGTTCATTCATTCATTTTTACTTCTTGAGCATAAAATGAAAATCAAGCGGAAAAAATCCAAGAATTAAAAAAAAAAAAAACTGAAACGAATTGAAATCATTTCTTGCAAAAGTTCAAAGGTTATTATTGTTATTCTTATATGTATGTATATACATATGCATGTATGTGTGTATGTATACATGTGACTAAAAGTAACGCGTTTCCTGCACACTCGCACAACGAAAACGGAAGGGAATGATAGGATGTGATAGTGGCAGCGATATTGATGCTGAACGCTTGGTGTCGCTGTCCTGTTTGCTCCTGGCTGCTGATTACTGGTACAAAAAATTTAAGCATCTGGTTAATTACATATACATTTTTCAAGTGTCTCAAATATGTTTGTTTTGCTGGGGCGAACGCTGAGATTCGTTCCTTGTCTATTTTCGTATTGCCGCCTAAAAACAACAACAGCAACAACAACAAAATAATTGATGCAGTGCCCCGATGATTTTTGAGCCAAAATGTAAAATATTTCTATTGTTTTGACCTAGTTTTACGCAAGCATACATGCTTGCATGAATATTTGTGTGTGCGTGCGTGTGTGTGTGTGTGTTGATGCAATGCCGCAGTAGGTCTTCTAACTTATTAGACACATATATACATTTTCTATTCTATGAATGTATGTGTGTGTGTGTGTGTGCAGTTTCATGTATACGTATGCATGTGTGTGTTCAATAAAAATTGAATTTACAAAGTTTCAGCTTCAACCATTACCATTTTTTGAATTGTAGAAAAATGTTTACAAAGTATCTGAAAAGTTTGTTTTTCAATATTGTCGACACAAACTGAATTCTCGTTGAAATTCTGTACAGAAAGTAATCAGATATTTCCATGAGTTTATGTAAGCTGAAATTAGTTAAATGTTAGTGCAAGAAATTCAGATTCATTCCAAAAGTAGTTGAGTGTAAATACTAGTTTAAAACATTGAAGAAGAACTTTATTGTAAACAAGTTAAAGTTCTAAACAGAAATCTTAAAAGATTTCTATTAAAGCTTGTAATATTTTGCTTAAAAATAAAATAAATCCGAATCTGGAGTTCGATGGGGAACTTTGGGTTAAAAATTACTCGAAACCCCGACGTATTACGAGAGAGAAATCAAAAAACATATTCAACACATAAACTCGACTCATCATTCTTGAACATCTTAAAATTCACAGTTCTGTGTAATTGTACAAATATACAGAAACAGAGAGAGAGAGAGATAGAGAGAAAGAGAGAATATCTCACGATATGCTGAACACAATAACAGTTAAATGCTCTCCATATGCAAAGGGGAATTATCAATTCGATTATCACAACAATAATGCAACTCATATAATGACATGGTTTTAGAAGAGATAGAGAAAGCGACACTACATCAGTGATGGGAAAAAAGATACAATTGTACCTTTTTCCGACTTTTTCATAACTACAAAATACATTAGGTACAATTAGCACATTTTAAGTACATTTCATTGGCGAAACAAAATTTTAAACCTCAATTATTATAAAAAAAAAAATATTTTGTAATAAGTAAGTACCTACTTAAATTTAGAAAGCTTTTTGCTCTCCTGTAAAAATCAAAAAGTCTTTTACGGTTTTTTTTTTATCACAAAAAAAAAAAACTAAAACGTTCATCCTCTACACACTAAAGAAATGAAAAGTCTTTACGTATTATTTTATGTTCATTTCCGCCGTGTGTAATGCCACAGATTTTTTCCATATTACTTTCTTAATACTTTTTGGCGCGCACGAAATTCATTCACTCTTCTTCTCTCTATTTTGTGTTGCTTTTTTTCTGATGATACTCTTTGCAATTAACGGCACAAACACAACGTAGTTTCTTATTTGTTTCATTTCCGTTGCAAAATTTTCAATTCACAGCCCCGCTAAAGAAGTTTTGCTTCAAACATTTTTTGGGGCACGATAAATTGAAAAGTAATAGTGGAGATAATTATAAAAGCAAAATAAACCTTATAATATAGGTATATCTGGAGACCCCGCATTGGTCTTGGAACTTCTAGAACTTTGATCACAATTTTCGATTTTCATAATTTTTCAGATAAAATTTGTTTCCAAGCTTATAGGTCTGTTATTGCTGCTTATAAAAGGAAATGAAAGAAGATCAAAGTCATAGGATATTTTTAGAAATTCAGCAAAACTTTTATGTAATGTACTTATACAATTTGGTTAAAACTTCTCATGACTTTGCCCCTACAAATAAACGTTATTTGATTTATTAGTTTTTATTTTATGAGTTTTTTTTTGCATTATGTATGTTTTTCTTTACGAAAATTTTTGAAAAATCAAAAATTATGATCAAAATTCCAGAACTTTCTTGACCAATGAAGGGCCTTTAGATATTATCAGATTTAAAACAATTATTTTTGCTTTGTGTTCATCTAGATAAGTAAAGATTTTTCTTGGCTTTAACTTTCCGATTTGTCGTGTTCGAAACAAGTTTTTTTTTCTTTTTTGTGATCAATTTTGTAACTTACTGTAGTATCGTTTATTTGCCGCAATAATTTAACCTTAAGACTAATTAGAAGTAAAACAAAAAAAAAAAAACAGCTGTTGTTATTACAATACTAATATTTTTTTTTACTTTAAAGAATATTAAAAAAAAAATGTTGATCTAAATGAGAATGAATTGCAATATTAATATAACCCGTTATATTATTTTGAGTACATTTAAGTACAATTTCTTGTAAATTTAGGTACAATTTGAAAATTGGAAATTGCATCACTGAACTACACTCATGCTACGCACATTTCTTTTGTAATATACTTGTCTTTTGTTGTTGTAAGTTTCAACTCATTCTCTAATATGATTCTTCTCTTTGAAGTTTTTTATGAGGTGAGGTTATTTTTATCAACAACAACTATACATGGCTGCTCAATTTCATAGTGAGAGAGTCGAGGTTACTTTTAACAACAACAACTATACATGGCTGCTCAATTTCATAGTGAGAGAGTTGAGGCTATTTTTAACAACAACAACTATACATGACTGCTCCATTCCATAGTGAGAGAGTCGAGGTTACTTTTAACAACAACTATACATGGCTGCTCCATTCCATAGTGAGAGAGTAGAGGTTACTTTTAACAACAACTATACATGGCTGCTCCATTCCATAGTGAGAGAGTCGAGGTTACTTTTAACAACAACAACTATACATGGCTGCTTAATTTCAAAGTGAGAGAGTCGAGGTTACTTTTAACAACAACAACTAAACATGGCTGCTCAATTTCACAGTGAGAGAGTTGGGGTCACTTTTAACAACAACAACTATACATGGCTGCTTAATTTCATAGTGAGAGAGCCGAGGTTACTTTTAACAACAACAACTATACATGGCTGCTTAATTTCATAGTGAAAGAGTTGAAGTTACTTTTAACAATAACAATTATACATGACTGCCCAATTTCATAGTAAGAGAGAGAGTAATAAATAGCAACAACAATTCCATACAACAATATTGTTATTATTCAACTGAGTTTGAATTTATACTCAATCAGAACTAATGGCTGTGGTTATATATGATGTATATTTATTCTTGTCGTTCGATTGGAGAGAATAGGGCCACAATAAATTGCTTCTATTCTACCCACTTAAATTTTTTGAAATACCTTTTCTAGGCAGCTCCATTTTTCTACTTCCCTGTGGGTTTCAATCAAAATCTGTTCTTGCCTAATTATATTGAGTAATTTGCTGAACGTAAACCTCAATTCACGTTTGGGTATCTATATGCGGAATGGAGTTTAGCCTGTGCTGAGATATTTGAAAGGAAGGGAGAAATGTAACCCTAAATTTTTCTACCTTTACCTTGAATTTCAATCTAGTTCAGCTCAATATTGCTGGTATTAAAAAAACAAAATAATAATCAATAGTTTGTTGTATTAATGCATTAATTACTCAACTTTTTTTTTTTAACTGGTTTACTTAATTTAATTACATTTAACAATGACCTTGCAAATGAAATTCATCAACATCATCAGCAAAAACATTTACAAAAAAAAAAAAATAAATAAATGCTTTAAAAAGTAAAAATTAAAAATCATTGAACATTTTTAATGTTAACTCTTCTTCTTACTGTTGCTGCTATTGTTGTTGTTGTTGTTTTTACCTTAATTGGCAACCCTGTGCACTATATTTTATTGAACTCTACCTCCACTCCATGCACGTATATGGATGGATATTTGCAATCAACAGCGCAAAAAACACACATGCACATATACACACAAGCAATTTACAATTTTACTTGCCCCACTATTTTTAATGACATAGCCAGAAAAGTATATGTAGTAGAGTTACCAAAATCGAAAGCCGAAACAGAAAAATCGAAAACAAAAACTTAATTTTATTGATTGATGTATAAATGTATGTATATATTGAGGTACCTACAACATATAGACACACAAAAAAAAACGCATGCCTAGTCATAGTTAGTAAAACAGTTTGTTGTTATTTTTATTGCTGCCTTTTTTAATTTTTTTGGTATTACGAAATTGGTTTTTCTGCTGCTGCTGCTGTTGCCAATTAAGTCAAGATGTTTGTAAAAAGCATTCAGCATTTAATTTTATTGAGTTTACTATAATATCAGTATTATTATTTTTTGGTAAGGTATTTAATTTTTTTTTTTTTCGTTAATTGTTAGTTTTATTTTCATTTTCACTATATAATCTGCTTTTTCTTTAGACATTTGTAAATTATTAAAATAATAATAACTGACATTTAATTTTTTATGCCCAGGTATATAAGTAAATAGTGAAGAAATGAGCGTTGCACAGAAAGAAGTTTATAACTACATATTTAATTAATTGACACATAAATCAATAAACAACTAATGATTATTATAGTTAAATATTGTAAGCTTTTTACGATCGAGATATTTTTCAACACTTTATTATTTTGGGCAGGCAGGCAGACACCTGCAGAGGTGTCATTAATAAATGGTTAGTATATTAATTTTTTTTTTTTTTTGTGTTTGTGAGGGGAAAATGTTTAGTTTCGAAGAATTGTATTAGCCCAGATATGCCCAAAAACCTATAGAAAATTTTGGTTTGTGTTTTATTGAATATATTCTTATTTATTCAAAATTAAACATTTCTGCAGTGTACCGCATATGAAACATTGGGCATATCTGGTTTAATTTCAACTAACTCTGCGCTTATTGAAAAACCAATAGCAACAACTAAGAATTGAGACCTTTCTATGAGTTGCACTCTCTCTCTCTCTCTCTTTTCGTATATCTACTATAGCATGGCCGCATAAAAAATGAACCAATCAATTACCAGCTCTATTTTGGAAATACACGAAAATGGAGCAAATTCGTTATACTCTCTCTTCCCCTCTATCTCTTTCTTTGCGTATATCTACTAAAGCATAAAGAGATGGACCAATCAGTTACCAACTCTCACTTGGACTCTTATTTTACATGAAACTCTGTAGCAAAACTACCGTTTCTCATACTGCGAAATGATTTCCTCTCATTGAAATATATGAAAATGTGTCGAATTCGTGGGACACTCTCTTCTCCTTTCCCTCTCTCTTTGCTTACATCTACTATAGCATGGCTACATAAAGAGATGAAGCAATCAGTTACCAATTCTCTTTTGGACTCTTATTTTATACGAAATTCAGTATCAAAACTACCGTTTTTCTTACTGCGAAATGATTTCCCCTCATTGATATACATGAAAATGAGGCGAATTCATGGATCTCGTATTTTTTTTTTGTTTTTTTTTTTGTAATATATAGTATGAGCACTCGTTCAAATAGTTTTTTTTTTAGCAATTCTTCGTGCAATCAGTTGTTTGTAATTCGAGTTCGTGCTAGCAAGTCACCTTTATGAGCAAGAGAGAAAAGAAACTTTTCTATACTAGCAAGTTTTTGTTCGTGTCGTTCGCTCTTTGACAAACGACTAGACCAAAAGAGAATCGTAAGAACTAAGCAAGAAATCTTTTTGTATGTAAATAGGGGCTCAAGGTGGATTAGCCGACCAAGTTCCTCACTCTCTTTTTTTTTTTTTAAATGTATAAAATGTTTCGCTCTTCTTATACTGAAGCGTAAAAACTACATATAAAAAAACAAAAAGAGAGTGCGGCACACTTTCATTACAAGAGTGAGAGAAAAACTTCATAAAAAAAAGAAAACGAAAGAGAGTGTGGCACTTGATCGGCGAACTCGAATTCGCTGCCATACTACGGTAGTTCTCTTTTATCTCATTCAAATTTTCACACACAATTGTATATACAAAATTTATTCGTTAGCATTGCTTTGCGGAAATTAAAAAAAAATAAAACCTGTGTATGAAAAATTATTATAAAAAAGAATATAAAAAAAATAATAATAAACATTAAAATGTTATTATCAATGAAATTTATAGTTATATTTTAAGTGCTTCAACGGAAACCATATAAAGCAAATACACACTCTAAATGTCAAAAGAATCGCAACAAAGTTACTGATGTTATGCTGTGTGCGTGTGTGTGGTTATTGTATATATGTATGTGCATATCAAAAGAGAAATGCCGATAGCTGAAACTTAAGGAGTCTCTGTGCTGTACCTCCCAGCATATAAAAATCATATTTCCTTATTTTTAATAACATAAAAATTACAATCAAAATCTCTCTCTCTCCCTCTCTCTCTCTCTTTCCCTCTCTCTCTCTCTCTCTCTCAAGTATCTTTTTCTCCTCTCAAATACTTCTAACTAACTGTTTCGTTCTCTTTCATGCTGCGCTCTTATTCCTATTCTATTTTTCAAGTAAAAAAAATTTATTATCTTTTTTTTAATGATGTCTTCAAGTTCAGCAGCAACAATAGTTTATTATGCTCATAAAAAAAATAAAAATGTTGGTAAATGAAAAAGCAAAAAACCACTAACAAAATTAAAGTTCAATTTTTTTTTTTTTTGCTTTACTTTTTACCTCCTAATCACTGTGAGCGCACAAATATTTCGTCATGCTTTTTAACATTAAACTTGTTTTATGTGCATTACAGAAAATAATTATTTGCAGTGTGCTATATAAATTGAAATACTCATGACCCAGTTGCAAAGAGATCAACCATGCATATATTTTAAGGATTAGAGGATTAGCCAATGTATCTTTTGTTTGGCGAATTCTCCTTTCCTATGGCTTTTTAGTTTATACTCTCTCTGTTTTTAATTTTTAAGCCAAAAGTAGAAACAAATCTTTAAATAATTGTAATTATATCACAAATTAAAAATAAAGTAATTTTTTTCATTTAACAGTACAGACTCGTTTAACAGTACAGAATCGTTTAACAGTGGAGTAGTTTTCTCATTTAACATTCAGAATCATTTAACAGTACAGAATTGTTTAACAGTAGAGAAGTTTTCTCATTTAACATTCAGAGTCGTTTAACAGTGCAGAATCATTTAACCGTATATAAATTGTTTAACAGTACAGAATCTTTAACAATAGAGCAGTTTTTGCATTTAACATTCGTTTAACAGTAAACAAGTACGAAATTGTTTTACAGTAGTGAAGTTTTCTTATTTAACATTCAGAATCGTTTAACAGTGCAGAATCATTTAACAGTATATAAATTGTTTAACAGTACAGAATCTTTAACAATAGAGCAGTTTTTGCATTTATCATTCGTTTAACAGTAAACAAGTACGAAATTGTTTTACAGTAGTGAAGTTTTCTTATTTAACAGTACAGAATCGTTTAACAGAGCAGAATCATTTAACATTACAGAATCGTTTAACAGTAGAGTAGTTGCATTTTAACATTCAAACAGTATAGAATTGTTGGTAATCGAACACGCGGGAAGAGAAGAATATTGTGTATGTAAATGTGCGCTCTTACTCAAGCGGCCATTCAACACACATTTGCAATGGAATATTTTTTAGTTTAAACTTTTATCAACTGGGACTTTAAAGAAAATCAAAAAACTAAGAAATGAGAAATGAAAATATTAAAAAATAAAAAAGTTTCTTTACACCCTAAATAGCACATAAATTTGTGTTATTTATTCATCAATTAGAAATTTTCACCTCATAAATTTTCGTTTTGCAGACATGAGCTCAGAGAAATATGTATGGTATATGTTCAAATACACATACAAACATACACACACACACACACATACACACACACATCATTATGATCAAATGATATCATATCAATACATTAACAAGTCGTATGATATTTTATGTACATGAAAGAATATCAAAAATATATACTGACATGAATGAATCAATATATATATACCGCCATCACATCCATTAACAATATTAAAAATCATCGATAATATTCTCTGCTACGTTTAAAGTGAATGAAGGTGGTTGAAGAGTAGTAAAGGGATGCACAGCATGACATTCAAACTAGAAACCAACCAACAACAAACAAAATAGGAAGAAGAAAAAAGCAACGAAATAAATTTTACATGAAAATTGCGTTTGAAAGTGTAGATAAGTAAGTAAGTAAGTAAATGCTAGTGAGAGGGGATAAGAGAAAGCAGCGCCACTACGCGTTTTCAATGTGGCAGTGAAGATGTATAGAAATTTGCTTCAAGAAAACGAAAAATTTAACCATTTTTTAGGTACGAAGTAAAGAATTTATGCTTCGAGCAGTTTGTTTTTTTTTAGTGTGTTCATGTTTTGAATTCCTAAAAGTTTATTGAAGAGTATCATATCGCAAAAGAATAAGAAAAAGAAGCAGTACAAGCAGAAATACAATTATATAATCATGTTGTACTTTATTTGGTGCTGCCAAAAGTGTTAAGGAGATACTTCGCTCCTCTAACTGCCAAGTCATTGAGTAGTGTTTGCTTATTTTTTTATTTTATTTCCTTTTTTTCTAAATTTTATTTTCCTTGTTTTCTTTTTTTTGTTTTTTTTTTAGGTAGAAATTTTAAAGTATTCTCTTCTCAATAATGTTAATATTATTTAGCCGAAGTAGGAAACAAGTCAATGTAGTATGCATTTTAAGTAGCAAATATTATCAATAATCTTAAATTGCTACAACGTTCGTTTTACAGGTGTTCACATTTTCAGGAATGGTGTTTCGAAATGAGGTGGTGAAATGGCATGGAATTGTTTAAGATTTCAGATGAACAACCATTGATTATTGCTTGAGGTTAAGGGGTAAAAATTTGCTTGCGGGGGAATCTTACTAGTTCAAATTAAACCCAATTAGATCGGTCACATAAATGGTTCTCTTTGCTGATGATTGTTTCTATCGAAAGAGGCGAAAAAAGAGAGACTGTTGAGTTTGATACTATCGAAAGAGAAGAATAAAGAGAGACTGTTGAGCTTGATGCTACCGAGAGAGAGAGATGCTTGAGCTTGATACTACCGAGAGAGAGAGAGATGCTTGAGCTTGATACTACCGAGAGAGAAATGCGTGTACTGGATATTACCGAAAGAGAGAGAGAGATGCTTGAGTTTGATATTAAGAAGAGAGAGATGCTTGAGCTGGATACTACCGAGAGAGAGAGAGAGATGCTTGAATTTGATACCAGTGAGTGGAGGAATTTTCAAATTGTACCGAATGTATCAAAAAAATGTACCTAAATGAGCATGAATGTACTTAAAATAATATAGTTCATTAGTTTATCGTTTTTATAGGAAATTTTATTTTCATTTGAAAGCCAACAATTAAAAAAAAAGTAAACAAGCATAATAAAACATAAAATCCCTACAATTTATATAGGATGAATTTTTTTATTTGGAACTTTTAAATAACTCGATTAATAAGCATTCTACGAATTTAAGCTTTCCACGAAGGAAATACATTAGTGTTAAAATTTTTAGGACACGACAAATCCGAAACTAAGACCGGCGAGTATTTTTTTTTTTACTCATCTAGCGAAACATAAGGGGTAAACAAATTTTTAGATCTGAAAATATCTAAGGACCCCAGAATTTCGATTCTAATTTTCAATTTTTCAAAATTTTTCAGCCAAACTTTATTTGTGTATGGTTATTACCTTTTATAAAGGGAAACATACATAAGGAAAAAAAAACTTTCTAAATTGGATTATTATTTTCATAAGAAAAGTTTTCACCACATTGTTACATTACAGAAAATTGTTGCTAAATTTCTAAAACCTTCTTTTCACTTAAGTCCTTACGGTTTCAATAAGCTTTTTCCGATTTAAGTTTTTTTTTTTTTTTTTTGTATTATATTTTTCCTTTGTAATCAGAAATAACAGAGCTGAGATCTTTGAAGTTGACTAATACAGTATTTTGGCAAGTTAAATTTAAGTAGGTACTTAATTTGTTTCGGCCAATAACAAACTGTATCTGAAATGTGACAATTGTACTTAATGTACCTTGTAGTTTGCAAAAAGGTACAATTGTACTTACTTTCCCATCACTGCTTGGTACTATAGAGAGAAAAAGAGAGCTTGTCTTTAGCTTGTCACCCCCTGACACCCCGTCTCCACAAGCAATTATTTATTGCATGCTGTTAAAAATTTGTTGTTGTTGAGTAACGAACACGAAGTCTCTTATCGTTTTCTTTTATTGAAGTTTTTAAACTCTAAATTTAAGAGAGCACTTCATACAAATAAAAAACGAAAAGAGGTTGCGGCACTCGGTCAACGAATTTGCCTTTAGAAATCAGTTGGCAACTCTAGTTTTTCATAGAATCTGCGTCAGCGATATCATCGTAATGTCTCATATTTCTTCCATACTTATTTGCTTAATGTTATTCGAGATGCTTTGAGCACATTTCATATTAAAATAAAATAATTTTTATTTTATTTTGAGCATGGAGACAGGCAAACTAACAGACACTCACTAGTAATCCAACTTAAAGTAATTTTATATTTAATCGCCGGCTTTTTGACATTTATACGGTACAAAAATATGTCAAAAGTTGACTATTAAATTTAAAATCGCTTTTAGTTTGATTATTATCAAGGCTGAAAAACAATTTTAAAACACTTTTATTAAAATTAAAAATTACCAAAACTTATTTTAAAAATTTAATAATTCCATTTTTTTTTTTTTCGAAAGTAGAATTTTGTATATTGAATTTTTTTTGTTCGAGATTTAATTTTTTAAGCACTTTACTGTCTATTTTAAAATTCTTTTGTGAGTAAAATTCAAAGCGGATTTATGCTATTTATTTTTCCAGCTACTAGTTACTGTTTCAACTTTCAGCGATAGAAAAAAAAATGTGGGAAAATCGTAATTTTCATTTTTTCTTTTTTGCCATGTCCTTTTAATTTTTTTATTGCATTTCAATGTTTTGTGCGCGTATTGGGTATAGCGCCTGCTGCCTGTTGAGCTGTCAGAACATTTTCTACTTTTGCATTTTACGCACCCGTTTGGTTCTTTGCTTTGCTTATTTATTTTTATTTTTTTTTTTTATTATTTCTACTGCTGTTTTGCTTTCAGTGTAGCTTTAAAACTTGAATATTTTCTTTTTGCATATTTTATTTTATGCAAAAGTTTTTGCACTACTCATTTTTCATTTTAGTAAAATAAACTTTTTTTCCACTTAGTTTTTCAAAAATCTTCTTTTTCTTATTGAGTTTTCATAGAGGTATAAAAAATCTAGCAAAAAAAAAAAAAAATCTAAATATATTGAAATGCATTGAATATAGGGAATTTGGAGTAAAATATTTTAAAGCGAAAATGTGTAGAGAGCAAACAAGTTTTTCATCTCTGAGTTGTTGTAAATAACGCATTCATATGGAACAATGATGTAGCATACTTCAGCGAGTAATGAGTAAATGAGTTTTTTCAACGAGAGCGTGCTCAGCGAACTCGTTGATGTATGATAAATTTCGATGAGATTCACTCATACATACGTGCTTAATTGCACATGCATACCACGAAATATTGCAATATATGTGTGTGAGTTTTTGTTTTTTTTTACAATTCGCAGAATATCACAAAACTCTCTCTCTCTCTCTCTTTGGCATTTTCGCTTACTTCGTTCACTCATACATATATGCTTAATTGCACTTGCATACAATTGCAATGTGTGTGTGAGATTTTTTTTTGACAATTCGCAGATTTCGACGAGAGCGAGCTCAGCGAACTCGTTGATATATGATAAATCTCGACGAGTTTATTTACTTCGTTCACTCATACATACATGCTTAATTGCACATGCATACCAGGAAAAATTGCAGTATGTGTGTGTGAGTTTTTTTTTTTTTTTTGACTATTCGCAGAATATCACAAAACTCTCTCTCTCTCTCTCTCTCTGTCATTTTCGGTCAAATCTCTCACTCTGCTATTTTCGTTCAAATCTCTCTCTCTCTGACATTTTCGCTCAAATGTCCAACTACGGCGAAATGCTTCGTTATATTTTACAACAACAACAAATTATTCTCACACAGCTTCGCTGAAATGCGTGATTGAATATTCTGTGCTAACACAAGGTTTTATTTTTACTTAGAACTGTTAACAAAGGAAGCAGAGTTGCATTTTTTCGTCGAAATGTTTATCACGCAATTAATTATAGAGACGAAATGCTTGACGATTTTTTTTTTTTTTGGGTTTTGAATGAAATTTTTGTTAAAAAACCGAAATTGTTAAATGAGATTAAAAAAAAAAAAATAATTCAATGGACTGAGTGCTATGGAAGGCCTATAGACCTAAGTCCATCTGCAAAACTAAATATTGATCAAATTCAAATATGTCAAACAGAGTTGCATTTTTCATAAAAAAATTTTATGCCTTTTCTTGGTTTTTTTTAATGTAACTTCAGTTTTTGAGATTATTTTCTTGAAAATCAAGCCATTAATGATAATTTTGAAAAAAATATCAATAATTGCTGGGCATCAGGGTTGCATTTATCACACTAATTTTTTCTATATGCGATATTTTTATTTTGCTACTTTTTTTTTTTTTTTTTCTTTAGAACCAACCATCAAAGTTGACTTTAAACCAATATTCACACAAAAAATCTATTTCTTTTATAATAAAATTAAAATAAATCAAGCTCTAAACGTATAAACATAGAATTCTCCAAAAATATTTATCAAAACTTATTTGTTTACAAAAAATGAAATTGGAATTTTTGAATTTAAAACTGCTTAAGCAATTATAAAATCCCGTAACCAATTAAATAAAATGTTATTGAAAATAATTTTCCAATGAAATTGGAAATTGTTTTATTATCAAAAGAGAAGAAAACAGTTTTAGAAAAATACCAACCTAAAAGCAAAAAAAAGAAAAAGAAAATTTGCTTATAATATGAAAACTATGCGAAAAAAAAGAAAGAATTTTTGCCAAACAACACTCAAATTTATTTCAAAAGAAATTGTAAGTTTCAAGAGTTGAAAACTTTTACTGGAAAACAAAAAGAATTTATGCCTTTTCAATAGAAGAGTGGAATTTTTAAGCAGAAAACAAAAAAAAAAAAAAACAAAAATATAGAAGAGAAGAAATACTAAGCACACAACTAATTAAATTAAAATTAACTAAAAATATTTTCATTTTGTAGAAAGAAATAATTTAATTTTCTAACTTATATAACCGAAAAATATTTACGTTCTTGAAAGTTTCAATGTTTGAAAAGCTTTGATTTATGTGTGAAGCTGTAGAAAGTTGAGTTTGCTGCTTACTTTTGTGAAATTAAGTGGTTGAACTATAAATGGACGGAGGAATAAGGAATATATTACAGAATATACACATATACTGAGAAATTGTTGAAGAAAATATTTGCGAAAATCATTTACTATGCTACTTGGAAGGTGCAAATGAATAGTGCAAGTGAGAATAAATAGTTTTTCTGTTCTGCTTCTAAAACAAAGCAAAAACTTTAATTTTTTAAAACCATAAAGTATAAAGTTTTTATGGACCAACCTACTAAGTGAGTTTTTCATAGTTTTTGTATTTTTTATTTGAACAGTTTAATGGAAAAATATTAAAAAAAGTTATTAAAATTACGTAAATATTGAGAAATATTAAGTTAATGTTTTTTTTTTTAAATACCAAAATCTTTTCTCCCTTTCGAAAAGTTTAAAATAAATCTTCAATTAATTATAATATACTTAAAAATGATGAATCTATATTTAGAAATAGCTAATAAAATTTATACTAAAAATTATGTATATTTAAAAATAGCAAAAATAAAACTGCCCCAAGCATTTTTCACCGCCTTTGTCGTTTAATTTAGCAAAATGAAATTATGACAATTTCTATCTATCTAAATGTAGAAATTTATACATGAAAACGTATGTCGTAAGCATTACCTTCTAATTTATATATACACACACTCACAATCACATGCATGCAAAACATAAGGACATGACTTAAATTGTGGTTTCTCGTCTGCAAGTGAAAGGACGAAGACAAAATGAAAATTAAACAAGCAAAAGCAGTAGAGAAATTATTCTTGAAATCCGGTATGTAAAGAGTAGACGGGTAAGGACAGGACATGGGCGCAAATACAGTCATACATACATACAGACATAAGAATAATTGAAAGTAATGAAAATGATAACGGTAATGATAATGATATTAAAATGACTGAAGCTGATAATAATTCTTGAGAATGGTGTTATTTATTTTAATGTTAATTATATGAGAATGTAAGTATATGACTATGTGTTTGTGTGTGTGTATAGTATGTAATAATTACAATAAAACACTAAATTAAATTTAATTATAATAGTGAAGATAAATTACAAATTGTTATTTGTATTTTAAATTAATAATGGTTTATTTAATTTTTTTTTCTCTTTTTTTTCTTTTCAGGTAAAACTAAATTTAAACTTGAGTGCATATACGAGGCGATGGTCTACTGTGAGTAGGTGCCTGCTAAGCAATGTCGTTGTTCTAAGTATTTATAATTTAATTAAAAAGAGAATAAGAAAATAAGCGAAAATTGCAAGCAGTAGGAAGCACTCAACTATTTATTTGCAAATAGATGATGGCTGTTGAAATTAAATGGCATAACGTTATTATTATCATTATATTTATGCTACCAAAGTATGTACGAAGCATAAAGCAGGCACTTAGGCGCTTGTGTGTGTATGTTTTTCCGTGACTACTACTACCCAGTGGGAAATAAAGCACTCCAAAGAGAAATTTAACGTGATTTGTGCAAAGTAAAAATATCTTTGCTGCACTATTACAATGATAACAAATTAATTTTTTAATTTCTTACCAAATATACAAAAAAATTGTACCAAACCAATCAAAAATGTACCAAAAATGTGCAAAAATTGCTCCAGGAATGTGTCAAAAATGTAGCAAAAATGTACCAAAAAATGTGCCAAAAACGTACCAAAAATGTACTAAAAATGTGCTAAAAATATGGCGAAAATGTACCAAACATGTACCAAAAATGTATCAAAAATATATCAAACTTGTACCAAAAATGTACCAAAAATTAGCAAAAAATGTACCAGGAATGTGTCAAAAATGTAGCAAAAATATGCCAAGAATGTACCAAAAATGTCCCAAAATCGTACCAAAAATGTGCCAAAAATATGGCAAAAATATACCAAACATGTACCAAAAATGTCCGAAAAATATACCAAAAATATATCAAAAATGTACAAAAAATGTGCCAAAAATGTATCAAAAATTTTAAAAGATTTACGTCAGCGAATGATAAGATATGCTCAACTCAGCTACACAACAACTGAGCCATACCTCAAAACTTTTGCTATTTGGGTTGTAAAATTTTTGAAAAATTAAAAATCGATAAATATTTATTGGCTTTCTAAATTTCAAGAAATTTTGTACAATCTGGCAGAATTGATGGTGAAATGTTGTAAACAAATAATTGTATGACCTTCTCATACAATTTAGCGCATATGTAGATGAAGTAGAAAATCGACTACAAAAAATTTTTAACAAAAAAATATACGCAATTCTGCATTTTAAATGCAAATGTACCAAAACTGCTGTTAAGGTACCAATGTACTTTTTTGTTTCAAATTGTACCAAAAGAGGACAATTGTACCTAACAAAAATTTCATCACTGGTCTTAGGGTGTCAGCATAAGAGCGCATTGTAAAATGAGAGCCCTAAAGCAGCAATAACTGTACTCTCTTTTACTCAATCTAACGTACCTGAAAGGAATTGAGAGAAAAGAGAGAACCATAGAACGAAAAGAAAAAGAGCAAAGGCGATTTCCTGGAACGAATGCCGCACTCTTTTTTTTTTTTTTTTTTTTTGTATGAAGTTTTGCGCTCTATCTGAAATTGAGAGCGTAAAAACTTTATATAGAAAAATGGTAAATTCGCCTATTTCGTTTTTGTATTTCTTCTCTCTTTACCTTTTTTTGTCGATGTCGAATTATTAATAGATTCTAATACGACAGTAACTTTAAATGTAGTTATGCAGTCGTGTAGTTGCCAAATTTTGCAGTTTCATTAAAAAGTGTGTATGTATTTTCTATTTCCTCTCTATATGTTACAGTGCTTTTAATCAGTCTTCAACCAAAACAGAGGAGTCGAAAAGATCTTCCCTTTCACTCCTCCGCAATGTACTCTCTGATTTTTCCGATTGGGTATTGCATTGCTACCAACAACGGAGCTATGTGAACTTGTTCCCAACAAAAAAAAAAAAAATACTAAAGGAAGCGCTGCATAAAAGAAAATCCCAGAAAATAACATCAATGTCACGCACGTGTTATTTTGTTATTTTCATCTTCCTGTTACTGCTTCACTGTTATATTTTTACGCTTTTGTTATTTACATAAAAAGCTGGACACACAGCGCTGTTTTCGAAATATCAAAGCGAGTTTGAGGGTGTGTGAGTTGTATTTAGTTGTGAAACAACATCATCTTTAAATATTTATGAGACTTTTAAATTAAGTTTTATTTGTGTGTGGTTGAAGTTTTTTATTTGTTTTTCTTTAGTTTTTTTCTATGTTTATTTTTTGTCTGTTTGCTTTGTCAATCTTGTTGTTTTTCTATTTTTATGTCGGTTTTATGTTGTTATTCCCAGCTGTGCGTAAACTGAAAATATTCACATGTTGTGATATTTTGACTGCACTCTTCACAATTCAAGTTTAATGTTTTTAAGTTGAGGTTGTTTATGAAAATGTTGAGTTCAAGGTTAATTTACTTGTGATTTTTTTTTTAATTGCTATGCGGGCACTTGCAGATATTTTTACTCTTTTTTTTTGACATTGACAATGAGCAGAAAGAAAAATATTTAACAAAAAAAAAAAACTTAACTTTATACAGATGTGTTTAAAAAAGATGAAATGCTAAATTTTAGCTCTTTTTAATTGAAGTCACACGGGATAGAAATAGAGTAGCTTGATTCATTTGATGACCGTGGTAGTTTTACAAGCATTGCTTATTATTTTCTTAAAATGAAGACCTCGAAATGAACTTTTCTGACCTTTCACTTAACTGAGGACGAAAAATTATAAATATTACATAATATTATTGAGAATGTTGCCTTTAGTTCTAGGCACGACGGATTGAAAGTGGGCGGCTTTCTTGTCAGCAAGGGGTACAAACAAACAAAATCGGACATCAATTCCCAAATTGAGTGTTTATCTAAAACTACAAGAAAGAGAATGCTGTAAAAAGAAGTTAAAAAATTTATACAGTAGTGAGGAGTGAAACAAGTGTTCACCCAAAAATAGTTTTAATTAAAATTTTTCAAAATTTATAATTTTTTGACTTCAACCGTGTTTCGGAGGCGAAGAGACTGAAAATTTAACTTTTGCTTAATGGCATCAATACATAATTTTTGAGCACTGTTACGTTACGATCGGAGTTTTGATAGATTTTCACTTATTCGCTTTTCCCTGGTAACGCAACATAATAAGAAGAAGATGAAGTTTTGCATCTCTCTCCACTTTTCCCTCTCCCCTTCCCCTCTCCCCTTTTCGCTCTCCACTTTTCCCTCTCCCCTTTTCACTCTCCAATTTTCGCTCTCTTCTTCTATTTTCAATTGCCAAATTATATTTTCAATGCACAACACTCTCTCTCTTTTTGCTTCTTTCTCTCACTCGAAGTAAGACTAAAGACAATATAAAAATGAGTTCGAAATCGATGTTGCAGGTAAAATTTAAATGAGATTTTTCGCAGATCTTAATTAAATCTTTGAGAGCGCAATATGAGAGTAAAATAAAAAGAGCGTTAGAGTAAGAATTCAAAGAGCATGAGTACGAAGAAGAAACCTTGCAACTTATGTGTGAATAAATGAAATAAGAAACATTACTTGTATTACACTAACAAAATGTGTCGTCATGGCTTTTATCTCATGCGCTTTAGTGAGAGAGCTTGACTCTATAAGGCAGAACTTTATTTTTCATGTGTTATATACATGTACTACGTCGTGTTTGTATACTTCAGAGAATAGAAGGAGTGTAAAAACTTCAACAACAACGATCATGTGGAAAATCATGATTTTGTTGCACTCATACGAAGCCAGTAAGAAACGAAGTTATGCAGTTGTTATTCGGTTACATACAATCCAAGCAGAGAGTCAACTTTTTGCAGTTTTATCTCATGTTCTTTAGTGAGAGAGAGACGACCTACGGCCTCTGCTTGATTGCATATAGTTGAGCTTTCCTATCTTGTGTTGTATATGTGTATTACATTGTATTTGTACCGATAAGTATAGAGAGTATCCACAGAAGAAAAGCAACAACAAAATAGTCTCTTTAAGATATCGTGTCTGTGTAGGCGATATTCTCAATTTTTTATTAAAATAAGATGCATATAAATGGTCATACGTTGACCCCTCGTATGTAGTTTTTCACCACTTTTGGAAGAAACGACAAAAAATTTACATAAAGAATGTGTAAAATTGGGTTTAAATCTTTTTAAATAAGAAAAAAAAATTTTTTTGGAATTATTTTTTTTTTATTGTAATTTCATTTTTATATATTATTCATCTATACATTTGTTAGTGTAACTATATTTTTATTCCAGAAGATATAGAAGTGCTACACTATCATATTATACATCAATTTAAAGAGCCAAAAATTATCAGATTTAAAATCGGTTTAGCGAACTTCAAAATATTAGCGTCGGAAGTTCTTTAAAATTCACTCATCGTTGTAAAAATCATTGCTTAAGCGGGAGTAAATAACAAATGAGAGAGAGAGAGAGAAGACATGAGTAACGGCATCTCTCAGAATTATCTAACGAATTATCTGCATACACAAATAAAAAAACAAACACCAACGAGTAGTTTGGTTCTCTTTTGATATTTGTTGTTTTTTTTTCATAAAGAGATTTCTTTCGCAAAAAAATAGCCCCAGTTACTGGGGCCTTACTGACTAGTAGAAATCTATTGCGTTATTGTCTTGTCTTCCAAAAGTGGTGAAAAAATACTTACGAGGGGTTAACGTTTTTTTTTTTTTGTTTGTGCGTTGGAAGGTGGAAACCTTGCATTAGGTACCGCAGAACTCCTGTTCTTGTCCGGTTATATCGGATTCTTACCGACTAAAACCACTTTCATCTCGTTTACGAGCGGTTAACGTATGACCATCGATATGGACTTTAATTGATACTTTTTTGTATCATACATTATTTTATTATGACTTGATTTTTTTTGGGGTTATAAAAAATATTTTTAAATACCTTTATATGCATTCTACAATTTTACAAAATTGTAACAAAAAAATATATGTGCACCAAACATAAAAAAACCAAACAAAGGCCAAATCGACGAAAAGAGCTTTCGCTCATTGAAAGCACAAAAGCTTTCAAGTCGATCGGAAAATGTTGTTGGTATTTTTGAACATATACTTTATATTATATTTGGGGTATTCACAAGCCATCGTAAACTGTCGTATATTAATAAAGCCGCATAATTTTGTATAAGAAATGGGACAATTTATAGTAAATGAGAGAAAACGACACAGCATAAGACATTTTGCGAGCATTTCTATAGTGTTTAGTCAGACCCTTCAAAATCTGAGAATATACCAAAAATTTTAACTTTCGAGTACCAAAAAAAAAAATAAAACAAAAAAAAAATTCAGATGTTTTATTAAGTTTGTATAAGGTCCAGCAACTATTAATTGTACATAACGTTTCGATTCGCCCGTAAAACTTAATATTACATCCTTTAACTTTGCACAAAATTGTAAGAGTTTAATTTAGATGCCAAAAGCAATACATTTTCCATTTGTAATCTTCACAAAAAAAAAAGTTTAAAACGCTTTGAGCGACTAAACAAATTAAATTTGTACACATTCTTAAGCGAATATGAAACCTTTCCATTCCACCTTTCTTCAAATCTATACTGCCAATTTCTTTGAACTGGTTTAATTAAATTGTTGAAAATTTTTTATCTTCGTTTTGCATTTTTTTTGTTTTATTTGTTTTTTTATATTTAACTTTATTTATTGCGCTTTTTAAGCAAGTAAAATTTGCACTACCTTCAGCCAGTTCTTTTTACTTCAAACACACATCCGCTCAAATGAATAACCGCATCCATTTTCATCTTATTCTTTCAACCATCCTTAAGCTTCACTCCCCTTCCCCTTTTCCCCCTCCTCTGCTTTGTCATAACTGCCTCAGGGCAAAAACTGATGACGAATGCTTCTATTTGAAAACGTGCAAAAGAGAAAAGAAAAAATATTATAAGTTTTTCTTTTCTTTGGGAAATTGATTACCTTTAGCACAATATCTCACCCGCATCTCTCAGCGCTGCACTCTCTTCTCGCTCTCTTTTGTTCTTTTAACCGCAAAGTAGAAAATATGCCAATCGAATGTTTAATAACATCTTCTTATTTATGGCCTCAAAAGTTTTTTTATGTTTTTTTCTGTGAGACTCACTTGGCAGTCACTTCACACATACACACACACACACACACGTTCGACTCCACTCAGTCGCTACTGCGGTATTTCAACCAAAACAAGCTGAGTCTCAGTAGAGTGGGAAGCGCATTAAGCTACGTGGTCACGTGTTTGGCTTATTAATTGTTGTTGCTTTTTACTACCGCTATGTTTTTCTTTTGTCATTTCAATCTGTTACTTATTTTGGCATTTTTGGTTGTGTGATTTACCTTATTTCTTTTTTTTTTTATTATTCTTATTTTATTTTATTTTGCTGTGGTTTTGTGTGTGTAATTTCTTTCAGTTGGTAACGGGGCGTATGCGTGATTTTAATTTTAAATCATTGTACATTTTCTTATTGCCCATTTTTCAGTGAATTTTATTTTTCTTCAGCCGCTGCCGCTGCTGCTATTAAATCGTGCACAATTTAACACATTTCGTTCAACTTTTTGGTTGCTTCATTTTCGATTGATTTTTTTTTTTCATTTGAACTGCAAACACTTTTGACGTGGTTTATTGCAATTCTATGATTTGATTTTAAAATTGCAGATTTCTCTTTTGTTTTTTTTTTATTATTTTCTGTATGTAAAACGTCTGAATTGATGTAGTTTTTATCTGATTTATTCAACTGCATTGCAAATTTAAGAGTATTTTTGTTATGCTGCTGAAGTAGCAGCATTTAAAACGAAAAAAAATAGTTCAGCTTTTAATGGAACTTTTATAAATATTTTATTTTCAATGGTGAAATTTGTATAAATGATGTGCGTTAAAATAAATATCCTAGTTGCATAGATTTACAAAAAAAAAAAAAAAAAAAAAAAAAAAAACGAATTTAAACCAATTTCTTTGATTAATTTATATTCAGTCGGTTTTCAATTGCTTTATTACAATTGGCTTTCTTTATTTTTTTATGCGCATTTAATACTTAATTCTATACAATTTATTATATTAACCATAATCTTAAAACTGCGATTTATGTGGTTTGAATAATCAGGGCCAATGTTTAGTGAGGCACATACACGCTCAATGTTAATTATATTAACAAAGATATTCATCAAACTTTCAAACTTAATTCACTTTAATTTTGACTTTGACTCAAACACAGCATCAGTGATAATGAGTTATTGCGGTGAGCACACAGCCATTCATATTGAGAATTTTTAAGTTTTTAAGACAATTTGTTCCACTGTGGTTAACTAACTATTATTAAAAAAAAGAAAAAAAACTTAAGTATTCGCTTTAGAGTTGGCTCATTTTGATTTATACTACACAAGAGCGAATTCGCCGGCCGAGTGCCGTACTCTTTTTTCTTTTTTTTTATATGAAGTTTTTCACTCTCTTCAACACAAGAGCGAATTCGCCGGCCGAGTGCCGTACTCTTTTTCGGTTTTTTTTTTTTTATGAAGTATTTCGTTCTTTTAGTTGAGAGCGTTGTATTGAGCAGTGTTTAAGATTCACTCTAACTGAACTATATTCATTCGGCTGTTACCGAATCATAGATCACATGAGCAGACACTGAGAGAGCCGCGTATTCGATTTAAAGTTCTCATGAACTCTCTCTCTTTGTAAACTCATTTCCTAGCAAGAGAGCTCTCACTTCAATTATTGTCATGCTATTGTTAAGAGAGGGAGGAGAATTAATTAATGCAAATAACGGCAAGCGATATCTGTCAGTTAGAATATTTTCTGTTCTCTTACATCGAGAGCGTAAAAGCTTCATATAAAAAAACAACGAAAAGAGAATGCGGCACTCGGTCGGCGAAACTGCCCTCGTATACGCCTTTTTTTATATCAGCCCTAATCACTTTTTTGAGAAAAGTGCTGAGTAACGGGGTAAAAAAGTATCATATCACATTAGATAGAGAGAGAAAGCATCTAAAACTGCGAAAGTGCACTTTGGACCAAATATCAATCAAAAGGTTTTTTTCTCTCCGATCAATGTTGCCAATCTAATACGCTAGCAACAAAATTTTGGTTTTTATTTTTTGTTGTCGTATAAATTAATAAGTTAGCAGCACTGATTTTCTCTCTTACTGTTACTTTGAGTAAGAGTGACATATCTTTTAGTCAAGTTTCAAACCAGAATATAAGTGTAAAGAAAGAGTAAAAACAAACATCTTATATTTTGTTTCTGTAAAGTAATTTTGTATTCGCATCTAACCTATTACATATTCCTTTACCCAGCACTTTAAAGAGTGAATAGTGCTATTCACTTCGTGAGGTTTAGGTATTTGAGCAGTCTCTATTACTCAAGTTTTGAAATCTTATCGAAGTTATTCAGCCGGAGTGAGAGAAAACAACGAATACTGTTTCTTGCCATTGATGAACTGCGCCAGTTTTAAATTGTTCAAGCTAAATTAGCAAAAACAAAAAAATATTGTTGCTGTGCTTCTCATGTTTCAAACAAATAATTTTCAAACAAAAACTTATTTGAAGTTATATATAAACAGGTTAATGAACAAATGTAGTCATCACAACAACAATGTATATAGAGATGGGCAAATCAGACGGCGGTTTCGGAATCCGCCACGATTTCTTATCAGTGATCTTAGTGATAGTTTTTAATCTTTCAATATCCTAAATAAGCTACTAATATTTGAAATCATAACCCGAAATTACGAACTTGATTCCAAATATCTTCACTGAATAGAGATATTGAAAGAAACTACCACTATCGTTCGATATACTTATGTTGTTGTTTTTTCCCATTGTGGCTAGTCTGCATAACAGTTCGTTATTTGAAAGTCTAGTCATGACTTTGAAAATTAACCTCTAGATTTAATTTTCATAGTCTACTTAAAAGCTATCATGAAATAATTTAACTTCTACTTCAATTTAAAAAAAAAAAAACCAAGAACAGCATCAAACATTAAAAGTCGATGTTTTACAAAAAGTTTCTATTGCTATAATTTCCAAAACTGCGATCAACAAAACCCCAAGATCCGCTTTCCCGGTTTGTTAGTTGACGCTCCCGACATTTTTGGAAAAATGGAGAAGCATATGCATACGAACTGAACCATATTCATTCGGCTGTTACTATGTTTGCTCTTAGACATTAAGACTAGTCTCATGAAACTGTTAGATTGTGTTGGAAACAGGAGATGAGATGAAAGGAATATTCCATTCTCTTTCTTGCATATTTGACAATTTCAAGAGACTAGCCTCTTCGTCTACGAGCAGACTATAATATATCACATGAGCAAATACTGAGAGAGTTGTGTATTTGATTAAAAGCCGCTTAAGCCCACGAGTAACAAGCGACAAATGAGCACACGAAATTTCACACGTATGTACAAAGTTTATTTCTATATAAAGAGTGCTCAGTCATTCATTATGCATGTATAGGTGACCACCGCTCATTTAAAGTTCTCATGAACCGGTAAACTCATTTCTTCGGCAAAAGCTCTCACTGCAGTTGTTGAAGTGTCGTTGAGAGAGGAGTAACGGCAAACTAAATTTGTTCTATTTTAAAGGTTTATTCTATTTTTTTTTAGTAAGGACTTAATACTCTCACTTTACTCTTTTTCTAATTTACATAAATGTAGTTGAAAGTATAGCAGAATAATAGAAATAGACTCATTCAACATGGCGCTCTCTTATTTCTTTCTCGACTCTTTTATCAGCTTTTACACACACCGATTTCCGCCCGACTTCTCTCACTGAAAAAAAAAAAAAAATAAACTGCAAAATTTGTCAACTACACGACTGCATGACTCCATTTGCAGTTGTAGTCGTATTAGAATTTATTACTAATTTGAGAGCGACAAAACGGAAAAAGAGAGAAGTGAGAGCTGAATTACAAAAAAAAAAGAAGAAGAAGGGAGAAAAAAAATTGTTTTGTTTTAAAATTCTCCCGACTACCGACTACAATTGAGAGTATTTACAGTTTCAATTATTCAGTCGCAAGCCTAAGCTTCTCTATGTGTTTATATCATAGCATGTATGTGTGTGTGTGTGTGTGTGTCTCGTAATCTCAATTTATACAAAAACCACTTCGCTCAGCGCTGCTCTCACTTCATAATTTGAGAGTTAAGTTTAGTTTCTCTGACCTTATTATTATGTCTTGATTGCAACTCCATCATTGATATTTGTCCAGCTAAAAATTCTACATCTCTTTTTTTTCTATTTCTCTCACTTTCTATTTTTGGTGTTTTTCAACAATCACTTAAAAATTTCACTACTTGCAGCAATTAATTAAATTCTTCTTCTTTTTTTTTAATGAGCAACAACTTTATGCATTCATAAATACATTAAATATTAAAAGCCTCTATTCAATATGCATAAATACACAGGTTTAATAGTTATTAATTTTTGAAAACTTTTTTATTACAGTAAACTTTTAAATTAAGAGTGAAAGAATATTTTTGAAGAGAGTGAAGTAATTTGTTTGAAAACAATACGTACATAAACATAAATAACAAAAAAAGTTATAAAAAAGTTTTCATTAGTTTTTTCCCCCTCCGCAAAAAAAAAAAAAAAAAAAAAAAACATTTTAATGCGCGCACAGTGTAACTAATATGCGACGAGTGAGCGTAATGGCGCTAAAATACGCGCCATATATTTAATGGTATTTATTTTTCAAATGACGCTGCCACCGGCTGGCAAACAAAACTATGTGCGAAGGCAAAGAACTCAACGTTTGTTTAAAATGTTTTTGTTACAAAAAAAAAAAAAAAAATTGAATCCTGATGATATGCGAAAAGTTTATACAGATATTTTTATAAAATAATTTCAGTTAAAAAAAAAAAAAAAGAAATCACGATTAAAAAAATTTTAAAAGTTTTTACAAATATGTGAAAAGTTTACGTTGCATGAGAGAAATTAAAATTATGCAAAACTAAAATTATATAAAAAATGTTTTACTTAATTTTCAATATCAAAGTAATTATTAAATGCACTTATTTATTAAACTTTTTAAATAACACTTTAGGTTTTTTTTTTTTCTTTTTTATTACTCAACAATATGCAATGATGAAACAACCTTGTAAATTTTATTGCCAAAAAAAAATAAAATACTTAACATTGAAAAGACTGAAATAAAATGTCAATTGGTTTTATGTTTTCTGCGCTTCTTCATCTTCAACTTCAATTTCAACTTCAATTTTAACTTCAAATTTAAATTTAACTTTGCCTGCTTCATTGCCAACAACATTCAAATAATTTCATAATAATTTAGCTCACTGTAGGCTTTCAATTTTACATGTGCAAAAATTTCAATAAATAAGCATACACACAGGCACTCGAATAGTCGTCGAGACGTTGTAGATATACAAAACAAAAACAAAAAAAGAAAAAACCAAAAAAAAAAAAGGCATTTAAGCCTCTTCAAATACTAATTTAAATGCTTGGGATTTTTCATATCATTATGAGTTTGTATAGTATGTGCAGCCGCTGCCGTCATCAGGCATTTTCAATTTTAATACTTTGGCTAATGTGCACATTACCTACCGTAGACCCTCACATGTTAACCTGTGTGTGTGCTTGAACACACTCTCTCACTTACTCACACATTTACACAGCCATTTATATATAAACACGTGCATGCAATCATAAAATTTTGTGTTATATTTTTAGCGATTTATTAGTTTTTTTTTAATTTTATATTTATTTGTTTTTTTTTTTTACAAAATTTCATTTCAATTGCTTGGAAGTATTATTTTGTAATTAGGAGTTTTAAGTTTTCATTCATTTATTCATTGATAATGATTTTTGATTGTTCATAAATATATTTACTATTTATAAATACTTTTTAATTAAAATATATATATTTAAGTTTGTTTTAGTTGATTTAACATACAAACGCATGGTACATATGACGCGCTGAGAGGAAAAGTAAAGCATTAAATTTACTATAGGAAAGAGTTGTTGCTGTTACTTGCCAACTACAGCAATATAATCGAGTTCGCACGAAGAGCTGTAACTTACGCACACGGCGAATTCACCAACCTAGTGCTGTTCTCTCTCTATTTGTTTTTTTTTATGAAGTTTTTATGCTCTCAATTTAAGAGAGCGAGAAACTACATATAAAAAAAAAACAAACCTAAGTCAACGAATTCGCCTCTAACTGAGTTAAAGAGAGTTCATAGTTTTTCGCTCATTTCGATAACGGCACTACACTTTTTTTTTACTCGCGGCGCAGCTCTTTATATCTCATTCTCACTCACTCCCATTTGATTTTCATGTGCTTTGACTTGTAACTGTTAATATTTTTTGATTCAAATTTAGAAATAAAATTCTCTCGATTACCGACTACAATTGAGATTATTTGCAGTTTCAATTATGAAGTCGCAAGCCTAAGCTTCTCTATGTGTTTATATCACATAGAGAAGCTTATTAGCATGTGTGTGTGTGTGTGTGTGTGTGTGTTTCGTAATCTCAATTTATACAAAAGCCACTGCTCTCACTTCATAGTTTGACAGTTATGGTATAAACACAACCAAGGCAGCTGGCCTCTAACCGATTACTTCTTCTGAGAGAATAAACACAACAAGAGCGTCGACCTCTAGCGTCAAGAATATGTAAAAGGAAGACAAAACAAAAGCAGTTGGATTTGATTATTGTTTCAACAACTAATTCTTTTTTTATTTAAGTTATCAATTATCAAAATTTTTTATTTAAGTTATCACTACACTTTTTTTTTACTCGCGGCGCAGCTCTTTATATCTCATTCTCACTCACTCCCATTTGATTTTCATGTGCTTTGACTTGTAACTGTTAATATTTTTTGATTCAAATTTTGAAAGAATTAAGTAACTTAAATATACAAATATTTTTGTATGCTAAGGAGTGAGATTGAAAAAATCTTAATACACGTTTTACCTAATAATTTTGTTTGGGTGTAAAATTTAAAAATTTCTTTGATCTAGTTATCTTTGAAAAATATGTCAGTTGTTATTTTTAATAACAAACATGTTGCTTTATGATGAGTTTGATCAAAATGAGTGAAGAAAAAGAAGTACGTCTTAAAATTATTAAAAACTTTCAAAAAAATCCAAATTGGTCCTACAAAAAATTGGCCAAATAATTGAAGGTCTGCCGTCAAACTGCTTCCAATGTTATTAAACAGTTTCAGGAGAATTTGACCATCGATAGGAAACCTGGTTCGGGAAGAAAACAAAGACCACATGATGTTGGGAAAGCCAAGAAAATAGAAAGCATATTGAAAAGATCTCCAAACACATCTGGTAGAAAAGCTGCCCGGTTAGCCCAGTGCTCTGACTATTTAGTGCGAAAAGTTAAAGCCAATGCAGGTTTGAAAACATACAAAGTCCAAAATGTTCCAGACAGTAATGCTGCAAAAAATTTAGACGCCAAAACGTCGCCTGAGAATTGATTTGGCGTATAGGTATACGAATTTGTGCACACATACGCCAAATCAATTCTCAGGCGACGAAAAGTAGGGCTCTCGGAAATTAAAATCGAATTTCATACAAAAATATTCATGTTGTATAATGGACGGCGAAACATATGTACTGGCAGATTTTACGCAGCTTCCGGGTTAAAAATTTTTATGTTGCTGATGCTCGAAGAAATTTCGAAGAACAATTTAGAATCCAAAAGCTGACAAAATTTCCTAAAAATGCGGCAAAAGAGGAAAGCCATTTGTTACAGTGGGTTCTATAAATACCGAAATATACTTCAAAGATTGTTTGAAAAAAAATACTTTTTCCTTTCATAAAAGAGCACAATGTGTCCACATATTTTTGGCCCGATTTGGCATCATGTCACTACGGCAAGAAAGCTCTGGAGTAGTACCAAAGTAATAACATAGTTTTTGTGCCAAGAGAGGCCAATCCTCCAAATTGTCCAGAGCTAAGACCCATGAAGAGAAATTGGGCTCTTGTGAAAAGAAACTTAAAGAGCACAAAAAAGGTGTCCCAAAATAATACCAAAACTGTTCCAAAATGGTGTCTGAAACAACTATCAAATCTCTAATGGAAGGCTTACCAAAAAAGGTCCACGAGTTCATAAATAGTGGTTAGAACTATAAAAGTTATATATTTCTGTAATTTGTAAAATATTATCAATTAAATAAAAAAAAAAATCAAAACTCTAAGATCAACCGTTTAAAAATTATTGAGTTTTATATATGTTAAGATTTTTTCGATCTCACTCCTTATATAAGATTTAATGAAACCATTTAAAAAAAAAATTGCTTACGGTTGATTTTAACTTTTTTATTTAAATAAATTAAATGAAGATCTTTTATTTATTTATTTATTTTATTTTTTTTTTTTTTTGGTTAAAAAAATATGTATAAAGCTCATTTGTAGGTATTTATAAAAAAAATTTTAAAAACGTTTGTTTTAGTACTAAAAAACTCAAATGCAAATTATCATTACTGCTTATCATGTGAAATGAGTAACAGGAGCGACTCAATTTTCGTTTCGTATCAAATGTAAAAAAGAAAAAGAAAAAAAAAACTCAGAGAGATGAAAATGAAATGAAAACAACAATCCGATGAGCGCTCTTTTAGAAGACTCAACACACCAACAAACGAGAGAGTCAAACCATTGAGGAGTTTGTAGTAGAAAAAAAAATGTTTAATTGTTTACACTCACTAGTTATTGAAATGATATGCTCACATGAAAGAGCACTCAAAAGAGCACGAACGAATTTTGAGTTGCTCTACGCCAGAGTAGGCCAAAGACTTGCACGCAGTCAAATGAGCGTAAGAAATTTCACACGTACAAAGCTCAATTTCCATACAAAGAGTGCTCAATCGACTATTGTCTATGTATAGGTGGCCATCGCACTCTGGGCGACAACGACAAATGCCGTTATCTGAGTTGTAATAAAAATATCAATGCTTCAAAAAACAACAACAACAACAACACGAGGAAAAATGTATTCAGGTTTCGTTCTTTCTCTCTATTTGCTATGCGACAACATAAAAAAAACAAGAGAGCACCTACACTTTGTGGTATAAACTCATAGAGAACTACAGGTTTGCGACTGCATAATTGAAACTTCAAGCACTCTCAATTGTCGTTGGTAGTTGAGAGAATTGAATTAACGACTACAACAGCAAGTGAAAATAACTGTTGAATTTGAAAACAAAATCAACTTTTTTTTTTTTTCTTCACTCTTCTTCTTCTGTTTTGTATTTCTGTTCTCACTTCTCTCCTTTCCCTTTTTGTCGCTATCAAATTGGAAATAGATTCTAATATGATTACAACTGCAAATAGAGTCATGTAGCCGTGTAGTTGCCAATTTTTGTAGTTTCATTATTTTTGACTGTTGTTGTAGTGCAAGCCTGTCATCCTCTATGTGTTTCTACAGTTAATTTTAAATAAAATTTTGCATCGGGACTTGTTTATTGACATGCGATATTAAATTGTTGCTTGTGCACGCTATTTCAACTAATTTACAAATTCAATGATATTTTTAATAGCACCTATAATTATAGCCTTTTATTTATCAACGTTATGTAATTTTGTCAAATGGTTTAACTTTTTAAATAAGCTATTTAGTCATATGATTCTTTATTTATTACAATAAGGAATCAAGTTTGTCAATCAACAAAAACCTAATCAACATTTACATAATTTTGAATTGGAAACTAATTACATATGCTATACAGTTCGTTTTAACTGAGTTCATGTTTCTCCCGAGTATACCGTGAGTAACTTACTCTCACTCAGCAACAAAAAGCAACGATAGTGATTGGCCAAAAGAAAACAAAGCACGCAATATTTTCACTCTCATCATAATTTTTCAATGATTAACTTTAAGAGTTGTTATAGAAGTACTTAAAAAAGTGCACATTGAAGTGCTAACAATCCAAATTTTTCATAATTAGTCTGTTGCTATTCATTTTAATAAATAATTTTCCGGCAAATAAAATTTTAGTGCTCAACTCAAATAAATACAAATGCACATATTGTTAATTTCCTCGACTAAAAAAAAAAGAAAAAAATTTAAGAATACTTGTGTTATTAAGTACAAACGCTACGCTATTCATTTATGCACAATTGACTCTATTGCACGAGGTGAAAAATTTACACCGCAACAACTGTAACAATTTCCATAAATATACATATATAAAATAAGGACCCTCCAGTTGTGTAGGTAGCAAAACCAACAAAAATAACAGAGTAAAAATATATGGTTACCCCCAAAACTCTAACACAATTATGAATAAACTATTCCCTGCCACAAAGTACCAAAAAAAAAAAAAACAAAAAAATTCAGAAAATAGTGAAAGTAGGTAAAAAGTTTGAAAAATATTGCAAAAGATAAGTTTTCATATTACAGCAGCTAGCAACACAACACAACGATGACGACAACGACAGCGACACAACAATATGCAATAATAGTAGTAGCAGCAGCTACTGATGTGGCAGCAACCTAAATACACAAACAGGCAGGCAGGCAGGCAGGCAGGAAGTGAAACGTCAACAATATGCAGCAGTAACAGTAGCATAAAGAAAAACAGGAGTTCCGCATTCAAGCATTGCACCTGCAAAGTGCTAATTTAGTGTGCCACTTTTTGGGCTATATATGTACTTGACAATACTAACAACTGCAGCAACAACAATGGCAACAGCAGGCGACAACAACAATTAATGATGGTAAAAGAGTGGAAATGTCGCAGTGTTAGGTTAGATTGAATACAGCATAACCAGTAATGGTTGCGTTGAGTGCGCAGGAGAGGAAAAAGTTTGGATAGCACTAAAATTTTATATGCGGGAAATTCACTTTCGACACAGTCGACAATGCAAAATTTTTGGAATTTTTTGAATAATGATAGCTAAAAATATTTATGCATTTTTCCTTCTTTAAAAAAAAAAGAAAAAAAAAACTTAATAATCATTCATGACAACAAGAAGTGAATAACGTTGCCAACTATTTTTATGAATAATTGAGATGACATATATATGAGGTATGAGAGAGCAACTCTCTGGTGTATGTCAAAACTTCGCTCAACGGAAGAAGTTTCTTTCATGAGTAGAAGAGTGGAAGAAAAAGAAAAAAAAATAATTTTATTCAACTACACAAATTCACATCTCTCACACTCTCTCTCTCTCTCTCTCTCTCTCTCTCTTGACATCATTTCAGGTGGAAAATCGTGGATTACGTTTGCGAGAAGTTGCTACAGCAATGCAACAATATCAAGATGAAGTGCTACCATCAGCAGCAACACTACAGCAGCTGCAACATCAACGTAATAAACATTTCGCTGCTGCTGCTGCTGCTGCTGCTGAGCAACAACAACAAGAGCAACCACAACCTTATGGTGCAGCAGCGATAGCGGGAGGCATGTCAACACATCGCAACCACCCACCATCATCAAATCGATTGCATATGAATGCATATAATGACGGTGCAGCAGCAGCAGCAGCAGTAGCAACCAATACCGGTGGCGATGAAGATCCTGGTGGAAATATTATTATTATTGGTTCGGCACAAGGTTTTCATCCGCGTGTGGGTGGTCTAGGATTGAATGCATTCTCTGCGATAGAGGATACCTCACACATTGGCACTAGTGGTACTGGTGGTGGTGGCGGTGGCTCTTTAGCTGCACCCAGCGCACGTCACGGTGGCAAATGGGAGTATTTCGATGAAGCGGGCTATATACGCGGTGGTGCGCTACGCAACGGTGAGGATCCGTATATACGAAATCGTTTCAATCAGGAAGCGAGCGATGCATTGCCAAGTAATCGTGATATAACCGACACTAGAAATCCCATGTGAGTACTGCAAAATCAATACTTTTATTCTATTATTGTATTACGTTGTTTTTTTTTTTATTTTATTTTTTTTTGTAGTAGTGAAAAGGGTTGACATAGTTTCATTGAAACTTTTCTGTTTTTAATATATTGCAGTAATAGCAGTAGATGGCGTCATGCTCTACTCACTCAGCTTTGATTGATATGGGAATAACGATTTGGGTTTTTTTTTTTGTTTATGTTTTTTTTTCATTTTATTTATGGCACTTTCTTGCGAAATTAAATTGACTGCAAAATTAAAGTGAGCGACAGAGTGAGAGAGCAGACTAACTAAATGCAATTGACAAATCAAAATGTAAATAGAGCGTGAGAGTGAGAGAACAGACTATCTAAATGCAATTTACTCTTCGTTTTATTTGACAAAGCAAAGTGTAAAGAGAGCAAGGGAATGAGAGAACAGATTAACTAAACGCAATTTACACGTTGCTTTATTTGACAGATCGAAGTGTAATAGAGCGAGAGAGTGAGAGAGCAGACTTACTAAATGCAATTTACTCTTTGCTTTATTTGACAGATCAAAGTGTAAATGGAGAGAAAGAGTGAGAGAACTGACTTCATTAATGCAATTTACTCTTTGCTTTATTTGACAAAGCAAAGTGTAAAGAGAGCAAGGGAATGAGACAACAGATTAACTAAACTAAATTTACTCTTTACTTTATTTGACAGATCGAAGTGTAAATAGAGAGGGAGAGTGAGGGAATAGATTTAATAAATGCATTTTACTCGTTGCTTTATTTGACAAAGCAAAGTGTAAATAGAGCAAGAGAGTGAGAGAACATGCTAACTAAACGCAATTTACTCGTTGCTTTATTTGACAAAGCAAAGTGTAAATAAAGCGAGAGAGTGAGAGAATATGCTAAATAAATGCAATTTACTCTTCGCTTTATTTGACAAAGCAAAGTGTAAATAGAGCAAGAGAGTGAGAGAACATGCTAACTAAACGCAATTTACTCGTTGCTTTATTTGACAAAGCAAAGTTCAAATACTCAAATCCAATTATTTCTTTCTTTCTTTCTCTTAACACTTTTAAAACGTTTTATAAATGAAAATCATTGCTCTAATCTTGTTTACCAATTCTTATAAAATTGCTATACAAAACTTTTCCAACAATACTAACAACTAAAACTCGTAAAACTTTAAATTTCTGTAAATTCTTTAGGCAATAAAGCTTTTCTCTCTTCCTTTCACTCTCTCTTTTGTTTTGCACATATACATGAATAGTCAAATAATAGTTTTGAGTATTGCTGAGTGGAGAGAAAGAAAAACTTTTATATGAAATTAACACAAATCTTGCATAATCAAATATTTAAAAAAAAAAATAATAACCAATAGCAATTTGAGTGTATATGAACCCCAAAAAAAAACTTTGCAATATTTTTTCTAAAACTTATAATTAAAAAAAATAAAAAAAAATTCTATCCTCTCCACCATAAACCAAAGCATATGAATCAATTTTATATTGGTATTTATACCTTACAATTTGCAATTCAAATTGCAAATGTTTTTGTACTCTTACACACACACACCCATGCACTTACGTTACTCCCGACATTTTTACATACATATGTGTCAATAAACCAAATGCAAAAAAAAAAAAAAGTTATACCTAGTTAGAACAAAAAAACACACAAAAAAAAAAAAGAACAGAACCTTATTGATCAAGTTGATTGCATCAACTATAGACACCGTATGAACTAACCAAACTAACTAACAAACAACAAGCTTGTAAACTTGACTAAAACAACACACTCAAGTTAGTATCCCAGTTGAAAAAAGGTTTAATTTAAACTTAATTAAAGGAGTATTAAATAAGCAGCGACAAGATTCAAAATGCTTTCTCCCGAGAGAGTAGTAATTTATAATCAAATATTAGTGCCAACTCTCATAGGTTGTTTTCATATGCAAACATTATTTTTGTTTGACACTTAGAAATCATGTGAGCATAAAAATAAAAGAAGAAAGAAAGAGCGCGACACTTAATTTCTCTAAAATCTATTAGGATTTTAAATTTCTCCAGATTTCAATGGCCTTCATGAAAATAAATTCAAATTTTTTTTTTTTTAAGCAACGCAAAGTAAAGAAAGTGATCAAGAGAGAGAGATGTGCCTGATAAGAGCAATTAAAGAGTAATCGACCTATCATTTATTACTCTTTTCGTTTTTGAAGTAAAAACGATAATCACGTTGCAGTTGCACTCATATTGCTCCACGAGCAATAATTCATTGCATGAAATTCAAAATTTGTTGTTATTTCCCGTATAAAATACAAAAATCTTGTTTGTTGTTTTTTTCATTTTATATGGGAAACAACAACAAATTTTGAATTTCATGCAATGAGTTATTGCTCGTGGATACGGGGTGTAAGAAACGATGTTACCTACATATGTAGTGGTTAGTGTTTAGCGAACGAGCACATATGGGGATAGGCTAAATACAATTAAGCAGAGTCCACTTCTCTCATTTTTTCTCTATGTGTGTTAGTGAGAGAGCCGCCATATAGCCGAACTTTCCTCTCATGTATTATATACGTGTTTGTGCTGTTGAGTGTAGAGAGTATCAAAAGAAAACAACATAAAATATAAAAAAAATTACTGCAAAAACTTAACGGAATATGTTAATAAATGTTTTCTAAAAATTTTCAAAAAAAAAAGCAACACAGTTTTACTTCTACCGTGAATGTAGGCACACACATACATATATTTTTTACGCTCTCAATTCAAGAGAGCGAAAAACTTCATATAAAAAACGGTGAATTCGACTTCAACAACAAAGCTAATTGTGATTTCTTAAATGAAGGGAAAAAGACAGAATCAAAATTAGTAAAAACGAACAAATTCACAGCCTTTCATTCGAGTTTTCGGTGATTATTCTACGATTTTCAACTGGGATGCAACTTCATATGTAAAAGTGTCACCAAAAAAAAAAAAAAAAATACAAACAAGAAAAATAAAAATGGGGGAAAAAATATAAGAAAAAACAACAACTTCAAGTAAAAACTGTCGTTTACATACATTTGCTAATGTAGAAGCGATGAAGCGAATTTTAGTTTTTTTTTTCTATACCTTCACTCCCTTCAGCCTGATTCAAAGTAATTAAAAGGATAACCAACGAGCCTGACAAGTGTTTTTACTGTCACTACAGCAATAACATGAGCAACTGTTGCTATTGTAAATTACTGTTGACAGTAATTTTATCATATGCCAACTAGTAACTAACAAACAAACCTAAAATTTGATTTAACTAGTCTTAAGCTATTATTGTGCCAGCATCCTTCTGCATTTGTAATGTATTTGTATGATCAGGCACAAAATAAACTTGATAAAAGAGGTTGACAACTCAGTCTCTGAATCGGAATTCGTGGAATGTTGAACGCAATTTCAAAGAATTTTTTTAGTTGAATAGTTTTTCTTCAGATTGCAAAACTTGCTGCACTTTTCTTTCTTTCTTCTAAGCTAATAAATAGTTCTTGAAAGATACAATATTTTCTTAGAAAAAATGCGCACTAGTTAATTTTCTTTTAATTTTCTTCGAATCGCTAGAGAATTCAATATTCTGAAAAGTTATTTGCAATGCATTGCAGTAGTTATTCGCTACTGCCAACATTAAATATTTCTGTTCTTTTTGTTTTTTTGCTAGGTTTTCACTATGTCAAAATTAATCAAATTTGCCAACATGAAAATTCTCTTTTTCTCTGTTTTTAACAGAGCATATGACATAATGAAACCCAAGCATTAGATGTTAAACAATCCTGCTTTTGTCTCGCCTCCTCCATCATGCAAAAACACAATCGGGAGAACAAAATCAAAGAAATTGAATTTTTTGTTCTCTTGATCTCTTACTTCTCAACTAATACTCTCTCATTTAAGTACAATTGCACTTTTGTACAGCTGTCGTATCTGCTACTTCGTGCAAAAACACAATCGGGAGAATAACATCAACGAAGTGAAACTTGCTCTTTGAATTTCTTGTTCTCTTGATTTCTTTGTTTTCAACTAATACCAAGGCAAAATAATAGAGAAGGGAAACTAAATTTAACTGTCAAACTATGAAGTGAGAGCGCTGAGCGTAGTGGTATATGTATAAATTGAGATCACGACACACACACACACACGCGATTTTTGCTTTGTCAGTGGAGCTCAGAATGAAAAAGAGAGCGTCATGTTGGATGCGGTTACTTCTATTATTCTGCCATCACTAATACTAACACATTCCCATACAAAAATATGTCAAAAGTCATAGATAAAATATAAATGAACAAAAATCGTATCCATGCTTTCACTATTTCATTTAGATTTTTTTTAAAGAACCAAACTTCAAAACTATATTTTTCTCATCATTTCTAATGCTATTGTGTATTTTATGTGAATATTCTCATGGCCTGCGTTAATTTAGCATATAATTAATTTGACCTCAAATAATTTCATAGATTGGTCTTTTATGATGCCGCTGCTGCTGCGGCAAATGTTAATACTTCATTAGATTTTTATCATAAGATTAAAAGTCTATGTCACATATCCACACAACGATTTTAATCAAGCAGGAATGTTATCTACAATCAGTCACTAACACACATAAACTCAGATGAATAGATTGCAAACCCAGGAGAAAATTCTAGAGCTATGTACTTAAAAAAAAAAACAGTTAAGGCGAAATCAGCGAAATCTTTTAAATTTTTTTTATATGAAGTTTTTCGCTCTCTCTTAAATTGAGAGCATTTTTTTTTTTAAATTAAGTTTTTCGTTCTCTTAAATTGAGAGAATAAAAACTACTTATAAAAAAATTAAAAGAGAGTACAGCACTCAGTCGGTGAATCCGCCTTTAAAGAATGAATTCAAAAATTGATTCAAGAAGCAATTCTTTGAAATGTATGAGCTCTAAATTGAAATTTTTATACAAAAACTACATGAACGGAGGGTTTGCTGGGTATACATATGCTCGTATATGTTCAAACTCCATTAAAAGTACATTAGTACAAGGATTATTGCCATAGTGTTGAAATAATTGATTATGTGTGTTTGCGAGAATGTGTGAATGTGTGCGTTTCGCTTCATCTATTTTCATTCTTTTGGGCATTTTGGATTTTGTATGCTCTATTTTCATTGGAACACATACACACACACATACACATGTAATGATTTTTCTTGCTTTTTTACTTTCATTTCAACCATATGCATGTATCCCCAAAGTCTTATCGAGGACTTAAAGGATTTATTCGTTTCATGAATAGCAGCGAGAACAAATGACTATGGTTTGTTGGATTTTTATTTTTTATGGTATTCAAGTACCAGACACATTGTTGAAACAACGTAGATTATCATAGAAATAATAGCATTATACAATTTTTTTTTTTTGTTATTGAAATATATTCGATTGACATAAAATGATTAAGAAAATGAGTATTCGTACTATGTTTTATTGAATTGAGATAATTCTTTTTTTTTTTTTTTTTTTTGATTTTTGGAGAATTTTAAATATGGGTAGATAGGAAATTTTCAGTGGCTGCAGGGGTCAGTGGAAAATTCTAGCAAGTTTTAGAGAATTACTTCTTTAAAACTGTTAAAAGTTGTTATCAAAATACTATTGCCTGGTTTTCACTATGTCAAATTCAATCAAATTTACCAACATGTTGGCAAATTTTCTTATAGGAAATTGTCTCTGTCTCTCTTTTTGACAGAAAATATGATATAGTGAAAACCAAACACATAGCTCGTGGTATGGAAGAAATTCAAAATGGTTTAACGTAAAAAAATACATTAGTGTGCGTGCCTCTCTCGTTCAAATAGCTGTGCGTTAAAAAAGTTCTACCACAAACCAGAGAGCGCATACGATAATACTGACAGAGCGTCTCTCTGCTTGTATTGTAAGTGAATACATACATACAAGAGAAGCACAATCTCGATTTCGGCTCTCTCAGTACTTGCTCGTATTCTCTCTGTTACAAGCAACTGCTGGAGCTGCACTGCACTGCAAGAATTGTAAATTAAAAGTCGATTGGAGAGAGAGAGAGAGAGAGCACGTCGGATTCTCTTTGCTAGTGAGAGACTTGTATGGCTTACAGTTATACCGAAATTGGAGCATTGAGCGTAGTATGAGCCAGTGTTGCCATAATCTTTAAACAAAAATATACTAAATCATCTCATACATATTATATGATTGGACATGAAAAAACAAAAAACATTTTAAAAGGGGGGAAAAAATCCCGCTTAGGCAATCTCTGTATTCGCTAATGCTTGCGATTAACCTCACAACACTCTTCCAAAGTTTCATTCACCACTAACCACATGCCCGTATATTTATTTCTATTTGCAGGTGCCGCACCAAACAATATCACAAAGACTTGCCCGAGACTAGCGTCATTATAACCTTCCACAATGAGGCTAGATCTACATTACTACGTACCATAGTCAGGTAAGTGAATCTTTCTTCCAAACACATACAAAAAACCAATCCATTCAAGATTTTCTGATTTTACGATTTTCTTAATTCAAACTTTTCTTCATTAACTCATAATTTTTACAGTGTACTCAATCGCAGTCCCGAGAATTTAATACGTGAAATTATACTAGTCGATGACTTTAGTGATCATCGTAAGTGTACACACTTCAAATCACATTTTTATAAACTAACCCCATTTTCTTTTTCCAATCCCCCCACATAGCTGAAGATGGCCTCGAACTTGCCAAAATCGATAAAGTCCGAATCATACGCAACGACAAACGTGAGGGTCTAGTCCGTTCACGTGTACGTGGTGCGGATGCCGCTGTTGCCGGTGTACTCACGTTCCTCGATAGTCATGTCGAGTGTAATGAGCAGTGGTTGGAACCTCTGCTAGAGCGTGTTCGTGAAGATCCTACACGTGTAGTGTGTCCCGTGATCGATGTCATCAGCATGGATAACTTTCAGTATATCGGTGCATCTGCGGATTTACGCGGTGGTTTCGATTGGAATCTTATATTTAAATGGGAATATTTGAGTCCATCTGAGCGTACAGTACGCTTAAACGATCCTACCACTGCCATACGTACGCCCATGATTGCTGGCGGTTTATTCGTTATCGATAAGGCGTATTTCAATAAATTGGGAAAATACGATATGAAAATGGATGTGTGGGGTGGTGAAAATCTAGAGATCTCATTCCGTGTATGGCAGTGTGGCGGCAGCTTAGAGATTATACCATGCAGTCGTGTTGGTCATGTCTTCCGTAAACGCCATCCGTACACATTCCCCGGGGGCAGCGGTAATGTGTTTGCGCGCAATACACGCCGTGCCGCTGAAGTCTGGATGGACGATTACAAGCAGTATTACTATGCAGCGGTGCCATTGGCCAAGAATATTGCATTTGGCGAGTAAGTGTGAATGGGATTTTATTTTTCTCCGTGGTTATTTTTGTGACATTCGTAGTCATGCTAGTGGTGGTTGTGTTTTGTATTAGAATTTTGTGTTTTCATTGCCGATTTTGGGTGTTTGTTTGTTTGTTTATTTTCTCAACCACATCCTCCTTTCATCATTGTTTCATTGTGTTTTTTTGTTTTCATTTCGGTTAATGTAGTGTCGATGACCGTTTGGCTTTGAAGGCGAAATTACAATGCAAACCTTTTAAATGGTATCTGCAAAATGTCTATCCAGACTTACAGGTACCTGAGTCATATGAATTTGGTCAGTTTAAACAAGGAGACAATGATTGCTTGGATACAATGGGAAATTTAGTTGATGGCACAGTTGGTGAGTACAAATTTATGTATTTCGTATAATAGAGAATTATGTACCTGAGTATTTGCTAACATACTTATTCATAGACTACAAAGAAACTCAGGTCTACAAATAAATTCAGTTTAATCGAATTTTCGTTTTAATGAAAAGAAAATAGTTAGTTGAAAACTATTTTGGGGTATTTGGAACCCTTTAGGTTTTATTCATTAAAATATGTAGATATTTTTTAAAAGTCTGCAGAATAAATTTGTCAAATTATTTATATTCTCAAATTATATTTTTGGTTCCTAAAATTTGCATCTTTTTTTTAAATAACATTCTCCGAGAGCAATTTTAAGCATGCATAGGGTATTTTTTCGTTTGTTTAAACCTTTTGCATGGAAAATCAGTGCCGCGCTGTTTTAATATGAAATTATGTCGGTGCGGGGTAATTTAATCGAAAATCGGGTATTTTCTCGAGCACCATCGAAGAGAAAAAAATATTAGCTGGCATCTCTGGTTGTATGACAAACCATAAGAGCACATGAGGTGATACTGAGAGAGCCTCTCTCTCTGCTTGTATTGTAATCGGTGATTAGTGATGATATATTTGGTACAATTTGGTACAAAAGTACATTGTTGCCAAATCAGTTTTGGTACATTTGCAATCAAAATGCAGTACTAAGTATATTTGTTCTTGGTTCTTTTTTGCTTCCTTTTATACTTCACGCAAACATTTACAAAATTATATGAGAAGACCATTACACAAGTTTACAAAAATCAGTAGATTTTTTGACTCGAACAGGAAAAAATGTTTTTACGGTAATATCATGCGCTAATTTTGAATCTGCAGTCCGTTTTTCGCTATTAGATCAGATTTTAAAGATATTTCAATTTTAGAATTCTGGAAAGTTCGGATCACTTGTAAGAATTTTTTTTTTTGTTCAATTCTCTAAGACATTTAAAAAAACTAGAAACTATAACTTACAATAAATCAGTTTCAATAAGTCATCAATTTTATATTTTTTCAAAAATAAAAAGTGTAGAGGGGGAAGGAATCACTCCAGTTCCTCATAGAAAGATTCAAACTACAAAAATTCAGAAATGAAAGAAAGTATTAGGTTAGGTTAGATTAGATTAGGTTACGTAAGGTTAGGTAAGGTTAGGTTAGGTTAGGTTAGGTTTGGTTAGGTTGGGTAAGTTAGGTTAAGTTGAAGTTGCTGTCTAGAGACACACTTAGGCCTGAACGGCCCATTGTGATTGAAAATTGCAAAAAAATTTGTGTCAAAAATGTGCTTAAATCCATTTAATTCAAAAAGTAGATAAGTTTTACTCATAAGTTCTTGATATATTTAAAAAAAAGAGTCATAAAAAGTCAAAATTTGTTGACTTTATTTCATTTTATCATTGCTTTTGGCTACAGTGGCTGCAGAAAGAGAAATCACCTCAAGGTGAAAAGTGTAAGTCATTTGTAATTCATAGCCTGTTGGAAGACAATATCAGTTTCAGCCCACGCAACCTCCGAAAACCACATAATCAAAGCTAAATGAATTTATTGCTTTAAATCATTGGTGGACTCGGCAATCCGAATAGTAAAAAACCTTGAAGTAAGACTAAGTTGTTTTGTAGCTTAAGTTAGAGTGTTCATCCCATAGCAGGACATACTAAAATTTTTGGTAATTTTTTTTTTTTATTTGGTACATTTTTGGTACATTATTGGTACATTCTTTTTTTATGTGGTACAAAATCAAAAAATCTTTTTATCATCCCCGACATTCATATGAAAAAAGCACTTGGTACATTTTTGGTACATTATTGGTACATTCTTTTTCTATGTGGTACAAAATCAAAAAATCTTTTTATCATCCCCAACGTTCATATGAAAAAAGCACGCTCTCCTCGTCGGCTCTCTCAGTATTTACTCATGTTCTCTATGCTATAAACAACTACACGACAGAATGAGACAGGACGAGAGCTGTAAATTAAAAGGCAATTGATGAGAGAGACCACTTCCGCTTCCCTTTGGTATCGAAGCGACTTAATTGTGAGAGACATTAGTGTCATTTTGTCATAGCAGTGAACTTCTCTTCTTAACCCTGTACCGACTATAAACGAAATATGTGCACAGCAAAACAGAGTTTGTGAATTTGCCTCGGAGAATATTTTTAAATAAATTTTCTTTATACAAATAGCAATAATTTCCATATGACTTGACGCAGTAAATTAATTACAAAATAAGAATTAAACTGAAAAAAAAATTACGAGAGTTATATATGCAATTGAAAACTTAAGGCACGCATTTAATTTCATACAATATGTTTAACTCAAAAAAAAAAAAGAAGAAAAAAATCGATTTTTTGTGAAACATTTACAATAAATTTAATTTGACAGTGCAGTGCACACATAAATGCCCTCAAGCAACTTTATGCCAATGGATTTCAACTTTTATTTAAATGTTTTATTTTGTTTCTCTCTTTTTTTCGTTTTTTATTCTCTTCTCGATTTCCCCCAACCCAGGACTCTTTCAATGCCACAACACGGGCGGCAATCAGGAATGGGCATACACCAAACGTTCGCAAATCAAGCACGATGATCTCTGCCTGACACTAGTGCAATTTGCGCGCGGCTCTGAAGTTGTAATGAAAATCTGCGATGATTCGGAGAATCAGAAATGGACGTTGCGTGAAGGTGGCTTCATACGTCATCACAATATTAACGTATGCCTGGATTCACGTGATCAAAATGAGCATGGCGTAACCGCACAACGTTGTAATTCAGCGCTGGAAACGCAACGTTGGAAATTTGTGACCAAAACGAAATATGCGGCGTGAGATGAGATGGCAGCAGCAAGAGCGAGAATAGCAGCAGCAGCAGCAGCAACAGCAGTAACGGAAACAGGAAAAGGAAATGAAACAGAAGCAGCAGCTGGAGGAGGAGGTAGCGACGGTGATGGCGGCAGAATCCGAAGAAGAATTACAATGATGAAGTTGCGGAAAACCATAAAGAATTAAATTCCTCAGTTGCTGTTGGTGTTGTTGTTGTTGTTACAAATTGCACACACACACACACACACACACCCCCACATATTAATGGATTTAATTATGTGTATGTATGCGTGTGGGTGTTGTTTTAATTACCTACGGCAGAAAACAAAAATACACCCACACACACAAACAAATGCTACACACACACACACATACACACATCAATTGAAATATACGCGCGTTTGAAAAGGGCTAAGCTTAAAGATAATTAAAACGAATGGAACGGCACGGAGTTTGAGGCATGAGTGATATTTAAATTTAAAACAAAAAAAACAAAACAAAACGAAACAAAAATATATATGTATATGTGAAAAACAAGAATTTCTTAATTTGTTGCTGATAATATCTAAAGATAATTATTGATATTTATTATTAATGATGTTGATTGATAACGTGTCATTACTGATGATTGATGACGACGCTGACTATTAGTTAATTTTTTTTTCTCTTTTATTTTGGTTTTTTGATTTCTCGAACTTTGGGGGGAAATATTTTAGATACGCTTCTAAAACTATTAATTGTTGGTACTTTTATTGAGTAAATGAAAAATTGCAAAAACATTAACGAAAATCATATATAAATCTTGAATTATTGGGGCATATTTAAGTATATACATACATACATACACATGCATATATATTATATAAAACTATATATATATATATAAAAAACTATATTTAGACTGATTTATTTTTCTTATATAAAAATAAAAGCTTTTTATTTTCCATGCTCTACTTCCGTTTTCAGCTAATTCAATTTATATTATTTACTATTTTGTAATTTAATTACTGCAATTTATATGTGAGTATGAGTATGAATCACACATTCCATGAGATTCTTTTCATGTATTCTTGTATAAATAAAACAAACGTTAATTTTCCTTATGTCTTTAGTGTCAATTAAAAAATTTTATATAAAGTTATAGCTGCCTACATAAATATTTATAAATTTTTTATGATATAAAGCAGTAAATTTCTTCTCAATGATTCTGCATTAATTAGTTATTTTTTTATTATTATAATTATTTTTTTATTTTTTTTATTTCTTCGTTAAACTTTCATGCCCAGTCTTCTACATGTACTTAAATTTATCATTAGACATTAACAAGCATTAATAAAAAAAAATAAATAAAAATAAAAAACACAGGCTGATAACCAGGTAAACAGAAAGTATTGATAACGCTCATTTATTTTTCAACTGGGAAGTTAGATGAGTTGGTGAAACGAGCTCTCTCTCTCTTACTCTCACTTTTTAAACTCAATTAAATACACGTAACGTAGCATACATTTCAGCGCAAATGTGAAAAGAGAGCAAACGAGTTTTTCATCTGTGAGTTGCAAATAACATATTCATATGAAACACTTCATACTTGAGCGAGAAATGTGTAGCTGAGAGAGCGTGCTGAGCGAACTAGTTGACACGTTGAAAATCACAACGAGTACAACTACTTCGTTCACTCATACATGCATACATACAATGAAAAATTGCAATGTGTGTGTGTGAAATTTTTTCACAGTTCGTAGAAATACGCGAAATATCACAAAGCTCTCTCTCTCTCTCTCTCTCTGACATTTTCACTCAACTGTGCAGCTACGGCGAAATGCTTCGTAACATTTTACAACAACAACAAATTATGCCCACACATCTTTGCCGAAATATATGACGGTCCTTATTATAGCATTGCCAATTATCACATATCATCGATTCTGTGTTATAGGCAGAAATAGAAATCGAAACGCAGTGTAGAGTTCTATTAGGTCATTTTCTCATAATCGAGCCTTCAGTCCTAAAACAAAAACTTCAAACCAAAATACTGCGAATTTTTCAGAAACTTTTCGTCTTTCAGATTCCGAAGTCAAAACCCAAGACAAAAAAAAATGTGATGTACCGTGTAATAATAGAGAATTTTTCATTTTTCTGAGGAGAGAATTTTTCATACTCTCGGCCAAAAATATTTCGCTGTCAAATTTTGGTTCAACAGCAACGAAAATTCCCAGCCAATTCTTTCTTTATCTCCGCTTACTTTTGATAAAATTTTACAGAACGTTTTTCTTTTCCACATACTCTCAAGTTAAGATAGCGATAAACTTCATAAAAAAAAAAACAAAAACAAAACAGAAAAGTACGGCACTCAGTGCTTTATGCCTCTAAGAGAAGCGAGAAAAATTTCCTCGAAATTCACCACAGCTGAAATTTGTTTTCACCAAAAATCCAAACCCCAGAGAAAACTTTAAATGTGCACTGTTTATTTATTTCAGCCTGTGTCTAGAAAAACTATTAACTTATAAATTTAATTCTTAAATGTGAATGTAAATAAAAGAAAAATAAAATAATTTAAAAAAAACGTAATAAAATAAAAAAAATGTTATTTATATTAATAAAAAAAAAGAAAAAAAACAAACAGAAGAAATAAAGTGAGCAAGAAAAAAAAAACCCACAAGTTTTAGTTATTGCAAAAAAAAAAAAAAAAAAATAATATTTTAAAATAGCAAAAATATTAAAAGTTTAAAGTTTAAGTAATTCAAAAACCAAAATTAACCAAAATAAATACCACAAAAAAATAAAACAAATTTGGCTTCATAAATACAGTAAGAAAGTAAAGTAAACCAATAAAATATTACATATAAATATATTATGTGAAGAAATTATAGCTAAAAATAATGAAAATTTCATTCTGTATATTTATTTTTTATTTTTATTAAATTTTTGTTTTTTCTTTTGTATTTTATGCATTCAAATGCAAATCAAAATTTTGCTCAAATAAGTAAATAAATAAGGTGGTAAATGATTCTGTAGATATTCAAATATAATAAAATTGCATCTGTTCGAATTTTGTGTTTTCGAAAATTTATTATATTTGCTACCAAAACAAAAAAAAAAACAAAATGAAAACCAAGAAAAACATCAAGATGTGTTCCTTCTATACATACATACAATACAAGTATAAGATATTTACTTATACTAGCATACACCCATACACACACATATACACAGTGTAACTCTACTCTACATTTATTTACTCCTTTTTTTTTGTTTTTTTTTGTTTTTGCCAAATTATTAGTAATTATTGTATTTATGTATTTGTTTTTGTTTTTATTTTGTAACAATTTTCGGATTATACCAAATGATTTTTATTAAAAAAGAAAAGAAAAAATATTCTGTGTATTAAATAAAGATTTACATTGATTTTTATTATAAAAAAAAAAAAATTTATTGGAATTTTTATTTAAAAATGATTTACTGGTCAGGTAAGTTGAGATGAAGTAACTATTGTTTGGTTTTTACTATGTCAAATTCAATTAAATTTGCCAGAAAATTTCATATGGGACATTCTCCCTCTTTGACATGGAATATGACATAGTGACTGATGAATAGGGCTGATTTAACATTAAAATTGATATAATATAGAGAGTTCTGAGGAGAGAAATAGAAGAAATATACTTTTAAATGTGCATATCACTCACTTACTAAAAAACTGTCATAAGTAAAAAAAAACGATTTTTGAGTTAATGATGCAGAAATATGCATTATGCCACATTTCATATTGTGTAAAAATTTCATATTAAAATCTTGTATACTCTGCGCGTGAGAATTATAAGATTTCTTCTTTTTCCTTGCAAAGTGCGAGTCAATTGAAAACTTTAAGTGCGTTTTCAACAAAATCACGTTTTTTGAGTTATGACAGTCTTTTAGCAAATAAGCGATATGTATATAAATAAAAGAGCGAGTAAAAACAAATAAAGTCAATTTTTGCAAGAACAAAACGTACAGCGCTCTATCTTTTTCTTATTCTTTTTTATTTATGTCGATATGCATTTGCACTAAAATAATTTATTGCAAAAACAACAAGAATAACAATAACAGTAAAACCCTCTGAACTCAATCATTCGCTAATTTGAGATGAGATTGCGAGAGCCGATGTCTCTGCTTGTATTGCCTGCGACCGATACTCATATAAAAATGTTATTCGTATGAGAAAAACCGATCACGATGTCGGCTCTCTTACAAGAACAATACAAACAGCACTCTCTCTCTCTCATATTTATTTATGTATTTGCACTAAAAACACTCGCTATTGAGAAGAAATATAACACTCCTCCTTTTTCGCAATATTACTCACTCAAAGAGCAACTTATTTTGTTCGTCATTTTTAAATAAAAAAAATAATGAGCGCTCTTTCGTTAACTGTTTTGAGTGAACTGAACGAATCCTTTCTTTTTCAGTCTCGTCACATTATTCAGCAAAGACGAGTGAGAATAATTTGTTGTTGTTGTAAAATGAAATGAAGCATTTCGCCGTAGCTGCAAATTTATGCGAAAATGTCAGAGAGTGAGAGAGAGAGAGAGTTTTCGTATTTTAATTTCTTAGTGTATGTATGTGCAATTAAGCATGTATGAGTGAACGAAGTAGTTGAACTCGTCGAGATTTATAATGTGTCAACCAGTTCGCGGAGCACGTTCTCGTCAAACAGAAAAAAACTCATTTACACACTTCTCGCTGCAGTATATATGCAGTGTTCCATTACTTACAACTCAGAGATGAAATCTCGTTTGCTTTCTTTTCACATTTTCGCTGAAACGTGCGACGGACCTAATGCTTGGTTTTCATTATGTCATATTTTTTGTCAAAGAGAGATAAAGAGAGAATTTACCATATGAAATTTGGCAACATGTGTGTAAATTTGATTGAATTTGACATAGTGAAAACCAGGCCTAATATTCAGCGTTCTTTAAAAAACTGAGTTAAAGAGCGGTTTTTTTTAAATAAATTAAATGAAGATTTTTTAGTTATCCTTTTTAATGAAAATTAATTTTTTTTTATTCTTATAAAAAAAATTTGATTTGAACGTTTGTTTTAGTGTCAAAAAAATGTGTTGTAAATGTTTAATCATCATTGTGCAAACTCAGCAAAATGAGCGACTCAACTTTCGCATCAAATGAAAAGAAACTCAAAGAGATGAAAATGCAACAAAAACATCAATTCGACGAGTGCTCTTTGGAAAGACTCAACTTACCAACAAACGAGCGAGTCAAATATTTGAGTAAAGAAATGTTGAGAGAGAGAGAGGGAGAGAGAGAAAGAGAGAGTGTAAGTCTCACTAGTTTCTAAAATGAAAAGCTCACATGAAAGACCACTCAAGAGAGTAAGAGCGAATTTCGATTGCTCTACACCAACGTAGGTCAAAGATTTGCACGCAGGCAAGTGAGCGTAAGAAATTTCACACGTACAGAGCTCAATCGATTATTGTGTATGTATAGGTGGCCACGCTCTCACAACATATCAACTCGTAAAGTAACGAATTAAAAAACTAAACGGTTTGCGTCTTTACTTATTACATTTTTATAGCGAGTTTCGACTGCACTCTGGTATATTCTAAATAAAACAGCCACCACCATTTTCAAGTAAAAGTAGCCAACTAAAAAGAAAAGCATGTAAATACTTTAAAGCTATATAAACATAAACAACATGAAATGCTATAAAAATTCAAGTCATATTAAACTTTTACAGTATTCAAATGACCCCATCAATTGGAAGAGCACCTTCATCGGTATTTCATTTTAATATAAAAAAAAAGTATCGAATATTTACAAATATACATAAACTCAACAAACTCATAAAACAAATACCTATGACTGGAATTTTTTTTTTACAATTTTACAATTTTTCTTTTGAGGTAATCATAGAAAATTTTATGATTTCTCATCAAAATTTAACATATTTTTATTAAATAAATTTAAAAAACATTTTTATAACTTGGGATGATATACATTTATCTACAACAAAACCAAAAAAATATATACAGTAACTGAAGAGGCTTCAAATAAACACCTTTACGTGCTAAAAGCAAGTAGCAATACACTAATCAAAAACAAAGCAAAAAAAATCCAAAAACGTATATGAAAATCAATAAATTACTTTTGGAAGTCTTGTCATTCTAAGACCACGAAGAAGCAGACCCGAAAAAATAAGAAAGATTTATGTCTCGAATATTTCAGCGAAAGAGAGAGAAAAAAAAAAGAAACAGCAAAAAGAAAAAAAAGTTGCGAAAAAAACCATTTAGTAAATATTTTCATAGTAAAGATTTGCGAGCAAAAATATAAACGTATGTTGGTGTGCACAAACACACACACACACACATACATATCCGCACCGATAAACCGACACGTAAATGAAGCCACATACATAGATAGGCAAACAAACAAAACTTACAACGAAAATCTATACATAACATAACCACACATACAAGCACACACACACACACAGCGACATTAAACGTAACGCAACGCAATGCCACACAAACATACACATAGCAAACCCACAAACACCGTGCCGGGAAATGATAAAACTACGGAAGCGGAAAAACATTTCAAAAGCCGTTCGGTCTCTCGCTCTCGTTGGTTGGTGGCGCACAAAAATAGAACGACCAGAATGACGCTGCTGCTAAGCTGGCGGGGTGTCTGGCTGCTGCTTACTGTTCTACACGCTGTAAATGCATAGCTGTGAAAATATTGTAACTTGCTTTTAATCGAAAAAGTTATTCACCTCTACATACATATATACACAGAAACATATAGGTATACATATGTGTGAGTGTTTATGTGCCACAACAGAAAACATTAATTCATACACACACACACATACACACAACCATGGATGCAAAACAGGAAATAGCATAACCGAAACAAACAGAGAAGATTGCAAAATTACTTTTTCTTCCGTTTTTTTTTTTTTTTGTGTTTAATTTTCTTGACGTTTAAATGGCAAAAGAAACAGTGGGGGAAGGTGAGGTTGAAGCAAACGAGCGCGCAGCTAAATAGAAAAATAGGCTCTTATAGCTAATCGCGCTAACTGTTAACTATGTATAGCTACTCACTCGTCTTTCTTTCATAGTATTCAAAGTTGCAAAGAAATGTGGTGAAGGAAGACTGTAGCTGTGTGTGTATGTGTGTGTGAGAATGTGGCAAATGGTATATAACACTAAATTACTTATTTGTACTTTTAGCTTTTGATCAAATTGATCGCTTGCCAAGTTGACCTAGTTCTAAATTCTATAGATTTCTATGCCAGAAGTACAACACAACAACAATAACAGTAGAGTAGTTTTTGCATTTTAGCATTTAAACAGTACAGAATTTTTTAACAGTAGAGTAGTTTTTCCATTTTACATTCAAAGTCGTTTAACAGTACAGAATTGTTTAACAGTACAGAATTGTTTAACAGTACAGAATTGTTTAACAGTACAGAATTGTTTAACAGTAGAGAATTGTTTAACAGTACATAATTGCTTAACACTAGAGAAGTTTCTCATTTAACATTCAGAATCGTTTAACAGTACAGGATTGTATAACAGTAAAGCAGTAGAGAGCAAACAGTAGCGAACCGTTTACCTATACGTAATTGTTTAACAGTAGAGAATTTAACAGTATAGAGTCGTTTAACAGTACAGAATCGTTCAACAGTAGAGAAGTTTCCTCATTCAACATTCAAAGCCGTTTAACAGTACAGAACCGTTTAACAGTGGAGTAGTTTTTTTATGCAACACTCAAAGAGAACAGAATTGTTGGTAATATAACACGCGGGAAGTGGAATATTGTGAATGTAAATGTGCCCTCTCTCTTTCAAGCGATCATACGAACAAAGTATTTCATTTTTCTTTTCGTTTCACCACGAGCTTGCAATAGAATATTTTTTTTTGTTGTGAATGTAAAAGTGTGCGGTCAAAATGTGCTCCCAATCTTATTTTTATCTCTAGAGAGTGATCGAATTTCGATCACTCTCATTATTTGCACATCATTATTATATAATAAAATCGGTCTAGACTGTTTAACAACCATTTTCAGGTATTTCGTGGTCGTTGATTACGTAAATGAATGTAGTGAACATTGCTATTCCATATATTCATATATATATGACCTGTAAGCGTATATATACACGCATGCATGTGCGTTAGTGTTCTCTTATATACCTTGAAGTAAACATAAAGTTGTTTTCATTTGCCTACAGTTAAGAAAACACTTTATTACATTTTATGTTTGTGTTAGTGAGTGAAAATCCGCACGTCACAGCATTTGGAAAGCAGACAGACAGACAGGCAGGCTGGCAGACAAGTAACAGCAACAGGAACAGCAGTAGCAGCAGGTCGAAAGCATAAACCGGTGCGAAAATAAACAAAGACAAAGGCACATACACACACACACACACAAACGCACATATATGCGCTTTTAATACGACGTTGTCGTCCATGAAAAGGTATCCATGTCATATGTACGTAATTTGACGCGCTTCAAAGCTTAAGCTTTCAAAATTATATACTGACACAAAACAAACACACACACACGCGGACATACACAAACACTTACATATAAACAATTTGGTTTTTATTTTTTTCCAGGAAATTTAATGCAATTTCACAAGGACGAAGCAAATTTTGCTTTAACAACAAAAAAAAACAAAAAAAACAACCAACATAATATTTATTAACTTCGTGCAGCAACAAAATTTCTTTTTTTTAGAATTTTAGAACACAAAAAAAAATATATATATATTAACGTTTCAGAATTTATGTGCACTTTGAAGCTGCTACCTTTTATATGAGCAATCAAAGTTTAAATTGTTCTGTTGCTGCTGCTTCTCACACATGGCAATCAGGACACAAACATTTATAAAACTTTATTGGCCAAAATAAAAGTTTGAAATTGAAGTTTTTTGTTATATTAGAAATAGAAATTTGCTTTGGAATTTATAAATTAATTAAAATTGATTACAAAATTATAAAAGTTTAAAGTTTATTTACATTTTTACTTCAATTAAACAGATTCTAGTCTAGTCTGAAATTTGCATTTAATTGCCAATTGAAATTTAATTTTATGTTTCAGCAATATTAATATCTTTTCACACACACACACACACACACACAAAATTTCAATGAAAACTTTATACATATGCATATGTAAATATTTCTAAAAATTTCTACTTGAATATTCTCAAAATGAAAACTCGAAATGAAAATAGCTAAGTATGCAATGCGCACTACAATCATCATTCCAAATATTAAATGATTATGATGCGAAAAGTTTCAGCTACATATTACGAGTACCTGTTTATTTTCGCTTTTTTGTCCCCCCTCCTTCGTGTAAGCACACAATCGGGAGAACAACATCAAAGAAAACGAACTTGCTCTTTCACTCTCTTGTTCTCTTCTTTTTTAACTAATACTCCCTCATTTAAGTACAATTGCATTTTGCTTGTAATTGTCTCTCCAAAAAAAAACACAATCCGGAGAACAATATCAAAGAAAACAAACTTACTTTGGCTTTTTTGTTCTCTTTCTCTCTTCTTTTTCAACTAATACTCTCTCATGTAAGTACATCTAAACTTTTTTTTTTGCTTTTGGTTGCTCGGCTGGGAGTACACAACGACGATTTCTCTTACCTCTCTTTTTTTTCTTGGTTAAACGTTATTTTGGAGGGGGAGGGGAACAAAGAACAGATGAGGTGTATTTTGCTGTTTACATATCTGTGTGTAATATTAAAGAAATAGAAAATTGTATAAAAATAGTACTTGATCAATGATTGGTTAATGAAAATTTATATCTAAAAACAAAATATGGCTGACGATCATGCCATGAGTGACAAATCTACGAATTCAAATTTAAATAACATATTGAATTTTGTGTTTATTAGAATTTAGTATAGCCGAATTGGAAGAAAATATTAAACACAAGATCACCGAATAAAAACTTTTGCAACTTTAATTAAATGGAATTGTCTTATGTATTATAAACACGTAAATCTCAATTTTCTATGTTGTCACTCCGCCTTCATCTCTCACAAGATCAAAGTTCTCTGTCTCTTTCACTTCTCTACGTCATATAACTTATTAAATAAAAGAAAAATTTAAATGTAATTGATTAAATAAAAGAAATTGAGTAAATTGAACATTTAATGTAAAAACTATTAATTTCCGCCCTATGTAATGTCACACACACAGAGTTTTTGTTGTTTTGTTTGTTGTTGTTGTACTATTTAAATTGAACTAGCACTCAGTAGAAAACTCACTAGCACTTAACTAACATCACTCACGAACGAAATGAGAAAAAAGAATCTATGTAACGAAGCAAGTTCACTCGGCATCTCTTTTATACCCTGCCCTTTCTTTCTACCTTCTCTCTGCACCTGCATTGCTTTTGCTTACCTACAGTCTCTTGATTTACACTCACATGCATATACACAAACACTTCTATAAAGAGAGGTCTACTCTATTTTTATTGTGTTAAAAGCACACAGTTGAACTGAGAATACTCGTATGAGTAATCATCAAGCGCTCCAAAGCGAGCAATGGATTGCACTCTATTGCACCATACACATACACACACATTGACGACGGCAGCTACACAACTACATCTCTCTAATTATAAAAACAACATGCTCTTAGGGAGACGATTATTTTGGCGACAGCACGACCACATGACCACCGACCACATTTGTGGCTGTAGTCAATTTTAAATCTATTTCTAATTTTTCAAGCGACAGAGAGAGAAGAGAGTTTGCTTTTGTTGTTTTGGCTGTGTTTGCTGCAGGTGGTGCCGCTTCCATTGTGTTTAGTAGCTGACTACACGGCGACAGTTATAGCCTACAGAATTTCGTAGTCGTGTGTTCGTGTAGCTGCTGTCGTCAATGTCTATGAACCATATTGCTCCATGAGTACGACGAATACGAACAGTACTCTCTCTCAGTCTCTCTCTCTCTCTCTTGATTTTTAAAATGAGCACTTGAAAAAAATCTCAACATGCCGAGTTGCCGGCATTAAGAGAAATTTACTGTTATTATTAGTTACATTGTATTGGTAAAAGTTCACACTTTTTGTTTTGTTGTTATTCGTTAGACGAATATACATATATGTTATTGTTGTTTCTCAGGTTTGAAAAGAGAACGAATTTATCAAAGTCTCGTTTTTTTGAGCAGCGGTGGCCACCTATACATACACAATGATCGATTGTGCACTCTTTCTATGGCAATGAGCTCTGTACGTGTGAAATATCTTACGCTCATTTGCCTGCGTGCAAGGCTTTAGCCGACGATGTTTTACTCTGCGTTTACATCAGACAGTTCTCTGAAGACAGTTGGGAATACGTATTAGCTGTTAAAAAGTTGAAAAATTGTTTATGTGACGTAGGCGTCTAGACAATTGTTAGGAGAATTCATTTCTAAAAAAAATGTCAGACACTTCACTTCTTACAATTTGCTCGCTCCACTCTACGTTGTTTTGTGTTTTCTCTCTCAATCGACTGAAACTTCAAATTATTGTCTACGGAAAATCAAAGACAGAGGCAAAAACAATTGTCTTTGTGTGGGTGTATTAGTGAAAAAGTGTGAATGTATTGCTATTATCTCGGCAAAACTGTCTGGTGTAAACACTGGGATAGAGTATTGAAATCATTGCTCTTTTGAGGAATACTCACTATTTTGTTTTTTTATTTTATTTTTCTTTGGGAGTATTTCGCCACCAAGCATTGTTGCTTTACCGCGAAAGGCCATAAACTCAATTTTTTGTATTTCTTTTTTTTTCAGTATTATTTCGGCTAGAGATTGCCTACATAGATGATGGAATAAAGAAAGATTTTTTTTAAACTTCTTTCATGTAGAGTTTTTGTTTTTTTTTTTCGATCCCAGTACCAGCTTATTTGCATTGCCCTATTGAGAGATGACTTCAAAAACCATTAATTTCATAGTCTTTCTAACGAGGGATGTAGCTATTTGTGGATTTTCTTACTTTCTTACGTTTTTCGTCGAATTTACTTTAAGTTATGAACTTTGAACTAATACTACTGAATAATTTTTATGCTACAAAAAGTAAGTACAAATATGAAATCAAATCTTTATTTGCTATTACATATTCAGACATGACTGAACTTAACATTCATTCATATTTGCTTACCTATTTATTTATGCTTTTTGCACAAAGGCATACTATACATAGATATATATGTACGCATATATTTGTATACACTAGCGTATCTTAGAGGGTTGCTTGGGGTTAACCCATACATCCCACTCATAGATTTTAATCATTGGGACGAATAAATATCCCCTCTCCACTTCCACTGTTCCGTTAGTGCTTATATATACTAAACAGTTAAGAGGATTTTGCTAAATTGACGCACAACATTTTAAGAAGAATTTCTGTGACGAAAACGAGAAAAAAGAAACGTAAGTAAGTAATTCTATTTCTTTTGAAATATTTGAATATTTTATATACAATTTACAACACTTCACCCACAATTAGAGACAAAATTTTGTAATGCTATACCTGAAGTGTCTTGATGAAAAATACAAAAACAAAAATTAACAAGAAAACGAAAAAGAGAACATTATATCATGACAAGATTAAAGTTAAGTACATTAAAAATTACGTAGGATAAGATTTAGAATGCTAATATTAAAAACTTTTGTTATTAATGATTTAAAAAAATATGTGGAAATAATTAACGAAACGATGAAAAAAGAAATGTATTTTGTTTCTGTGGAAAAAAAAATACACAAAACACTAATGGCAAACAAAAAAAAAAAGAGAGACAGAGAGAGAGAGAGAGAGGCACTTATAAAAAACTAATATAAAATATACACAAGAGTAGGGCAATATGACAGGCTGAGAGGAAAAGCGGGCTAAAATTTATATAAGCGCAAAAGTGAAATAATTTAGTATGTCAGTGCAAGAATGGCATAAGTAAAACGGTTTAGAGTGAAAATGAAACGCCTTAAAAGTACGAGCAAAACTGGTATAACAATTCTTTCAGAGCAAGAACAGCATAGTTTTTTATTCCGTTTTCGCTCTGAACATATTTCGTTTCACTTTTGCTCTGAACATATTTCGTTTTGCTTTTACTCTTAAGTAAAATTATTCTACTTTTTTCTGAACGTAGAAGTTATACCAGTTTTCCTCTCAGCCTCTCATATAAAGTTAAAAAAGAATGTGTCACATTCGCTTTATGCATATGTTTGTAACTAAAGAAAAAGTTTTGTTTTCTTCTTAAGTATAAATACATGTGTAGAAATACATATATACATTGAAGTAAACCTTCTTCAAATTTTATCATTGATTTTCCACATGTAATGAAATGAAAAAAGAAAGTTTATTTTTTTTTTTTCTTTTACTTTTGTGTTGAATGAAAAAAAATGTCAGTATTAAAAATAAGAAGAAAAAACTTATTCATTCATAGAATTTCACAAGTATTCAGTATATGATTCAGTAGTATTGTTCAAACAAAGTATACAAATATTCAACAAACTTTTAACTAGTTTTTCTAAAACTAAGGAAAATTACATTTTCAATGTCATGCTTAACATTGATGCAGGCAAAAAAAAAAAAAAAAAAAAAAGTGATGAAGAAGAATTTTAAGATCAACATTAAATTTAAAACAATCGATAGAAAAATAATTTTTAAAGAAGGAAAAACTCTAGCAAGAGGGAAATTAAATAAAATTTTTTTTCGAAATATTTAAAGAGCAAAATGAGGAAAGGGGGGAAAAAACTGAATGTACCATGGGACACATGGTAAAAGTGAAATTAAGTATGTTTTCTTTTTAATTTTAAAAACAGCCCTGGATTAATTTACTTTAAAAGAAAGTTCCTTTTGTATTATTGCAAATTGTAAACAAAATATGTACGCCAAATTTGAATTCGTACATATAATTAAAAATTTTAGGTATCAATGTTCAGAATTTCTGGTTTTAATTTCGAGGAACTACACAATTGGCTTATGATACCTAAAATATGAAATAAACATAGTCGATAAGGCTATTTTTTTATTTTTTTTTTTTTTTTGTGTAAATTATCTTCCATATTTTTAATAACTCTGGTGAAAAGTTTTCTTTAACAATAGCAAATTATATGTGCATATTTACCCCTCATTTATTATCTACGTTCAATGAAATCTCTTTATGAAAACAAAAGCAAAACCAAGTAGGTGTTTGTAAATTTATCGTTAACCCTCAATAATATTCTCTTTATGACAAAAAAAAAAAAAAACAAATATCAAAAGAGAACCAAACTACTCGCTGGTGTTTATTTTGTTATTTGTGTATGCAGATAATTCATTAGATAATGCTGAGAGATGCCGTTATTTATGCCTTCTCTCTCTTTTATTTATTACTTAAGCAATAATTTTTACAACGACGAATGCAATGCTTTGTTCAATGAGCGAATTTAAAAAAAAAATCCGACGCAAATTTGGTGATTTTTAACTTTCTTACTCGTCAAGCTCCTTAAATTTATATAGAATATAATAGTGTAGCACTTCTGGTTCTTCTGGAATAAGGATTTAGTTATAATAATAAATGTATAGATTCTTTTAATTCAATTTTCTATAGATTTCTGGTAAATACCGCACTTTTATTGTTCCTCATTTGGTTGTTGCTTCTCTATTATTTTAGTTTGTTTCATAGACTGCACCAACCGATACTGAGAGAGCCGAGACATCGTGATCGGATTTTTTTCATATGAATACATTTTTAGTGCAATACAAGCGAAGATGTCGGCTCTCTCAATCTCATTTTAAATTAGCGAGTGAATGACTTTAGTTTAATTTACTGTTATTATTAGTAGTTTTGTTTTTGCAATAAAAAATTCTTTCAGTTTGTTTTAAATATGCGAGAAACAGTACATGAACCGATACTGAGAGAGCCGACATCGTGATCGGCCATTTTTCATATGAATACATTTTTTGTATGCGAATCGGGTCCATGGAATACAAGCAGAGCAGTCGCGACGCCGGCTCTCTCAATCTCATCTCATATGAGCGAGTGACTGACTTCAAAAGAATTTACTGTTATTTTTAGTCGTTTTGTTTTTACAAGAAATTCTTTTAGAGCAAATACATAAATATGAGTGAGAGGGAGAGAGTGTGCTGGTGGGCATTTTGTTCTTGCTAGAATTGACTTTGTTTGTTTACTCACTCTTTTGTTTATTTACATATGTATGTATGCACATCCAAAAGTAAAATTCGGCTGTTTTCTTCGTTTCACTCCCCACCACTCTATGCTTTACTTCAATTTCAACGATGCATCGATTCTATGCATGTACACATGACTAAAGTGTCTTCAAAAATTTTTAAGAAATTTTTTTATTTATTGCAAAATATGTTAGATAATAATTAGGATAAGTTTCGTAAACTGTCGTATAATTTTGTATAGGAAATGTGGAAACTTAATACAAAGAAGAAAATACGACGTCAAATAAGATACCTTTTGAATACCCTATATATTAGTCATCTTCATGTCTGCATTTTAACCCCGTCACACTTTTCACCTGGTTTAAATCTCAGTGCGAGGAGTATGAACTAGTGGTGGTAAATCGGTGTCTCTTTTTTCTCGTTTGTTTCTACTCTCGATGGATCACAAATGAATTTCGGGTTTTTTGTTGCTCACGTACTTTTCGTTTAATGTAGAAAGGCACCAGCGCCATCTTTTCTCGCATTTTTAACTTATACCTGGTTTTCACTATGCCATATTTAATGGCAAAGAGAGTGTTTCCTATTATAAAATTGTACACATGTTGGCAAATTTGTTTTAATTTGGCACAGTGAAAACCAGGCATTATATTTAATTTGTTTGGGTACCGAAGAAATAATTGTTTAAAAGTACACAATTAAAAAAAAAAAAGAATGAGCTTGAACCACTATAATTTTGCAAACCCCCTACGTTACCCAGAACCACAAAAAGTTCACTGACTTCTCTTTTTGTATCAAATATTTTGACACATTTCTTCCAAAAATTGCTTGCTTTTTTCATTCAATTAGAAATTTAAATAAAACTATTTTTATTTTATTTAATATTTGTTGAATAGCATGTGGGTTTTACAACAAAATGAACAGATTAAACAGACAAAATGAGACAGGGACTGAATAAAAACTTAAGACAACTTAATTAAAGTAAGATGCATAAAACTTCGCAGACAAACAACTTTATCAACAAAAACCAGAACAAATAAAGTTTTGTTTTAATTTGGGCTACATATTGAAGAAAATCTTAATTTAGTTTATACCATAAATTAAGAAAAATAAAAAAAAAAAATATACACAAATGCATGCGGTTGAGAATATAAAATGAAATATTTAGACAGATTTAATGCTTGTTTGTTCCAAGCTGCATTTATTTTGTATATTCATGTGTATATATTTTGCCTGTTTGCTTTTGCAATGCAATAAATAAATGGGCAATTAACAACTCGGAAATGAGTCTAGCAAAGAGTCATTCACATTTCAGATTTCCTAATAAATTCGTCTATGTGCACTGACGGAGCGAAAACAACCCAAATAAAAATCCACTTAAATATTCTTTTAATTAATTTCATCATCAACATTTTTACACACAAAGCATTTAAAACTAGCAACTCTTATGGTGAGTATCTCAAATGTTTGGCACAGTATGCAAAATAATGAAAAATATTTTTGTAAATATTAGAGTATAAAAAAAAAAACTATAAAAAAAAAATCTGAGGTGAAAAAGTAAGGGGGAAAAAAACTCTGCGTATGTGTGTGTGTGTGTGTGTTAATATTAAATATCGATATGCAAACGCAATAACGAAATACACCTATCTGCTCTTTGTTCCCTCACCACAATACCGTTTAACTACAAAAAAAAAGAGATGAGAGAAATCTTCGTTGCCTACTCGTAAGTGCTGCCGAGTAGCCAAAAGCACATAATTACAAAAAAAGTTCAATTGTACTTAAATGAGAGAGTTGAAAAGAAAGGGATCAAGAGAACAGGAAAGTCAAAGAGCAAGTTTTTTTTTTTTTGATATTGTTTTCAAGATTGTGTTTTCTTGGAGAGACAATTACAAGCAAAATGCAATTGTACTTAAATGAGAGAGTATTAGTGAAAAAGAGAGACAACAAGAAAGTCAAAGAGCAAGTTTGTTTTTTTTTTTGATATTGTTTTCAAGATTGTGTTTTCTTGGAGAGACAATTACAAGCAAAATGCAATTGTACTTAAATGAGAGAGTATTAGTGAAAAAGAGAGACAACAAGAAAGTCAAAGAGCAAGTTTTTTTTTTTTTTGATATTGTTTTCAAGATTGTGTTTTCTTGGAGAGACAATTACAAGCAAAATGCAATTGTACTTAAATGAGAGAGTATTAGTGAAAAAGAAAGACAACAAGAAAGTCAAAAAGCAAGTTCGTTTTCATTGATCTTATTCTCCCGATTGTGTTTTTGCACGAAGGAGGGGAGACGAAAGCGGTGTGGTTTAACATCTAATGGATATTTTGTCGCATCAGAAAACAGACCCAACGTTCAGATTAAAATTATGAAATATTTTCCCAAGTGCAATGTGTAAGTACTCCTCAAAAAGAGAAACAACAATAAAAAATCGTCGCCTGAGAATTGATTTGGCGTATGCGTGTATGTGTTCGTATACCTATACGCTAAATCAATTCTCAGTCGACGAAATATAAAAAAACAAATAATAACAAAACAGAAAGTGCAGTCACAAAAACAACTAATAATAACAGTAAACATCTCTTGATGCCGACAACTCGGCAATTTTAGATTTCTTTCAATAGCTCATTTTAAAAATCAAGAGAGAGACGGAGAGATAGACAGTGCTGCTCGTAATCGTGTTCTACTTTATAATTCATTTTGGAAGCTAAAACGAGTACTCCATACCCTAGGGCATATAATGTTAAAAAACAGATTACTCCTACTATCATTCTAAGTTTAACTGGTAAGGAATGCGGTTTTTTTGTTGTTCAGTTTCCTCATCAATACTGCAGTCAGTTTGGCAAAGTCTGGATGAATATGATCAAGTAGGTGCCATTTTCTATTTTTCTTAGTTTCAACGCAGGTGGAAAGTTCTTTTTATGTATTATCTGTAAGGGTGAAAAAATGAAGAGTATATTTTGTTTTTGTCAGAACAATTTCTAACTGGGGCGCCAAAGTAATGGCTACAACTTTACCTTACGTCGCTAATTCATTCAATTATGCCTTTCATTACTTTCAATGTTTCTGTGAATTAGAACCCAGACTAGTCCAATGTTATGCCTAAACAGTTAAAGAGGCGAGCAATTTCCTCGTCAGTACTGAGTTTTAATTCAAATTAAATCAATTTTTCTTTCCAATCAGTTTTTCTTGGTACCAGCTTCTGTGATATTTACTTTACAACTTAATGCTAAATGATTTTTAACATAAATAGTTGATTAAGAAATTACTATTTGCTCCACAGTTACACTCTATCTACAAGAGCAGCACAGCAGCAGAGCTTAAGTTGAATATGCAATTGTGTTAGCTGTAATTGAAATATACATGCACAAAAACGATTTATGTCAATTGTAGCACGTAGCAGGCAGGCAGGCAGGCAGACAAACAACCAAACACACACACATGCATAAGTAAAACTAAAGAGAAGAATGTGTGTGGAATAAACACATATGCAAATGCATGTCTTAAGCGTTAAACTCTCTCTCTCTCTCGGTGTGTGTGTGTGTATGTGTTCGTGAGAGTGTGTGTTTGTTTATGCATTATGCATATTCAAAGTCATTCAGAGCAATTAAATGCAGCCACAAAAACAGTTTTAGAGCAACAGGATCCTTAGAATGAAAATACTACTAAATTCCGTCTTAAAGCAGGAATAGAAACCATGATAGAGAGGGAAATAGAAAAAAAAGGAGATAGAGAGGAAGATAGATTGCGACCACACCCATTTGCCTGTGGCCACAAACAAAATGCAGATGCGGCTACTGTAACAAGTCAAAAAGTAGCTAAGGAAAATGTACAGAAGAGTAAAGAAAAATGCTTCAAATGAAATATAGTTTCTATATATATAAAAACCACACTGGCTGCGACCACACAAAATACACACACAAGCACACACACAGATAGACAAACATTTAACATAAGAGTGTGTGTGTACATCTTTATGTGTATAAGTGCAAGTCATGTTTACATAAATTCCATACGCATCCACTTGATATGCGAAATAGATGCGGTTGAGTTTGTGTGTGTGTCTCTTGTGTGTACATTTTGTGGGACACACACACACACATACGTTACACATTCATGTGATTCACATATACATGAAACGCATGTACACACTTAGCTGTAAACTGTCAAAAAAAAAAAAAAATCGAAAAAATTGGTATCAAAATTTTTTTCTCTAGTGAAAATACGAAAACCTTGAAGTTTTTCCCTTGCTGACAGCTCTGAGCAAGCAAGCAAAGCAGAGCAATATAGTTTCAAAAGAAAATCAACAGCTGCTTACTAAAATATTTACCTAAACTTTGCCTAGCATTTTAATCAAAATAAATTTTACTAAACTAAATATTGGTGGTGGTATACGAAAGAATCACTTCGTTTGCATCTACTCGTAAGTAGTTGAGGTTAATCATACGTCATGGTGTTCCATGTGGAGGCGTTGAAATGTATACGTTTACAAATAAGTTCGCTTTAGGTGTTTTGGGAATATCGTAATGTAATTTGATAGTGTGTGGAGCTCTGCATTTGTTATTCTTGTGCAAAATTAAGCACATGCACGTCATTAGGATGTTGGCGGGTACATGAGAAAGAAATTGTAGTTGGCATGGGCGAAAAATATTCGGTTTAATGTGAAACTAAAAAATATAAAGTTTTGTGCTGATTGCTGCAGTTTTAAAACTTGCTCATGAGCTCGATAGTTGAAAGCAAAAAACTAAAAAAATTTTAAGCAATTTTATCTTTCCAAAACGTGATTTAGCGATTAAGGCATCATATTGTTGTTTTATACAAAAAAAAAAGATTTTAATTAATATTTCTTATTCGAACAAATATCCGATAGATGTTAAACTACTCCTCTTTCGTCTCCCCTCCTTGATGCAAAAACACAATCGGAGGAACAACATCAAAGAAATCGAACTTGCACTTTGACTTTCTTGTTCTCTTGACATCTTTTCTCTTTTCAACTAATACTCACTCATTTGAGTACAATTGCAATTTGTTTGTAATTGTCTCCCCATAAACGGGAGAAGAAGTTAAAAAGAAACAAATTTGCTCTATGATTTTCTTGTTCTCTTGATCTCTTTAATCTTTTCAACTAATACTCTCTCATCTAAGTCCAATTTGACTTTGTTTGTAATTGTAATTGTCTCTCCACAAAAACTCAATCGGTAGTACAACATCAAAGAGAACAAAATTTCTCTTTGACTCTCTTGATCTCTTCCTTTTCAACTAATACACTCTCATTTAAGTACAATTACGCATTGTTCGTAATAAATAAATCATTTGTTTTTGGCAACTTGGGTGTCTTTACGATTACTCATGCTCGAAGTTCGCTCTCTTTTGTTCTTCTACGTCATTCAACTAATTAAGTAAAACAAAAATTATTACTTAAATGTAATTGGTTAAATAAAATTGACTAAATTGAACGTTTAATGCAGAAAATATTTCATTTCCGCCATGTGTTATGCCACATACAGGGTTTTTTATATACTTTTAATATAATATTTGAAATAAAATAAATGTAAATTACAGAGACACTTTTTGGTTTTGATAAAGCTATTTTAGTGGAAGAATCGATGCAAAGTTGAAATTGATATAAAGCGGAGTACAAATTATCAAGCAAAGCTCTCAGTCAAAACTGTCGTCAGCTTTGACTGTTTAGTTTCGTACCCACATTATCAGTTATGAGTGACAGTCAAAGGAATGTTTTTTGTTGTTTTATTTTGACCGCCTTATCAAACAATAACCAATATGGCCGCTGACTGTCATGCAGCATCAAAAAATTTTAATAGCCATCAGTTTGAATGTCAAACCATCATTCAGTTGTACACATTATCAGTTTTAACTTACATCTTTGCTTGATAATGCTTACACCGCTTAACGCATAAAATGATTGGGAATGAAACGAAGAAAATAGACGAATTTTACTTTTTTTTACTTTTTGATATGTAAATAAACAAAATCATCTCTCGCAAGAACAACACTAACAGCATTCTCTCTCATTCTTTCTCTTATTTGTATGTATGTATTTGTACTAAAAGAATTTCTTGTAAAAAAAAAAATACGACTAGCAATAACCGTAAATGGCTCTGAAGAGAATTACTCCCGAATTTGAGATGAGATTGAGAGAGTCAAAGTCTTTGTTTGTATGGCATGGGCACGATTTCCATTCAAAAAAATTATTCATTGAGCTTACACACACTACAATGCTCAGTCGGACCGAAACCGAGAAGAGCGTACGAGTTTGCCTCGTCAGTCTCGGTCGCGAAAAAATGCTTTGCGATGCCGAACTGAAAAGCAAACTTATAAAAAATCACATAGCAAAAAGCACTAACACAACCAAACACAGTTCATGTTTACGAAAATTAAACCGGTTTCAGTCGGTGTGGGCAGTAGTTTAGTATGCGTTCGTATGGTAGACTGCTGCTCGGTCGGCAAAAGCATTTTAGTGTGTGTGTAGGCTCGTATGAAAAAAGCCCGATCATCGTGATCGGACTTTCTCTCAGTGTCGATGTAATACATATAGTGATAAGGAATGAAACGAAGAGAGCAGCCAAATTTTACTTTTGGATATGGATATATAAGTAAACAAAAGAGCGAGTAAGCAAACAAAGTCAACTCTTGCAAAAACAACACGAACAGCACTCTCTCTCTCTCTCTCATCTTTATGTATGTATTTGTAATAAAAGAATTTTTTGCAAAAACAACACGAGTAACAACAGTAAATTCCTCTGAAATCAATCACTCGCTAATTTGAGATGAGATTTAGAGAGCCGAAGTCTCTGCTCATATTGGATGGACCCGATTCTCATACAAAAAATTTATTCATATGAAAAAAGTACGATAACGATATCGGCTCTCTCACTAACTGTTCATGCGCTCTATGATACTTTGTTTCTCTCATATTGAAAAAGAACTAAAAAAACTAAAAATAATCAACCCTAGAGATGCAACAACGAAACAACATTAGATGCGGTATTTATTAGAAATCTTACAGAAAACTTTATGACGCGGTGTATATCCTCAATAATAATTACACTGTACAACAAAATGGTCATAAAAAAAAAATTCGAGTTCTCATAAGGTTTTTCTGGAATTGTTTTCGATGCTGCTGATCATGAATCTACAAACATTTTTTTCGGGTCAGGTGGAATTTTTGTGAAATGGTAAGGTATGTGATTTTTATGCTTTCTAAATATTTTGTTTTTTTTTTTTTTGTATGAATTTTTACAACATTTTCAACAAAACAAAAATTTTTTAAAAAGTTTATGAGGGGGTATATATGAAACGTAGTACGTTGACACTGCTGATGAACTATAATTACGCCAAGCAGAAAGAAAAAAAAAAACAAAAAATACTTTAAAAAATTATATCCGAATCCATGATTTAAAAAACTTCCATTTTAATTAATTTATTCTTCAAAAGAAAAATTAAATGAGATTTCATTTTTTAAATTATTTTTTGTCAAAAACGTTGTAAAAACTAATAAAACATAAAATATCTAAAAAAAAAATTTTTTCCCCTAAAAATTTTTGGAAAAATTTAGATCGAAAAAATTTTTTTTTTTTTAAATGTTGTTTGTTCAATAAAACGTGTAAAAAACATAAAACGTCGAAAAACATTTTTTTTCCATACATCCCTTCTTTATGAAAAAAAATGTTTTTGAAAAAATTGTTTTTGATAGTTTTTTAGGAGACTATGAAAATTAAATCTAGAGGTTAATTTTCAAAGTCATGACTTTTTTTTTGTTGAAAACGTCGTAAAAATTCATAAAACGTATAGAAAATACAAAAAATCGAAAAAAAAAATTTTTTTCTTCACTTAATTAAAAAACATAAAATCATCAATATAACAAAAGCTCGGACTGACCTGAACAAAATGTTTTATAGATACGTGATTAGCTTCGAAAACAGCTCCAGAAAAACCAAATGAGAAAATTAGAAAATATTTTCGTGTTGTATAGTGTAATACATAATACATGTATTCCATATTTTAGCTGTCATAAACCAATTTTATTATTCAAAACACGAATTCTGAGCATTGAAGAGTTTTTTTGATTTTTCCGACTCCAAATAAAAAACCCACAAGTATCACAAATTATTTCCAATCAAATGAAAATTCCGAACACAAATGATTTCAAACGTAATATGCTTTTCAATTCTACAATATCAATCAAACAATTACCTCAACACTAGCTTATTAAAATATTTGTCATTTCAAACACTTGATTATTATTTATTATTATTATTTACGTTTTATTATTATCTGCTTACACATTCAACAAATTAAATATTGCTCATACGCCACAGATACCTGCAGCAGCATTCTATGCATATTCACACATACAACGACATTAATTCAATTAAAATTATAGCTGTGGTAAAATTAAATTTTTAATTTAATTTTAACTTTATCTTTTAGCAAATAAATATGAACTAATTTATGAGTTTTATTTGCAACTTATTACGCATGTGCATGTACAGGAGGAGGATATAAAACCTAAATAAATAACTAAATAAATGTGGAGAAAAAAGTTCCTCATACGCCCTGCATGCCAATGCCACTCATACATATTTGTCACACAATCATAATGAATGTCATACATAAATGCAAAATGTGAATTTGATTTGATTTGAATTAACATATTTGTATAAAAATTTATGCGCATACAAATGAAATATAATGTTAATCATATGACATTGTTTTTATTTGTGTTCGATATTCAAAATTGAACTTTTGCCTTTTGCCCCAAAGTAAAGCAAAACCAAATAAAACAAAACCGAACAACCCATCATTATATTAGCCTGAAGGCCAAAGTGTAACATGCGCTTATCTTAAGCTTACAGTAGCTATATATACTTCAAAACACAAACAAAAAACAACAACAACAAAATTGATGTTTACTGAGAAGCATTTTAGCAACATGCAAAAAAAAAAAAAAAAAGAACAAAAAAATGTGACACAAGTCAAACACTAAGTACAGACACACACACACACACACACACATATCTATTCGCTATGTTAAAATAAACTTTCACAAAAATAGCTTCAATCATAGCCAACAAAAATAACAAAAACAACAACAACAAAATCGCATTACCTCCATCTAGTACCTCTCTAGGAAAAAAAAACAGAAAAAAACCAGCTCAAAAAAACTCGTAAAAGAAGTGCACAACTTGCGTGTACAAAAAACGAAGATGAAAAGCGCAGAATTGCATTTTTTTTTCTCTCCTGCTACTAACCAAACATGCTGTGTGACAAGCATGCATTCATCTTCTTTAGGATTCATGCTGTTCTTGTTGTTTCTACTCTGTGATGCCAGTTTTTTCATGTGTGTGTGTATGTGTGTGGCACCGCGTTAGGTGCACAAGAAAAGCATCAATTGGCAATAGTCCAACAAACAAACAAAAAATTCCCAACTCTTAAAAGTACCGAAATCGTATTCAAATTTTGTTTCCTAGCAGCAAAAAGCAGTTACCAGGTACAGGCATAGAAATTTTTATACTTAGGTAAATATATGGAATATGTGGTCATGATTTATATGACCTTAGCTTATATTGTATGCAATGTCATCAATAAATGATTTGTTTATTTAAACTATATCCTGAAAAGACGAATTTTTTTTAATGAATTTGTTATGCTCTCAATTTAAGAGAGCAAAAAAACTTCATATATTTATGTTAAACAAACGAAAAGAGAGAATGCGGCATTTGGTCGGTGAAGTTTTTACGCTCTCAATTTACGAGAGCGAAAAACTTCATATAAAAAAATTAAAAAGAGAGTACGGCAATCGGTCAGTGAATTCGTCTTTTATTTCCATTTTCTCAGTATGTTTCATACTTTGATTTTACGTTGCCAATAGTTACGTTGATCTCGATTCTCTCTCAATGTGTTGTGTAAATTACCATATATATACATATGCATATATACATGTATGTGTGCAGGTATAAGTATGAGATAATCATATGTATGCCAGCACCAGTAAAACAGAGAGTGAGAGTGTGAAACAGAGACAATAAATATTAGCAGTGATGCCAGAGTTCGTTGATTTTGAATAATAAAACTTGAAGGAAAACGGTTTTCGTGCTTTGTGCATTTTTTGTAATTTTTATATTTGTTTGAAAGTGCAACAAAAGCTGCTCTACAATATCATTATAGCAATAAAATGTGTTTACAAAAATTTTATCTAACAGATAAATCTTTCAATATGGTAACACTGAACACAAGTTAAACGCTACCTCTCTTATTCTCCATACAGCAATAAGAAAAGAGAGTAAACTCCAAAAACAAAACAAAAGCATAACATTTTGCAAGATAAATACGCCAGTGACTCGAATCGTTCAATGAAGTGGCACTGAGAGAGCCGAAGCCAACGACTCTGCTCATTTGTATAAACCCAACTCCTATATGTTTATATCGGCTCTCTCAGTGTCGTCTATGGTATTAGTATGGATAGAATAAGAGAGTACCACTCATTACTCTACTCTTACATACATAAGACGAGTAGTACTCTTTCTATACACTCATACTCACAACGGTTTATACGATGTGTTGCTCTCTTTTGTAAGACTTTTAAGAGAGTTCTATTAGTAGTGGTGATTGCTTATCGCTGTGTACTCACATGCACTTAATTTTTCATGATGGATTATACATAAGTCGCAAAAAAGCAGATCTCTGCTACTTAAAGAGATATTAATTTGTTACTCATACGCCATCGGTGCCAATAACAATCGATGTATTTCTCATTTGCTTTGCTCAATAAGAAACATACAAAGCATGTGGTAAAATTTAAATTTCTAGCTTTATTTCGCTTTCATTACCTTCATTATAAATAAATTAAATTTTATTTGTTCTTTCAACCAAATTACAATGGACAAAAATTCATTATACGTCATGGACGCCAGACATAAAAATAAAATAAAATGCATTTGCAATGAAAAAATTTGAATTGGATTAATACAAATATAAACCATAAAATTTAGAAAATTTAATGCTAGACTGAAGCACTGATGACTACCATAAAATATGCAAGATGACACCGAAAGTCTTAGATAGAAATTCCGGGTTTCAAGCATTGAGAGTCATCAGTTTTTACATCCGACACAAATCTGAATAAGTTTCTTATACGAAACTTTGAACCAAAACATACGCAACATTTACAACATATCAACAACCGCTTTAAGCAAAACTTTCTATATCTCTTCCTATTTATGTTCACAGTAATTTTCGTTACTCATACTTTCATATTTATGTATCCAGCTAACATGTATACTACTACGTGTGAAACTTAAAAGATTACACAATTTTTTGAAAATGTTTCAAGTTTTGGCAATAGCAGCAACAGCGGATGCAAAGGTTAAGGTGTAAAGAGAACGACGACGCGCATGACATTATGCTTAGGCTTAAGCGAATTTTGATGGCGTTGGTGTGCAATAACATAAAATATTGGGCGAAAAAAAATGTGCTGCTGCGACTACGCCCAAGCTTCCATTTGGCTTCTATTACATTAACATTGCTGCCGCAGTTACACTGTCACAGGTTTGTTGAAGTTACCCACTTAATGGATGATGGTTTGTCATGTGCATGAGATTAATTAGAATGTACACAAACACACAAACAAGTCATATAGAAATATATAGAAATGCATATAGGTTAATATACCGAATACGTGGCATTGGCAGCAACATCACCAGCACTAACTTTAGCTTCATCCTCAGCATAATCATCAAAGAAATGTATGGTTATGTTTATAAATTATTACAAATATTGAGACATATAAGCGCACAAATACACACAAAATCTATTTGTACACACACGCAAGTATCAGTTCAGTTAATTTAAAAAAAAAAAAGAAGGAAACACGTGTTGCTACTTGAATGCAAATATAAATTATATTGATTTTATGATGTATGTTTATTATTGGAAATTGATTAGAATTAACTTGGATTTCTCGGAATTTTGTTTCATTATTAAATCCAGGGAATTTCGACAATAAATAATTTACATAAACGCGGATTTCAAACTCACATGGAATATTGTATTGTATGTATTGAAGTGAAAAATTCGATATGAAAAAGTTTTTTAAAATACATTGACATTTAAAATGTTGTACTTGAAATTTATCAATTTCACTGACAGAGTTTCTTTTTTACCAAGATGAATTTTTTTTTGGTTTTGCTCATAAAAATCATAAAAATAACACACGTGACTGCACATGACAACAATTCAAATTTAGTAATTTTTTTTTTTTAATACAAAACTCACGTGATTTTCTATTAAACCAAATATAATTTTTCATATACATAGACAATTTCCGGAATTTATTTTTGTTTTGAATACTTTTATATGAACAAATTTAGTTTATACTTCTCTACCTGAATAGAGCCAAATTTAATTTTAAAAAACTTTTGAAAAGGAATTTGTAGTACCAGATTAAAAGGATTTATTAAATTTGGTGATTTTGTATTATTTCACATCATTGCAAAGAGCACATATCATAAGAGCGGGAGAGAAATTCACCTCACTCTCTCTTATGTATGTGTTGAAACTGTGCAACTCTTGTGTGTACATTTTTATATTGGCAAATGCGCTAGCAGGGGGAGAGAGAATTTCGAATTTGGCATTTAACACATTGTCATAGAGCATATGAGATTTTAATGAGAGAGAGAGAGAGAGCCTAAGTCTCTGCTTGTATAGTATCGTCGATCTCCACACATTTAATACCAACAAATAATTCTGTCATGATTAAATGTATATAAGTATTTTGTTTTCGACTTGTGTATATGTGTGGGTAAATTGAGTGAAACATACCGAGTAAATCCGAAATGCTCTCTCATGTGCATACAAACTCCGTTCGTATTTTAGTTTACTCTACTCTCTTCTACTAGTTTTTTGGAGTAGCACTTTCATCCAACGCAGCAAGTTGAGTGAGAGGGGCACATCGTACTATACAGTTATTTACATTTTATACATTTTTGAAATTCGCACTTACCGTAAACTCAGATGTTTATACAACAAAAAAATTCTTACGTAAAATTTTTTTTCCCCGCTTTCAACAATTTGGCGGTTATGTCTCGATAGACGAGCATACGAGTATAGACTATTCACAAAGAATTTTTTTCGGCGTCGTATCCTCTAATTTGACATTTCCAACAGAAGAGAAGAGAGACTTATCTCTTTTCACCTCTCTCTCTCTCTCTCTCTTTCACATTCAACTCATGCATCTTTTTAGTTATTGCTCTCAATAAATTTAAATTTTCTATAAATAGCATATATGGAAAATAATAGATTTAATAACAACAACAAATACACAACTTCTTTTATAAATGGTGCAAACATGAATTAACTATAAATTCTTCTTTTCATTTTTATGTTAGTAAAAAATATGCATATTTTTCAGACATAATAATCTCAGTTTAATCCATAATTACTATTCTTTATACTTTGGTGGCACAAAAATGTTTTGTCATGGCATCGCGCCGCATTCAACAAAAATTACAAAAACATCACATGAATAGTTGTTTTTACAATTCTAAGCCTTTTGTTCATGAGATTTCTTTATGGAAATGTAGATTGTTTTCTTGTCTGTTTTTCACCCTTTGTGCCGCTAACGTACTATTATAAATAAGGAGATTAAAATGAATCCTCTGCAGCTATTTTTTTTTATTATTCAAAAAACAAAAGTAGATAAACAAATTAAGCCAAGTCGTTAAATCCTTTGCTTGACTCTTTCTCATTTAAAGTACGAATACAATTACGGCGGCGACTGTTGACGATGAGAGAGCACAACGAGGCCAAAGCGACAGCTATAAGCACTTGGTTCAACTTTTTAAAACCTCAATCTATTAATTTTTCTGCTGAAAACTTGGCACCACTTAACAATTTACAAAAATATATCAACAAAATATATCATGACGTAGCTATTTCCTTACAAAATTCTAACTGTAGCGATTCGTCGCTACGATTTTGTTTTTGGTTTCTTTCTTCTTTATAGTTCTGCGTTTAAAGAATGAGTCGCTGTCGTTAACGTCCCAATTGTAATCCGTTCTCTCTATGCTTAATTAAATTCTTTTCGTGAGCGCGGATATTTTGCATGAATTAGTTTAGAAAACAAGTTAAAAAAAAAAATAAAAACAATTGAAGTTAAGCAAACTGCAGCAATTAAATCTGCTTACGCGCAAACGAGACGAGACAAATTCGTTTTCAGACGTCAGCCGAGCAGCGTCTATGCTTGCACGTAATTTGACATTTACTGTTAGGTAGATGAAATGATGAGTGCTTAAAAGAGAGAGTGAGAGAGAGAGAGAGAGTAGTAGTAAAGTGTGGCACGAGTATCTCATTAAATCTATAATTTTTTTTTTTTTTTTAAACTTTTGCTATTTTTAAGTTTGCTAAAATTACAAAAATCAATTGGAATTAATTATACATAATTATATGAAATTTTTATTTCATAAAGTCTGCTTGAAAAGGATTAGCTTTGCATTAATTAAGGATTCATGAGATTACAATGAAGAAGTTATTAAAACAATCTGCTATTTTTAATCAATATTTATAACTTATTAATTTATTTTTGTGACGACAGGAAATATCAATGTGTAATATTGGAAGTATACTTGTATACACAAATCATCTTTTTTATTACTCTATTATATTTATACTTCATCGGAGTTATACACATACACATGTAACAGGGTTCTTAAGGCGAATTCATCGCAATCTCTTTTCATTTTCTTTACACGAAGTTTTTACGCTCTCAATTTAAGGGGCGAAAAACTCGGTCAAATTTCATTGAAAGTAACGATGAATGCATTTTGTTGTTGGCTTCTCTCACAAATTTGCATTTATGCAGTTTTAAAGCGAATTGACCGAACCAGCAGTTTTCATGCTCTCAATTTAAGAGAGCGAAAAACTGGGTCAGAGCAATATCTAATATAGTGCGTAAAACAATAACAAATTTCATTTAAAGTAACGATGAATGCTTTTTGTTGTTGGCCTCTCTCCCAGATGTCCATTTATACACTCTTAAGGCGAATTCACCAACCGAGCGCCGAACTCTCTTTTCATTTTTTTGATAAGAAATTTTTACGCTCTCAATTTAGAAAAGCGAAAAACTCAATCGGTGAGTCTACTTTTAAAACAAAATTTAATATGGCGCGCAAAACAAAAACAAATTTCATTAGAAGTAACGATGAATGCTTTTTGAGCAAAGAGGCAACAACTACAATCTATGCTAGGATAATGAAATCTCTCAAACAAAGTTTTGCCAAAAACATTAATCTTATCTAATTTCAATATTAAACAAAAAAAAAACTGCATGGATTCAACTTTGCACAACTGAAATCTCACCACAAAATCTTTTATAAAAGTTTACTTGATTTGCAAACTTCAATGCTCATCAAAAACTCTTTCTTCACTATTCATCAAATTGCACTAAGTCAACTTAAATAGAGTTTTCAAAATTTTACTATGCTATGGATAGCAGATAAGTAGTACAGAAGTGCAAGTGGATGATATTCCCTCAAAATACTGCAATACCAAAGACGATGACGCGATGATGACGTTTGGACATTGCATGTCTCTCAATACTCAATTTGGGTTTTCTTACCACTTAAGGAAATTAGTTTTGCAATTTTCATTCAGTTTTTTTTTTTTTTTTTTTTTGGTTTTGTTTTAATGTTTACTTTTTAGCCAACTTAACTTAAACCAACTAAACAAATGCTTTTAAACGAGCACTTAAGAGAACGTTTATTAAGAAATTTAAAGCCAAGTCAACAGGTGAAAACTTTTCATCTACTCTGTTTTTGTTTTAAAAAAAAAAACTTTGGTTTGCGTGCTTGTTGCACTCTTAATTTTACTTTGAAATTTTCTTTTACTTTGTTTGTAACTCAATAATACGTAATACTATTAACGAGCACAATAAAAAGGAAAAGTAGAAATAACTAGTAGAAGAAAATGAAATTATAAAAAAAAATAAATATTAAAAAAAATTGTTATAAAACTTAACGAGCAAAGTTTCGGAGCATTCGCATAGAATTAGAATCCAGGTTAAGACTTAAAGTCTAAGTAGAAACTTTTCTATACTTTTCGTTCGCGGTGGCAGCAGTTGCTTACGCTGATTTTTTTTCGCAGAAAAAAAAATCCCTCTCAAAATGTATAGCAAAATTTGCGAAATGAAATACAGTACTATTAAAAAGAAGAAAAAAAATGTTTTGTCTTTTATTCCATTTTTGCAATTGTTTTTTATGCATAGGTCAAAATATGACAGCTTATTCACAGTTGCATTACATCAAGTATGCTCCTTGCTCTCTCTCGCTCTTTCACTTTTTCGCTCTCTTTCTCTCTTTCTCTCTATATTTGTCGTTCAAACTTTTACTATTTATAAAATTCCGAAAACAAAAGAGCAAAAGGCATTAGACATTCATATTTATAACTTAAAAATTATGACAGCTGTAAAAGAAACAGAAAAGCAGATATAAAACTGAAAACACTGTGCACCAAAATGGAATAAATAAAATTAACAAGAGAAAATTCTAGAAGAGTTGAAATTCCATTTGAATATTGGTTTATACTACATCATAAGCCAAATTTCATTTAGACTATATTCATTAAAAATATTTAAAGTTTTTGAAGTGAAATTTTTAAGTATATTTAATGAATTTGGAGGGTGCCGAAATCTGTATCGGCAACCTTTTGTTTGACGAACTATTTTATTTTATTTGGTTCTCTTTGCATGCATCAAAAAATTACAACAAACTTACTTCTCTCACTCTCTTTATCTTGTCAAGCAACGTTGTTGTATGTAAAAATACAGAAACAATGAAATGCATATAGAGATGGGGAGTGAAACGACGAAGACAGCCGAACTTTACTTTTTATTGTGCATATGTATGTATATAAATAAACAAAAGACCGAGTAAACAAACAATGTCAACTCTTGCAAGAACAATACAAACAGCACTGTCTCTCTCATATTTATGTATGTATTTGCATGAAAAGTTCTTGCAAAAACAACACGACTCACAACAGTAAATTCCTCTGAAATCAATCACTCGGTAACTTGAGATGAGATTGAGAGAGCTGATGACGTCACTGCCCAATTCATATGCAAAAAAATTATTCATATGAAAAAAGTCTGATCACGATGTCGGCTCTCTCTCATATTTAAAAAAATTTAAAGAGTTTTGCAAAAGTAGAAGCAGAAGAGAGAAGCAACAACAAAGCATGCAGAACAACAATAGATGCGGTATTTAGCAAGCAGCAATAGAAAATTGAATCAAAATATTTATTTCATTTTTTAGCAAATATCAAGCCTGAATATTGATATTTTTAATTTCTAATTATATTTATGTACGAATTCAAATTTAGTATATTTTGTTTTTAACTTATATCGTCCCCACGATCGAACAGTAACTTTGAAAATTCGTCAAAAATACATTTCTAAAATTTTTCCAAAAGTAATCACTGTTTAATATTTTTATATATACTGACTTTAAAATTGCATTTAGATAATTTAAAAATATTGCATTTCATCTGGCTTCAAAGACAGGTGAATGGACATACTTTTTTGGAAAGTAGTTTTGAAAATCAACAAAAAATAGTAAAACTAATTATTTTGCATTGAAATCAGAAATTTGCATAAATAAAAAAAAATAACAAACTTGATGGAAATTAATTATAACTTAGAGGTCCTCATATATTTTTCTGAGGCTACAGCTGGCTAAACTTTTGTAAAAAAAATATATGGAGAAATAGGCAAAATTCAACAAAAAATGGAAATTTTCCATTTTTAACTTATAATAACTTCTAAAATACTGTGTTAAATACATTTAACCCCAGAGAATACTTGTTGGTAGTGAGGTGGCGTTGAAATTTTGAATTTGTTTTACACCTGGGCATCTTATTTTCTTGGAATAAGCCAAAAACTACTGTACTCTCTTAAATTCAGAAACAATTTTTTTTTATTTTTTTAAGTAGGTACTAAAATTTTTTATTGAAGACATATGGAAATTGTGTTTTGAAAATTTTCCAAATTGGATTATTGCATCTAGTACCGGGACGATATGGGTTAATTTGCAATAATTCAAAGCGCATTTTTTTCTAATCTAAATTAATCCGCGACTGCCTTTATAATTAAAAAAAAATAAAAATATGTTTTTCCCTATGACACATTCAGACACATTAGTTTAGAATCAATCTAAATTTCCGAATATGAAAAAGTTCAAACAAAGAACACAGCAAATCAATTACATATAAATTACAAAAAGATTTTTACGAAGCACACAAAGTGGCAACACTGGTTTCAACTGAACTTATATTTGTGCACATGTTTCGAAGAGAGAGAGAGAGGGAGAGAGAGATCTGCAGTCAATTACAAGCCTTTGTTGTTGGTTTACCTCTTTTACGGTAAAGTTAGACGTCACCGATAGATGTCGTTAATCAAGTGGTATACAAAAATCTTTATGACGAATGTTAATTTCACTCTCATGTTCAATTCGCTCTCTTTCTCTCGCTCTCTTTCTCTCCCTTTTTCTTTCAAGAGTATTACAGCATTAAAGCTTCACGATCTTCAATCTCTCTAGTATCCATCATTTTATTCAACAAATAAAAAATCTGAAAAAGGAATTATCAAAAACATTTATAAAATCATCAATACGAAAATCTCTTTTACTATGTTACACACTGTAGCTACTACCATTTTTCAATACGTACACACATTTGAAATGTAATAATATCATGATGAAAAATTACGCGACAAAATGAACAGCAACAACAATAGCAATAACAAAACAAACAATGAAACAAAAGTGAATGTGTTGTTGATAACAATAATAATGCTACACCCATTCGCCATGCCGTCAACGTCATCATCATCGTCGTAATATCGTAAAACAGTTGACAACAACAGCTGTCAACGCTATAAAAAAGATGGAGGAGGCAGTAAGGCAAACAGGCAGCAAGAGCATGAGAGAAAAACCCCATAAGTGCCTAGTACGCAACAAGGACGTAGTAGTAGTTAGAAGGAAAAAGGGGGAGAAAAGGACGCGTCAAAGATTGTACGCTGTCATTGTTTTGAAATATTCAATTTGTTAAATAAAACAAAAGCTTGAATTCAAATGATAGACACTGGTATGAATGCATACCTTACAACATACACACATACATTTATTTGAAAGCCTGCCTATTTATAAAAATGTGTATGTATGCATATCCTTGCAGAGTCCTTTATGCTTCTTCTTCAGCTTCTGCTCGTTGTGTATATTTACATTTAGTAAATATAGTAAAATGGAGATATTGTATGTACATAATGTAAACCAAAACAAAACTTTGTTTGCATACTAATCAGTTTGGCACTTTGTGTGTGTGTCTGTGTATGTGTGTGTGTGTCTGTGTATGTGTGTGTGTACCTATCCTCATAAATATCATCATCATTATCTTCTTGACATTCTTGTCATCTTCATTATTATCATTTATAAATTTTAAGATGTAAATGTATCATCACAAATGTCATAATATCAAATAAATTTATTTGACATTCTTCAATTAAAAAAACAAAACAAAAAACTGAAATGAGTCCCTTTTGCACTCGTCACATGATGTGATAACATACTTTATGCATTGTTGTTTATTTGATTAGAAAAGTTTTCGTTTTTATATTCCAAAAAGTGCAGCCATAAGTTTTTTATTAACAAATTTTTCATTTTCCCAGATATTTTGTTTCTTCTTATAATTCTTAGGGCCGTTTTTTCAATGTCCGATTAAGCACTAATCAGAACTAATTAGTATTACTAACCGTCGGTTAAAGTTTAGATTAGTGCTTAACCGGATATTGAGAAAACGGCCCTTAAATAAGAAAAATTCACTCACAAAAAAAAAAAATATTTAATGACATAAATTTAGTTATTTTATACAATAAATATCTATTATTATTTTTATTGATTTTAAGAAAACAAAATTACATACTTTTTACTAATTCGTGTTATTGAAGAGCAAAGTACTGCCGAATACAACAATGTGCATAGTTTTTTCAATACGTCAAAAAAAATATTACTTGTGGCATATTTTTAGGCTTAACATTTCAATACTACAAAAAATATATTTCTCGTGGCATATTTTTAGGCTTAGTTTCTTTTTATATGACAAAAACAAATATTTCTCATAGCATATTTTTAGGCTTAGGTATATATTTAAACTATTTGAGCTTTTGTGAGCAGTTAATTCATGGAACACAGCGAGACGGTGTTTAAATTTTAACTAACCAGTAAATTAATAAATTTAACAGTACTTTCAAAACTTTATAATAAATGCCATCTGTTGGACACATTTCTTTACAAATTTAAATTCAAGTATTTTACCGCACAAATCTAAAGCAATCATTTGAACGAATGCTTGCTTAAATTCGGAATGATCATTTCTTTGGGATTTGTTCTTATCTCCTTTTTTCTCCTTCCTTTATTAATCTACTATCTTGTTTTTATCTTCTTCTTCAAATCCACAACCTTATTCAATTTCATACTCAATTTCTTAAATTGTATAATAAAATACAAAAGAGGCACATTTTCGGTTTTCGGTTTTTGTATTTCGTATTTCTAAAACTTTACCACAAATGCAAAAGACATAAAACCAAAATGCCGCATGTACTGCATAGCTATACACATGTACATATGTATATACTAGTTGTATATATGTATATACAGTGTACATTGATCCCAAGAATAACCAAAATCGACATGTTAACAAAAATTTTATTTTGATTTTTGTAACAATAGCAGAGTTGCAGTGACAACTGCGAAGACAAGGATATATCAAGGACATAATTTTTATAGATTTATGTATGTAGCGTATATATATGTAGGTATATTCATAGATACAAAACAAACAAACAAACAACAACAACACATTTTGGTCTAGTTTTATTTTTTGAGGCTGGCGATAGTGAGTGGTAGAAAGAGGGGGCCAGCAAAAACGTACAGACAAAAATTTCAGACGTTATTTTCTTCTTGTTTTTTTTTTTTTTTTTTTTTTTTTTTTTGGTAATAGAATCTGACACACATGCGTTGCAGTATTAAACTTGAGTTTATTTTATTATATGTATGATATACATTTGTCATAAAATCCTTTTAGAGCAATGAAAATAAGCTAATGTTACTTTTTTGAAATAGAAATAAAAAATCTATTTCTAATTCTAGGGATCATGTTGCAATTCAGGCTCTCTAATGATAAATCAAATTTTTAAATGGAAATAGATTTATATGCATACATATATGTATATACTATAAGGAGCACTCTGTTAGAAATTTCGTCTAATTCCTTATACCCAACTTTTTTTTTTACCTATTCTAATGTCTGGTTTGCACTATGGCAAATTCATAAAAATTTCGCCAACATGTCGCCCATTTCATATAAAAAATTCTCTCTTTCTCTCTCTTAGGCATGGAATAGTGTGAGTGAGAACCAGACATTAGCTTTTAGCAGATTGGAATTGGAACAGGTTATTCTCATTTAGATCTCTCATGGTATGGGTAAATTTCAAAAATGCATAAAATGTAAATAACTGTATAGTACGATGTGCCTCTCTCACTCAACTTGCTGCGTGGTATGAAAGTGCTACTCAAAACAACTAATAGAAGAGAGTAGAGTAAATTAAAATACAAGCGGAGTTTGTATGTATATGAGAGAGCACTTCGGATTCACTCGGTATGTTTTACTCAATCTACGCACACATATACATACATCATATACACAAACTGAAAACAAAATCCATATATACATTTATTCAAGTCATAATTATTTGTTGTTGTTAAACGTGGGGAGATCGATCATACTATGGTATACAAGCAAAGATTTCGCCGTAGGCTCTCTCTCTCTCTCTCTATTTCAGTGGCATCTCATGTGCTTTATAGCAGGGGTGCCCAAAAGTTTCTTATGGAAGTGCAAACACTAATACATATAAACTTTATTATTATAAAGGAACAAAAAATCATGAGTTAGACAACAACAAAATCTAAGTTGAATATAACTGTCGCCAATGTGTACCAACGAAGCATACGAAAGTGTTGTTACTTTGCTTCTTCGTATAGGCAAAGAAGAGAAATGAGAAACGAAAAACACAAAATTGTTTGTGTATTTCGTATTGCTTAATGCGGAATGCTGTATGTGTGTATTAGAATGCATAGCCTATGTGTACCTAAGTGTTATTACAAAAACAAATGTGCGCCAAGTGCATAGGACTTTTTATATTCTTGTATCAAATCGAACCATGAGGATAGAAGTGTCGTAACTTCTAAAATGACAATGTTAAGGTTATGATTGAATCTAATGTATTTTTAACCGCTCTGTTCAATGGAACTCTGCTGAAACTTCCATTTTTTACCATTTAAGTGCTTTTTAGCCAACAACAGTTTTCCACCCCATGAAATCACACACTATTACAATGTTTGGAATGCGATTACCACAAAACTATGTTTTTGAAGTTACGACACTTCTATTCATTGTATTCTTCTTGGTACGAAATGTAAATTTCTTAAGAAGCCAAATAAAGGTTCTCATACGCATATACCAATTCTAGATTTTTATAGCTATATATTGAATAGACGCGAGCATTTATGCCTGGCAGTTAAATAAATCAAATAAATCTAAACAAATATCAATTTTCAAGACATATTTTGTATTAGATTTCAAAGATTTATAGTTGAAAGAATGAAAAGTGTGATAACTTTATGCAGATGATTTTATTTGTAGCTGCCCCCCTCTCCCTACCTCGCTCTACTACGCAACCATTTGAACATAATTGAATGCCGCATTTGACATTTGGCCTTCTCTAATTCAAAAAAAAAAAAAAAAAAAATTTCAATATATTTTCTGGCCATTTTTGAAAGATTGACTTTTAAAAAAAAAAAAGAGAAGCCAATGCGTTTTCACATTTTCACAGATTCCCATTGTGAAAATCGAAGTTCCCACAAGCTTCAGTTTCTTTCCCCTCTACTTCGCTTCCCAAATTATCTTCTTTTTTTTCCAATGGTGAATCTGCACATGCTTATCATTAGCGCAGTTGCACAGAGTGATATGTTGCAATTGATGGTCTTTCCTGGAAATCGCTGCTGCATGCTGCTTGCTTTATATTCTATTCATGATGTGCCTCCACTCTCTATGGTTTGGTTACCATATTCCCTGCTGCCTCACGTTGTTGCTAAACATCCGTTTCGTTTTTTGTTTCGTCTACTTCCGGCATAATATACGAGTACAACAACAAACGTGGTTTCTCTTTTATTTGCTGGCTGCAACTATTTACTTGTTTCCATTTTTTCGTTGCTGTCGTTGTCGTTTTTTGTTTTTTTTTTTTAGTTATCAAAATATTTGATAAAAAAAAAAAATTGGAGCAAATCCTTTTTTCTAAATTGTTTTTTTTTTGTAGTTTTGTTGTTGTTTGTGCATGGATTTCCGTTGTCAAAAACCTAGCACTAATTCAAACACACACACACACAAAGAGACACATACAAGCAAAGTAAATAAATAACAAACAAATGAAAAAAGAGAGAAGAATTTTAAAAAAAAATACAAAACATTACCAAAGTGAATTGTTTTTTTTTTTTTCTTTCTTTTTTTTTGTACTTTGTAAATTTTCTTTAAAATTGAAACTTTTTTTTTAGTCATTTCAAAACACATAGATAAACTTATTCAAAGTCCAACATATATTCTCTGTATTCCTTTCCATCTTCTATTTTCTTTCCGTGTAATGGATCTTCTATTTATCTTCAATCCATTGCCATCAAATCTTAACAAGATTTCATTCAACAGAAATTTCTTGTTTATTTAAATTAATTTCCGTTTAATCTCCTTTTTTTATATAAATATTGCAATTTTTCTTATTAAACAATTTTTTTTAGGAAACGTATAAAAATATTTACCTTTTTATAGTCACTTTTAATTTTTACTAATATTTTTAGCTTCACTCAGCGAAAAAATTGCGTTGAAACTACATTTGAAATTAAGTTGCTTCTATGTAATATCAAAGATGAATTGTAAATTGAAAATAGATCTGCGACCTTCGCTCTTTTATTCTGCTTTTTCTTCTCGTTCTCCTCATTCCTTCTCTTCCAGTTGTTCCCTCCCCCTTACCGCACACTTTTTATTCTCTTCAAAAAGTAACAAATACTATGACTAGTTCGATGCTTCTTTGAGAAAAAAGCAGCGACGTAACAGAGCAGTTTACTCGAATGGTTCGAGCTCAACATAGCGTCTCTGTGACAGAGTGACGCTCTCTCTTTTCTTTTTTTTTATATGAAGTTTTTGCGTTCTCAATTTAAGAGAGCGAAAAACTACATATTTCGAATGCCGTAATTTCTTTTCGTTTTTTTTTCATAAGAAGTTTTTAAGCTCTCAGTTTAAGAGAGCGAATTGACAAATCCGCCTTAATTAAGCAGTTTACCCGAATGGTTCGTGCTCAACATAGCGTCTCAGCGACCGAGTGCCGCTCTCTCATTTCCTTTTTTTTATATGAAGTGCGTAAAGCTCTCAATTTAAGAGAGCGAAAAACTTCATATTTCAGATTTACTCTCTTTTCGTTTTTTTTTTTTTTTGTTATATGAAGTTATATGAAGCTCTCAATTTAAGAGAGCGAATTGGTAAATCCGCCACTCGAATGGTTTGAGCTCAACATAGCGCATCAAAGTAAAGTTTAAAAAGAATAAATTGGTGCGTCAGCGTCGTTTATATGTCAAAACTCCCTTATTGGCATACAAAAATTATTGATTGTGGCAGATAAACAACTTAACGCTTCAATTTAGGTGTGACTGCCATGAGGTACAACAAACTCTAACTAAACTCCCGATACCAGATAAGTATGCAAAAATCAACTAGTTACTCATCTCAAGCTTTTAGATTAATGAAACCACATGAATTTTTTTCTGCCAATGCTTTTCAATATCTTTCAGTTATATATAATGCCAGGCTTTCACTATGTCAAATTTAATCAATTTTGCCAACATGTTGGCAAATTTTATTTAAGAAATTCTCTCTTTTTGACAAGGAATATAACACACGCATTTACTTTTTTTGTAAACAAATGTTGAATATATGTGGCTTAATTAAATTTTATTGAAAATTACACAACTCAATCGAAACTTGTATGTATGTATGGATGTTTGTATGTATGGATGTTTGTATGTATGGTATGTACCCAGTTGCATAAATAGTGAGTTCCTCTCAAGAGAGCAATGATTTCATTACAACAAAAAAAAAGCAATAAACGAGACTTCGTTAAATTCGTTCTCTTTTCGAACTTGAGAAAAAACAATAACAACTATATTTATTAAATGAATAACAACAAAATAGCGAGTGTTGGTTTTTACACAAAAACAACGTCACTTAACATAGTAACAGTAAATTTCTCGTGATTTGATAGTTTAGTTTTTGACCTCGCATTTAGGACTGCACAAAAAAAAACTCAAATCAGTGTTTATAAAATAAGAAAAAAAATTAATAAATTTTATTAAATTAAATAAAAAAAAAATTTATTTAAAACGTAACAATATTGAAGAACATAATGAAGCGGCAGAAAATATTGAAATTATATATTGTGAAAGTTCTAAGAAAAATATCGTAGGAGAAAAAATTTGGCATCACGAAAACAAATCTGTACTTGCATTTTGTACATATTTATATTTATATTCAAAGTGATTATAAATTTATTCTTTAAAGTATTGTCCATCGTTAGCCACAACCTTTACCCATCTTGCTGGTTGCATACGGCATCCGCGTCGAACGAACGTCGTCTTTTGAGGCTATCCACGAATCGACCCATTTTTTGAGTTCTTCGAAAGAACGGAAGTGCTAGTGCTGTTCAGCCAGGCCATGTGTCATCGATCGGAACAAGTGGTAATCAGAAGAAGCAATGTCTGGAGAATACGGCGGGTGGGGTAGCACTTCCCATTTCAGCGTTTCCAAGTATGTTTTTACTTGCCTTGCAACATGCGGCCGAGCATTGTCGTGCTAAAGAATAACTTCGTCGTGTCTATTCTCATATTCTGGCCTCTTATCCTTTAATGCTCGGCTCAAACGCATCAATTGTAGTCGGTAGCGGTCGCCAGTGATCGTTTCATTCGGTTTAAACAGCTCATAATACACGACACCTTTCATTTCCCACCAAATACACAGCATGAGCTTGAATCCATGGATGTTCGGCTTTGCCGTTGATGTTGATGCATGTCCGGGCGGTCCCCATGATTTTTTACGCTTTGGGTTATCGTAACGTATCCACTTTTCATCGCCAGTCACAATACGATGCAGAAAACCCTTTCTTTTCTGTCGTTCAATCAGCAGTTCACATGTGAAAAATCGTCGTTCGACGTCTCTCGGCTTCAATTCGTAAGGCACCCAATTTCCATGCTTTTGAATCATTCCCAATGCTTTTAATCGTTTAGGTTAATGGTTGATTGATCAACTCCTAAAGATTCTGCAAGTTCTTGTTGCATTTGACATGAATCTTCTTCGAGTAATGCCTTCAATTCTTCATCTTCGAATTTTTTCGGGCCGCCTGAACGTTCCCTGTCTTCAACATCAAAATCACTACTTTTGAAACGGGCATACCACACCTGACACATTCTAACGTCTATAGCACAGTCAGGATAAGCTTCAGTGAGTAAACGATGTGCTTCAGTTGCGTTTTTCTTTAAATGGAAGAAGCAAATTAAAACTTCCCGCAAATGTTGTCGTTTTGTTTGCACGAAATTCGGCATTTTCAGCTATAGTAAAACAGTTTTGTAAAATTATGAAAATTATTTGACAGATCAATTCTTATAGTATTTTTGGCGCTCTTCGAGATAGAATAGCTGTCAATGTCAAAAAAATGGCGAAGTTAGTCACAATTACGAGCTTATACATTCATACTCCCAATAATAAATATGGTCATTGATATTGGACTACAACGTTATTTAAATTTTATTTGATGAATAAAATGGAATTAGAACTTATGCAGCATTGCAATATCAATGAGGATTTTTTTTTTCACTCAAATCAATAAATCCACTCAATTCAATAATAACGAAGCAAAGAGAGGAGAGCAATAGAACAGCAAATAAATAGCACTCAAATACTCATTTTAAAAATCGAGAGAGTGAGAGGGAGAGAGAGAGTACTCTTCGTTTTCGTAGTCGTTTTCTCTCTTATTATAATTTTTTGCGGCTAAAATGAGTACTACATGCCCCAGGGCTCGCAATGTTAAAAATGAGTAAAAAATGTTAGGGCTCTGTAGCAGTAGGTAGTAATCCATTAGTCCCTTTAAATCGTTCGATGATTACTCCCACGATTATCCTAAATTCAACTGGGCAAATATCTATGTAAATTTTTATGAGTAAAATATGCACTTCCAAGTTAAATTACTTGGCAAATGTAGCTTACAGGGTGACAATCGTAAAGTGACGCACACATTTCAGCAGTTATTTTCAAAAGGACGTACTTCCATTAAGTACAATTAAGTGTTAACATTGCTGAATAAATAAGCATTCATTTGAACCCCACCTCATTCAATATAACCTCCTTTAGCCTGCACACATGCCTTCAATCGATCCGGAAATCGTAGGACTGTTCGCCGCAGGACTTCCTGATCAATTTCAGTCCAGGCTTTCTCTAATGAATTTGTCAGCGACTCCAGACTGTGGTGTTGAGATGCACAAGCCTTACTCTCTAAAATACTCCAAATAGAGTAGTCCATTGGATTCAAGTCTGGCGAGTATGGTGGCCATTCTTGAGATGTTATGAATCCAGAAAAATTGTCTTTTATCCATGTTTGCGTTAATTTTACCATGTGGGAAGGTGCAGAATCTTGCTGGAAAGTCCAGTTTTCATTTCCAAATGTATCTTGGGCCCAGGGAAGAACTTGTTCATTTAAAATGCTCCGATAAACAACCTGGTCAATTTTAACACCCTCTTCAACGAATATTAGAGGGGTTCTGGCATTAGCGGAAACTCCAGCCCATACCATAACGGAAGCTGGCTTTTGAACTCGGCCAACAGTCCTATTTTGTTGCGATGATGATGTTAGCCACATTCGGTCATTTTGCGCATTGAAATGTTGTTCAACCGTGAAAATTTTTTTATCTGTAAACAAGATATTTTCAACATTTTTTAACACGGAGGAGGAGCGTAGCAACGCCTTGCATCTTTGCAGTCGCAAATCTTTCTTTTTTTGTGTCAGATCTTGAGCTTTTCGGAGCTTGTACGGCTTAAGATTAAGCTTTGATTTTGCAATGATTTGCACTGTTTCACGGTTTACTCCCACTTCCTTAGCGATTTTTCTCATTGAGCGCCTTGGATTTCGCTTGATTCGTTTACGAATTTTTTCTGTTAAACCAGTAGTGGCAACTGTTGAAAATTTTCCCCGGTCTCTATCTCCAAAACCCCCAGTTTCATTATATCGAATAATAGCTCGGTCTACCGTACGACTTGACAAATTTAAAGCCTTTGCAATTTGACGGCTACTATAATTTGCCAAATGAAATTTCATAATTTCACGACGAATATTTTCCTTGTCCATTTTTATGGAAATTTCAAAATGTAATAACAAAAATTCAAATGAAATTAAAAGCAAAGCCAATGATGAATGAATTTGCTTTTTAAATTAAAGTAACGGTAAATGGCAAAGCTTGCTGCAGAGTATTAAACTTGCGTCACTTTACAATTGTCACCCTGTATACACTAAAGTTGAGTTTCTACACTAAAGAATATAAATAAATTTGAGTGTGTGGGTTTAGTTGTTGTTGTTTCTTCACTCTCTTTCTTTTGCTGTGAAGTTTCACTGGTGAACACCCTGAAGGAGTATAAATATAATACTTATGTATGCAAATGAAATAGCATCCTTTATTTTCTGGTACTTATGTTACCAACTTAAATGCATACATATGTGTTGTTATATGTTAACTTGTGTCTATGAATATTTTTTTTTTTGTATATGTGTGTAGTTGGCACATGCTAACTTCCGTTTCAGTCAGATGTCAAGTTGACATTTTCCAAATTTTATCTCTTTTTTTTTTTTTTTTTGGTTTTGTTATTTTATTGTATGAAATTGTATACAATTTCACAGAATTACTACTTTGTTTTAAAAATATGTGTGTTTATATGTATGAGAGTATTTATTCATTTATTTATTAATCTGTCGAGACAATTTCTATCAGTTTACTTAAAGTTAAAAAATATAAACTTAAAACTAAAGCAGTAAGTAACTTATAACAATTAATAAAACAAAATTGAAACCCTTACTGCAATAAATTCATTAAATTTGACTTAAAAACGTCTCTTGTCACACTGAGGTCGATTACATTGCAAATATTATTAAATTTAACACACGACTTGTGAACAGTTCCACTACGACCATAATTGGTTCTGTGATATGCCAAGCGGAAAAATTGCCTTTGCCTAATTGGCCTTTCCGGTGCATACAAGCTAAAAAGAGCAAGAAGGGGAGAACAGTCAATATGACCCCTCATGAGCACATCCCTTGCGAATAATACCAGAAAATAGTTCCTTCTTGTCATCAATCATGTTTTAAGCACAAGAGAGCACAACGGCTAGAATACAATGGATTAAAGTTCCAGTTAAGCTTTGATATGGCAAATCGAGTAAATCTTTTTTGAATTTTCTCAACGCTCTCGTTGTGACAAGTGTAAGCAGAATCACAGATTATGCAACCGATCTAACCAATAAAACATATATTTTCTTTAGAGTAAATGGGTTCTTAAACTCGTTAGAATTTCGACGGGTGAAGCTCATCAGGGCATTTGCCTTAAAAATTATATAATTGTAGTGATCAGCAAAACTAATTTTACTATCAAAAATTATGCCTAAGTCTTTTTTTTTTTTGAATCTAGACGAGTGAGTATGTAGGTGCATATACAGGCCTTACATATTAATAATAATAACCTACAAGTAATACATAAACATGTTAATTAACAAAAATAAATCTAAAATTTATGTAATATGAAGCAACATGAATTTTGCATTTTCAGAGTAAAGTTCAAAATAGATGAATATTTATATTCGAAATTTAGTTTATAAAGGTGAATTCACCGACCGAGTAAAACCACTCTCTTTTTGTTTTTTTTTTTTTGTATGAAGTTTTTCGCTCTCTTAAATTGAGAAGAAAAAACCATCATATAAAAAACAAAACGAAGATGGCGGTACTCGGTCGTTGAATTTGCCTTAAGAGTTTGGCTTTCGAAACATACAATTTTTAAGAGAGTTATTCATTTGCTATAAATCACTCTCCGTCTCTCTCTCTCTCTTTCAAACACTGAGTATCGTGTCAGTGTTGATATTTGAATTTTTGTGAAAGCAATTAAATTAAGTACCTTTTTGTGTTCAATTGTACCTTTTTAGGTACAGTTGAACAAAATATAATTCAAACTGACCTCAATGGCATTTACCGATTTTCTTTAACACGTCGTTTTTTCTGTAGTATTTTTTTATATATATTTGTATGTAGGAAATGACGGACTAGCAACAAGAAGCGGATGAACTTACTGATCACTCAAAATTAACCACACTATACATTAACCACAATATGCAACCCTGACAAAGACATGACACAATTAACGAGAGATGATGAACGAGGGTGTAAAACTAGTAGTCGTACTAAAAGCACGGAAATAAAATAAGCTCACATTAAAGGCTAAATTATGCATAAGTAACGGAACGTAACGTAACGTTGCCAACTGTCACATAAATATCTGTGATATGGGCAGTGAGTGCAAGTGATTACCGAAATCGTAATGCAACGTAGAGTTCTATCTTCGATAGATTTTTACGTTCCGTTACGCTACGTTGCGTTACTTATGCATAATTGAGCCTTAACTTTTGTTTTACAACTATTTAATGCTGTAAATGAGTGCAAGAAATGTCTAAAAATATATTTTAATAAAGTTAATACTGTCTGATTTCTTCAAAATAAATAAGCTCACATATATATATATATATATAAATATATATATCTTCTGCGTTTTAAAGTAGCACTTATTTTATGATGATTCAGACAATAATTCGGCTCTAGCGTTTATCGTTCGGCTCTAGTTGCTTCGTCTTGAAAATATCTCTAAAAATCTACTCTTGTACGAGAACATTACATGCGCTCAGAGCAAAAATGAAACATAAAATTTACTGGAGGAAAAGTGAAATAGAAAATTTCATAAAGCCAAAACGAAATCTGATTCTGTTTTGTCTATTTAATTTTGTATGTGTGCGTAAGTTACAACTATTTGTGAGTACTCGGCTATATCGCAGTAGTCTGCAAGTAACAGCAACAACTCTTTCCTCTAGTAAATTTTATGCTTCATTTTTCCTCTGAGCGTGGCATTTATCCATAGGTTACCATTGGTTAAATAAAAGCTGAGCTATAAGAGAATACTCAAAAAATTATTAAGTTCTGTATCAAAATATTTAAAAGTTTTGCTAAGAAAAAAAAATTACAGAGTTACTTGAATTTTCATAGAAGTCGTTTAAAAATTACTAAAATTATAACAAAAACATAATTAAATCGGAGATTGTTAGCAGATTTGAAAAAAGCAGAGCCCAAGGGTTTTTAAGTAGTTTACTACTGAAAAATTTCTCTATAAAAAAAGTCGACTTTTGAACGGTAATGGTTAGAGCCGAAATATTTTGGAAACAAATTTTCAATTAAATTTTGTTTAGGAATATATTAACTGAAATTCAACAAAAATTGAATTTTTTGAACAATTTATTTCATATAAATTTATATAAATTAGTATACATCGAAATCGAAACAATTTCGATTTTCATTTGACCCTTTATTTATGCTTAGGCAGAGGAGGTGTCAAGCAAAACCAGATTTTGGTGTTTTGTAAGCACAAGAAAATTGCGCTCCACGTAAGCTATAGACTGAGCTCAAAATAAAACTTCCTGAGAAATTCGATAAACTTTTCGAAACACTCATTGAGTGTATTTCTGATTAAGCTCACTCACTTCGTTCGAAAAATCATTAACCCTCTAGTTGCCAAATTTTTAATTGATTGAAAAAAAAATGGGGATTGATAAGTTTTGATGTAAAAAGCATAAATCTGATCTGAAAAACCCAAAAAAAAACTAATGGGCGTGGTTTTATGAAGCCGGAAAGGTTTAATTTAAAAGAATTTGTCCTAGTTACTCACAGCTACTTTTTTTTATCCAGCTATTATGACGGGAAGCATTTTATTTATTTTATTTTTTATTTCACTTTTATCTGAAATTCAATCAAAATAATTAATTTTCCTGTTATTCACAAATTTTTAACTTTGACTGTCGCTATCGTCTGTAATATGAATCATAACTAACGCACTTTTTTTAAAAAACTTGAGGAATTCCATAAACGATAAGATAAAATGTAGCAACAAAAAACTATTAAGTTGGTAATTACACCCGTTTTGATGAAGGCTATCTAGAGACACGCTTCAGAACTTGAGGGTTAATTGACAACTTTGTAAATTGTTTTCCCCCAAATAGGAAAAAAAAAAAGATTCCAAATTGTATTTAAAATGCTTAAAATACTTTGAAGGCAAACAAAAAAAAGGTGGGAAAAGGTACAATTGTACCTAAAATATCAACACTGTACCTTATAGTACATGAGCGGTATTCTCTCTCTCTCTCTGCCCATGTTTGCATTTATCAACTGTACCTAGAGCAGAGAGAGAATTCTGCCTATGTACTATATGGTACAGTGTTGATATTTTAGGTACAATTGTTAGTACAATTATTTTCTCAACTATTGTTGATGTTTATTAAATTTTATTCACAATTCTGGTCATAAATTCTTAGAAAAAACATTATCTAAAGTAGTTTTGAAGAAATAGATATGAAAAATGTCTTGGAAATATTAAATAGAAATTTTTTTTATGTAGTATATGTGTAAAACTTGTAAGCTGTTTTTGTTTTTATTGCAATTAAATAACATTTTAATTTAATTCTATGTACATAAATAAAGTTTGAAATTTGTCTGGCTTTTTTTATTTAGTAGAATTTTGTTTTGTATACTTTTATCATAATGAAAATCTGGCTGACATTTTAAAAACTTGAATGGAATTTTTTATTTATTTATTTTTTTTTTTGTGTTTTATACAAATATAAGAATTTAAAAGTTTTTTTAGGAAAAAACAAAAAAGTTTTAATATGCAAAATAACAGAAGGTAGTGAGGTAGGTAGCTACTTATTAAAAAGTTTACAATAATACGAGTATAAGCAATTAATTTTACGGTATATTTTAAAAAATAAATAAAATTGTGTAATTTTTTCTAACAATTTCTACACAATTTATTTATACCGCACGAGCTTAATCGAATTGAAATTTGAAGAAATATGTTCTTATTTTCAGTTTTAACGACATCAATTCATTTATATTTCTTACATAAAAACTTGTTTTTTATATACAATAAATATGTAAGTACTGTAATTAAAATCTTAAACAACAAATAAGATTAATTGCCACTTCTTGATCTTGTTTAAAATACACACTGTATTATAACACAACAACTTAATATTCTAATTAAATGTGTATATACAAAATTTCATTAAAATTTCAACACAATTCGTATTATTTACAAATCCAACACAATATAAATACAACAACGGAAGAAAATTTCCTTTCAACTCATTAAATTAAATCGCTTCGCTGCAAAACTTTGATACCATTTTACTTCTCACCATCATCTTCATTGTCATAAGCTCTTTCTACTTTATAAGATTCCACTGAACCTCAGCAAAAATCCAGTAAAATTAAAGTACAACAAAATTAACTGAATTTCATACTCTACACATAAAGCAAGCATTCGTTTACAAAAAAAAAAAAAAAAAATACCAGTTAAATGAATACCAAAAATTGCAACTACTATACAAAATATAACATCAATAAGTCAAAAAAAGCAGCAAAACAAAAAAAAAACAAAAAAGAAATTAAATTTCCGTTTTAAAATGTTCACGTTTGTAATTTTTTCCTCTTTGAAAATATTTCAATATCTGCACACAAGTTGAAGTAGACAATTCGTACTTCCGGCACTACGATTCCATTATCGGTAGCAACACTTGGTTGCACGACACAAGGAATCAACGAATTTCGCCAAAGGAATATACAAAAAAAAAAATACAAACGAATAAATAAATGGCGAAATGAGCGAATAGCAACAGAAAGTAGAAATATAAGCCGGAAAGACGAAAGATTTATCAACATGTATGTGTATGTGTGTGTGTGTGTGTATTACTTACTTACAATTTTATTATCTATTCAACAGGAGTACCTTAAGTAGAGCTGGCGAAGCTTTTACTTGTACCTAGCTACCTCACTTGTGGATAAAAAAAAAAATAAAAACAAATTTGTTCACCGTCAGTTAAATGAAAAATAAACAAAAATAAGTAAAACTTGTTTTTATTTAATTTGAAAAAATTGAGTTGGAATTTTTATTTAAATATGCAAATAGTTTTAAAAAATTAGCAAAATTTTTTAAATTATGTCAATATGTATAACTTCAAGCAAAAATTCACGCCCTATATGTAGTCCACTTCAGAAAGTTTTGATTTTAATTGAATATATTCTCATACAATCAAATATCTGGGTTAATATGAAATTCACACACAAAAACAAAACGCGCTCCGTGTATGAGAGACATTGTTTTGGGCGCTCTTGCTCTTAATGTCGCTCTCTTTTGAGAATCATATTGTATCCTAGTTGCCAAATTATCGTAAGCGCCAAAATAGTTTTCATATGAAAAATTTAATTTTAGCAACAAAAGCATCTTTCTATAAACTTATTCATGTGTGTTTTTAAAAATTCTAAAGAAATTCAGTTGAGAACTTTTAATCTCCCTACATAGCGTCATACAAAATGAAAGTTTGTGTAAAAAATTTGCTCTTGTAAAATTTTGTCGCTTACGATAATTTGCCAATCATGGCTCCATATATAAATAACAGCACATGGACACACACTTATAAAGTCTCTCACAAGAGTGACCATATGCTCCCAAAATGTATTAAAGAAAGAAGAGGCATAAATATCATATTAGCCTTGAACAAAAAATTTAAGGGGTTATATAAGTTTTGATACGGGAAACTTAGGACATATTTGTGACTTTTTTTGGACTATTTGAAATAATTTATTTGAAACTAGCATAACAGGTATACATAGTACATATTCTTACGAAAAAAGAGAGTGGTTGGATATGAAAAAATATTGAAAATTGTCCTGATGCGCGTTTTTTCTGCAGAGTGGTGACCACGATTGAATGCCAACAACTCAACTGTAATCAAAAAGACAAAAAATTTCCAGTTGTGTACTACAGCGCCGAGTACTTGAATGTAAAATTTTGAAAAAAAAAACCTTTTTCTCATAAGGAACCATGATGCAAAAAAAAAGTAGATTTTTTGAGTCTCAAAAATGTGTTTAAAAAAAATTATTAGTTAAGACAAATACTGCACATGAAAAAATGATGGTTCAAGTACTCCGTATTGTAACTAGGAAAAAAATTAATTAGATGAATTGGTCAAGTAGTTTTTGAGATATCGCGGTCACCGCAATGCCATTTTTCAAAAAACATCATTCGGAGAAAATCACGTTTAAAGTTTTGAGTGCACTTTATTCATGAACAGTAGCGCGCTACAAATCAAGTTGCTACTTACGATCTACTGCTCGAATTGAACATAAACTCTTGAAAGTATGTTTGTTCGAAATAAGTCATAAAATTTTTTTTCGATTTTTTGGCTCATGAAAACGTATATAAACCCTTAAAGTAATTAACAATGAATACAAAAAATTTTGAAAAAACATGATTTCACAGAAAGCAAACCTAAATACACACAATGATTAATTCTACTGTATGTATATTCTAATTAGTATGTATTTTATCTAAGCCAAATAATAATTATTCACAGTAAACACAAAAAAAAAACAAACAAAAAAATTTAAATAAAAAATTACTGTTTTCTAAATGCATTAATAACAACAAAGCAACATTTAACAAAAATGGCTCGTACTTAATTTCTAATATTTTCAAAATTAACAAGCTTTAAAATGCCTGATGCTTTTGCTTCTCCTACTACTAGTACTGCTGCTGTTGCCATAAAATTCACAAAGCTACGAGGAGAATGCCATTAAATTTTTAATCGAGACATAATTCTCAACTGAAGTCATTATTAAGTAATTTTAATGATTACTACGAGGGTACGTCGCTGCTGCACACAAGTATTAAAAGTCGTTAAACGATTTTCTGAATCCTTTCAAAAGAGTCAAACAGGAAAATGGTACCAACAAAAGCAAAAAAACAACAGCAGCAAAGCTGATAAATAATGTCTGAATAATGTTGAGCACTGAAAAAGTTTTTCTTACACTGTAAGGTGAAAATAAAAAAAAAAATATATTTTCAATTAATTGAAATATATTTTCATATTGAAGAATTTTTTGATACAATTTTTTTAATGACATCTCTAGTGTTGAATTACTTTTTTAATATTCTTAGATTGATATGTTCGTAAAAATGTATTTATTTTTTCTTTCAGTGTGGTCATCACAGATCATTAAAAATTCCAAACGCGCATTCCAAGTACCAATAAACAACAGCAACAACAGCAAATAATGTAGGAAATAAAGACATCAATGATGTTAGAAGGCCAACTAATAAATCATTATTGTGATACTATGGTATCCCTGTAAATGCAAATGGTGCGGTAGATAACGAAAGTGTGAGAGAATGAGAGAGAGAGAGAGGCGTCTCTATAGGAAGCGCACACACACACAATTTCACGCATTCGACACAAATGTAAATGATGTTGTAGTACAGCAACAACAACAATGAAAACAGCAATAAAAATAAAAACAACAACAATGAAAATATCTTATCAAAACAATAACAATAAAAAAAAAGAACAACGATAACAAAAGCAAAAACAGCAACAATACACAATAAAACCAATAATATCCGCTACGTATGTATGGGGACGAGGATGAGAGAAACCAGAAGAGAAAGTGATAGAGAGAGAGAGAGTGAGTGAGAGAGTGAGTGAGAGAAAAGTTAAAAGTTATTTCAAAATCACCCAAAACCTAACCGCCTTAATTGTCTCGCATAAATCTTTAACGTTATTTCATTACATTCCATTTGTAGAAGCGGTCATGCGTTAGTTGTTGTTGCTGTCGCTGCTATTGGTGTTGGTTGGATATTGCTATTACTGCAACAACAACAACAAACAACAAAACACAAAATGGTTAACATTTTGTTACCATTTACGAGCGAAACCGAAATAAATTCATTTAAATTGGATAACTACCAAGTGACCGGCTGTATCCGATGTGAGAATTAATAGATATAGGTATGTATGTATATGTAATACGTTGTTGTTGTTGTTGTATGCCCTTGTTGTTGCTACTGACTGCTGCTGTCATTGCTGATTCACGTTCGTGTCAAAATGAATATTTGCATTTGCAATTGCTGATAGTACTTAGTTGAATTTGTTGGGCAAGGAAGAAAATACGTGAGGTAGAGATTGTCAAAGTGAAAGAGGGAGAGAGAAATGGAGCGAAATTTTATATATATGCCTGTATGTGGCTGGAAAAAAAACAATATCTGCAATATTGTTGCCTTATGGTGACAATTTACAACATCAATGGTTGCAGTTAATTGTCGTTTATATATACACTATATCTATGTACATTCATAGTCAATATACACAATATACACACATATAAGGAATATACGCCTATGTAAGTCTGTGTGTTTGTAAAGCACTTTTCGAAATTGCATAGTTGACATATTTTGTTTTACTTCCCCATTGAAGTAATTACAATACTTTTTGTATTTGGACTTGATTGCAAATTTCTACTACCATACTACATAATTACAACTTAATTTAATGGATTACTATTTGTATTACTGTTTGCATAACAAACACACATATAAATATATAAAACAAACAAAAAATTACGTGTTCAAGATATTACGAACATGACAATAATTACAAATTATTATATCAAACAAATTTGGAATTGAGTTTCTCGAATTATGTAAGAACTTTTCAAAAACAGTAAAATTTAATTCTAGAATTTATCACAATTTTTTTTTATGTAAAAGTATATACAATTTTTTAACAATGTATTGTAAATTGAATTGTAATTGAAAATGTTTAATTTTACTCACTCAAATTGATTTTGTTTATTTTTACATTAAGTACACAGGAAATCTTCTACTTGTAAATACTGCAAAGAAATAAAGTAGAGAAAGAAGAAGAAGAACAACAACAACAACATAACAACAAATGTATGCAATAAATCAGCATAGATTTAAAAATGCATTTCTCTATCACTATGTACTTTTTATTACGCCTTCTCTTTTTTCTTTTCACTTTAACACACCCACACCTACACACACCTTATTTCTCTGGATGGTAAATTCAGAGCGCGCTCCGATTGAAAAATGTTTTTCTCTATCACTACGCCTGCTCTCCCACTCTTTCTCGTTAACAGCACACACACCTACACACATCTTCTTTCTCTTGATGGCAAATTCAGAGAGCGCTCAGAAATTATCTGCTATGCGTGCTTCGAAAACCACAACAACAACGATCGTGCTCTGAACTTGCTCGCTCTATGTGCACACACACATTAATGCATGCATACATACATGAATACATACATCACCCACACAATCCCTTCTCTAACGACGCCATGCATGTTTTGAAAGAATTTTTTATTTCCGTGTCTTTTCTCTGCATACATGTACATGTTTGTGTGTGTGTGTGTGTATATAAGCTTGTTCTTTTACAATAACGCCATGATAAATACTAGCGTTTTAAAAAGCTTAACTCATGAAAAGATTTATGCGAGACATTAAAACATTTTTAGCCTTTGTGAATAAAAAAAAAAAATATAAAGAGTGTGCGGAAATAACAAAACAACAAACGCAAAGCAACGAACAAACAAACGGAAAAGACAAAGCTGTTTGAAAGTGAAGCTGAGAAAATAGAAAAAATTTTACAAATTTTGTCCTTTTGATACATTCAGATGCACACAAACATATCTATGTATTTGTATGTTTTAGTTTGTTTGCCAATGTGAAAGCGTGTGAATTTATATTTTACATTTCCAGCGTGTATCAAAAGACATTTTGTTTTTCCTGTCGCATCTTTTTGCTATTGTTTTTTTAAATTTTTTTGTTTACTAAATATTTTTTAATTATGCTTAACTAAGATTTTTACAGTTTTTAGCATATGTTTCTTCTTCTTTTTCTTTTGAGGTACAACAACCCGTGGAGAACTTAAACCAAGTTTTTCGCAACCATTCATGTTGTGTAAGTTATATTTGTACACGAACGGAAAATGCTTTTCTTTTGCAATTTTCACTTTTGAAAGTTAACCATTGCCATTTTGATATTAGACCGTACCGAACCTTGAACCTGGGCACCCTCGCATACTAACTACTAGGCAACGGGAACCACTATAAGTATATATACGTATATCTAATATGAAAAACTGTATGTATGTAAATATTTTTATTTTTTTTTCATCAAGTAAATGTTAAGTTGAAAAAAGTACCTTTGAAAGTCTCTTTTTTAATACTTAGTTGTGGCTATTATTGCTTGCAGTAATCATTACTTGTGCGTATGAATGAGTGTGTAATTGGAAAAGTCAAACAAAAAAAATTGTATACACATACATATGCACAGATTTAAATAAATCTGCTCATACACACACTCACACTCAAAAAAATTTTAAAAAACATTTTATTACTGATAATCTGGTTCTCTTTTTCTACCTCTCTCTCTCTACCACTCTCTCAAACACAAATACACTCTCTCTTTACCTTCTTGAATATATATATACACTTTTTTGTTTTGCGTTTTCCTTTTGTTTTGTATGAATTCTCTGCTGCTGCTTTTTATGCAATATGTAATAAAGATTATAAACTTTAATTAAGTTTTACAAACTGCAGCAACATTTCTGTATACAAATTTAATTTTTTTTTTTCAGAATTGTATTATATTTGTTTGCTGGTTTTCAGGTGAACTATGCACTTTTGCTAAAGAAAATTTAATTACATATGGATATGTTTGTATGCATTTATGTATTTTTAATCCTACAACATGCGGTAATTATCGTGGTATGGCAATCGTAAAAAATGGCGCATCTGTGTGTGTAGTACACAAATGTTAGTAAGTGAAAGGGTATAAACTAAGTGAGTTTTTCTTCTTTTTTTTTTGCTTTTGTATAAAGATGAAAATTCTTAAAAAATTTTTGTTGCCTTTTTCTTTAATAATTTGGCATTCAACACACGCAATTTCATTGATCTGTGGGGCCAAGCGAGTATTGAACACTTAACTTAACATCAACATGGTTGACAACAAAAAATTAAAAAAAAAAACAAAAAAATATTTTGTTCACTACACTCTTCTCTCTCTTCGAAATTCGCTGCTTGCCCTTCTTTAACATCTGCAGGAAATTAATAAAATGGCCGAAGGTCAACGGTAACGATAGAAAAACATAGCAATTTAAAAGATCGCGAGAGAGAGACAGAGAGAATTTTGAGTCTGCTTGTATTAGTGCAAAAACATATCCAAGTAAAAAGTTCAGCCAATCAGAAAGCAGCTCTCTTTTGAGACTCTCATTCAACATGAAATTCAAAAAAATGGTTGCATTTTTCCTACTTTTAAATATATGAAATTGAACAACTGATACTTTTTGTCATATTTTAGCACCATGTGTAAGACTGTCTGAGGACAGCTCTATATGAATTCTTAATTCAATAACTAATTGCAATAAATATTTTGTTATTTAATATCCAACTTAAATATGAATGTATGTGTGTTTTATGTATCTCTTTAAATTAAATCAATTATTCATGCAATTAATTCAATCAACACCCACCAACAGCAAAAGTATTGATAAAATCATTGACTTTCGAAAATTTTTTTTTCTTTTATACATACAAACATAAAATCTAATTACATTTATTATTTATAATTTCTTTGTGTTACTTATACGCATTTTTTGATTTTCTGCGAAAACGAAAAAAATGAAAAAAAATTAAAGAAAACTAAAATAAAAGAAAAAAGTAAAAAAATATTTTTTTCATTTTCTTCCATTTTTTTTTTTTTAATGTACTTTCGCAGACTTTGCCCAGTCAGCGTGTATCACAACAGCAACAACAAAATAAGTTCCTTCTTAATTTCTTTTAATGAATAATTACATGGAAGACCATGACGATAAATAATATTTACCACAGCCCCTCCGCCGCTTCTCTACTCATGTTTTACCTTAAAAAAAAATGTAAATATTTAGACTTATAAACTTTTACGCAGCTTTTCATTTGAACAGTTTTCTTTTAACTTAAAGATTGTTTAAGATTAAAAGAAGAACAAAAAAAACAAAAAAAACAAAAAGTATCTATTTACCAATTGCAAAAGAAAAAAAATGTTTTAAAATTTACTAGAAATATACAAAGAAACATGTTTCTATTGAAGTTAAATTACACTAGGTAGAAGACACGGAAATTGAACAATATAAGGGAAATGCGTGACAGAATTGTTGGAAGTAGAAGTAAAAACTAAATAGGTTGATACTAATAATAAAAATTAATTTTCGATTTAAAAACGAATAACTTGTAAACATAGCGTGTTCTCTTGATATCCCCCCAGTAGCACTTAATCACGCCTTCAAAAAATTAAAATATTTTTTAAGAACGAATAGAAAAATTATAGTATTTCAGAAATGATTGAACAATATTGGCTACGGTAAAGGCAAAATTCCCTGGACTATGTGAGCTGGATACTTGTTTTAAACTGGTTCAATATTTTTTCAAACGCACACCAGTTCAAAGTACATTTTGATGTTATAAAGCGATAATTACGAGTATCTCTCTTATCCTCTTATCTTTTATCTATCATCTCATCTCTTATCTTTTATCTATCTATCCATCCGCTTTTTTTGGTGAAGCTTACTCACTGTCGATTGCATGCATATATAGAGAGGCAACCATTTCCTGGAAATTGTAACGCTCTGGAACTTCTTATTGAAGGAAATGATGCTCTAGAATACTTCCGAAATTTATAGTACCACATTTTTTATTCCAAAATCTTTATCTGGTAGCATTAATAAAAAAAACCCAACTATTACCCAAGCATTAATCGAAAAACATTTTCTAGTAAGGAAAAATGCAACCATGTTTTTTGAATTACACGTATAATAAAGGCACTCTCTCTAGTTTTTTTACATGAAGTTTTCGGCTCTCTTAAATTTAGGGCGTAAAAACTTCATATAAAAAAAAGAAATTGAGAGTGTAAAAACTTCATATAAAAAAACGAAATTGAGTACATAAAAACTTCATGTACGAAAAGGAAAAAAGAGAGCGACATACAAACAGCCATAAGAGACCCAAAATAAAACAGACTGGTCATTAGCTTACTTTATTACTGTGGTATGCAAAAGAGTATTAAAGTAGCTTGCTCACGTCCACAAGAGCATAAGAATTTTCACACACACAGGGATCATTACCACACAAAACGAACTCAGCCGATTATTGTACATGGAAAGGTGACCAACGTTGCGAAAATCTCATAAATTTTATTAGTGAAAATGTGTGAGTAAAAACGTAAAATCATTTCAAATGAAGGCAATGAATGATAAATGAAATAATAAATTCACAATACAAATAAAATCTGCTAAACAAATATATTATATATATGTATAAAAATAAATATGTAGTAGATACTAGTGATGTCAGTTCAGCAGATGCGAATGCGAATACGTTTCTCAAAAGCTAAAACTCGCAAACAGAGCAAATGTAAAATTTCTTTTCAAAGTTATTTCTAGATTTTCTTAGAAAATATTTAGATCAACTGAGTGGTAAATTATATTTGAAAAATGGAGTTTTGTTGCTTTTTCGAATTTGTTTGACAAAAGCCATACAAAGTTGCATAAGAAACTGAGCAAACATTTTCAAAAATATACATTCGGAAAAAAGAAAAAAAATCGAATACGAATGTCAAAGTTAGGCGAATACAGACATCCGTTTTATATAGTTTTACCAAATATTTACACTTTGCAGCACTTAAAAAGTAAATATCCATTTCAATAAAATTCCTCTTCATATAGATATGTGGAGTGGAAATATCAAAATTGTTATCACCGCACATTCTTACTTACACATTTATGTATGTATGCATGTATTTTCGAGTCGATTTCATGCACATTTCACAATGATATTATTAAAAGAAAGAAATTAAATTTAATGTTAACACACAATGAAATTTTCAAGTAATTTTACGACAATATGTCATAATGATAAAAATGTCATGTGTTTTTCTGGTTTCATTTCAGTTTTGTAGTTGCATGAGTGTGCATACCTTTTCAAAATGCATGCACAAAATAAACACATACATATAAACAAAATGAAATATTTACATGCAGGTATGTGTGTGTGTGTATGTGATATGGTCATAAAATGCGAACAAATACAAATAAACAATGCAGAGAGAGAAATGAATGAACGGTAGTATGTAACAAGAGAGCCAGAGAGAGGAGAGGAGAGAGAGAGAGAGCGCGCGATAAAAGGTAAAAAAAAGAAGCAACAGAAGTTATGCAGAAAATACTGCATACAAATACATGAAAATATGGGGAAAATACTTTAGTGCAAAAAGTGCACACATGAAATGTCACTTGTGGTGGTAATAATTGAAAGTTACATGCATTGCAGGCAGCAGCAGCCGAAGTAGCAGGCTGCTGAATGTTTTATATGTTAACATTAAGTATGTGTATGCATGTATAAATACAAAACGCAGTAAAGGGTTAAGCTTACAGTATGTATGTGTATGTGTGTTTTTCGAAACGGAAATTCTACTATATCGTATATGCCGTTATTGTCTGTCGTTTTCAGTGTACTAAAATGTTGTAAATATTTATGGATATATCTAAGTATGGTATGTGTGCATATATTTCTTCATTTACTCATAAATTCCAGAATTCACATTTAGTATTTTTTTTATTTTTTTTTTTGTTGCAGTGTAATACTGCCAGAGGAAAATTATCATTTCGTGGTCATAAGTAATAATAAGACGCGGTTTATATGCGCTAAGGGAAAAGGAGCTATTAAATTGTAGGGAAATATTTACATTCGCTTGAGTAACGAGAGAAAAAAACCAGTAGTCGTCATTAGTTTTGGAAAGACTTAAGGGGGGACTCTTGTGAAAAACGCCAATTCTTACTGAGTTTAATTTTCGTTCTAAAAATGATTTTTATTAATTAAAAAAAACTAAATGTGTCTTGGGATACATGGTTAAAGTGAAACTATGTAGAGAAAATATATTATTTTCTTTTTAATTTTAAAGACAGCCCTTTATAAACTTAGATTAGAAGAAAATTCGCTTTGAATTATTTCAAATTAAAAAAAAAAAAAAAATATATATACTAACGGTATATCTCTATTCAGTGAAGATATTTGGAATCAAATCTGTAATCTGTGTTATGATTTTAAATATTAGTAGCTTATATAGGATATTGAAAGATTAAGAACTATCACTAAGATCACTAATGAAGAATCGTGGAGGATTCCGAAACGGCCGTCTGATTTGTCCGTCTCTGTATACACTGTTTGTTGTGATGACTACACATACACGTTCTTCAAGCCTACCTGATACACATTATTTAATGAAGCACATACATGAAACAGTAGTCAAGACTGAAAACTTAACAACTAGATTTAATTTCCATAGTCTACAAAAAACATAACAAAATATACAACGTTTGAATACGTATATATGTATGTGTAATTAAAATTTGAAAATATTAATGTTTAGAATTCGTGTTTCGAAGATTGATACAATTGGCTTGATAATAGCTAAAATATGAAATAAATATTTTGATTCAATTTTCTATGGCTGCTTAATAAATACCGCATTTACTGTTGTTCTGTATTTTGTTGTTGCTTTTCTCGGGTTAACTCTTACTCTCTTACTCTTTAAATTCCTTTGAAATACGACAGAAAGAGAGTATCACAGAAGGCATGAATAGATAGTGAGAGAACCGACATCGTGATCACACTTTTCACATATGAATAAATTTTTTGCATGGGAATCGGGCAGAGACATCGGCTCTCTCAATCTCATCTCAAATGAGCGAGTGAATGATGTCAGACGAATTTACTGTTACTCACCGTGTTGTTTTTGCAAGAAATTCTTTTAGTCCAGATACACACATACATAAATATAAGAGAGAGAGAGAGAGTGTTGTTCGTGTTGTTCTTGCAAGAGTTGACTTTGTTTGCTTACTCAGTTTCTTGTTTATTTGCATATACACATCCAAAAGTAAAATTCGGCTGTCTCCGTCGTTTCACTCCCTACCACTATATGCATTAAAAAAAAATATGAGCATACAACAACTTTGCTTGAGAGTGAGAGAAATGAGTTTGTTGCAATTTTTTTGATGTGTGCATAGGGAGCAAAACAAAATAAAACAATTCGTCAGACAAAAGGTTACTGATCTAGATTACAGTACCCTCCCATAAGAAGTTTCACTTCAAAAATTTTAAATGGTGGAACCTAAGATAGTAAAAAAAAATAGATTAATTGGAAGACCTCAGAACAAAAAAGTCCATTTTTTCAAACAAATTTTCAAAATTTGACCCAACTAAAAACATTTTTTGAAGTTATATATAAACAGATTAATGAACAAATGTAGTCACATTTTTATTCCAATAATTTTTAGTCGGTCGGAAATTCATCATTTAGACATATTCATTATAAAAACGTGTGCAAAATATAAGCTTGATCGATCAAAGAGTTTTTGAATAATGGTGTAACACCGAGCTTTACAGAAATATTTAAATCCACTGTATGAGCATTAATAATTTTAACCCAACTGATTGCATAGAAACACACAAATTGAACAAAAATTAAATGAACAGTTTCATTGGAACTAAATTTGTCTTTCTAAATTGTATTACTTATTTGAGAAAATTTTGTTTGGAAAGCATATAAAATTATTTCTATATAACATTTATGGTAGCATATTTTTATTATGACACACTTTAGAATATCTAAATTTTTACATAAATGAATATAGAATGGCACTAATTTCTTGATACTTGAATATTATGCTTGACGAAAACTCATACAGCATTCAAATTATACTATTAAATTAAGTTTTCATTATGAGTTTTACAACCAAGCACACACAAACACACTGACTCAGGCAGATGGCACACACACAAACACTCAAGCAGATGCACACACACACACACACATACTCAAGCAGACACAAATACATCGCTTATGCATACATACGCATGAATGCCAAATCAGGTTACGATACGAAGTAAATGTAGCAAATTATTGTAGCGCCTCAAAGTATGCAATGTATGTAGAAGTAGTAGTAAAATGGTGCATTCATGAATACATTTATTGCCAACAAGCGGCGGCATGTGGTATGCGGCGTAAACGAAAATGCCAAGCATACAAAAAAATTCACCAACAAAACTTCAACATTTTTTTTTTCTTTTTTCTTATATGTATATAGAATTTTGCGCTATTGCCACAGCAAAAACAAAAACAAAAACAGCAATAATAAACTTTAGTGCAGTAGATGACAAGCAGCTAGCTCTATATATAGATAAATATACAATAGATATAGAAAAGAAGCAGCAGATAAAGAAGCATTGATGACAGGATTCGCATCAACTTCAATCTTATCCAACATTTTCATTTCTTTTTTTTTTACAAATAAATATGCATTTACTCATACTTGCAATACAATTGTATTATATAAAGAATTTTCGTTTGTTTTTTAAATTTTAATATTGATTTTTTGTTGTAGTAATTTTTATGTGCTATTTTCACATTTTTTTTTTTTTTTTTTTTTTGTGGCTCAATTCAACGTTTTTTGCTATAAAATTTCATTTAATTTGCAAAAAAAAAAAAAATTAAATAATAACAATCTGCATTCAATTCTTCTTAATATTGCTGCCTTTCAATGCTCTATAAAAAGCGAGTATAACGGAACGTTGGACAAGAACTTTGGACAGCAACAGCAATTCAATTAAGCTTCCTACACGTGGTGCATTTTTAAGCGGATTTTCACTTCGTTACACAGTTTTTTACTCAACTGCCTACCTACATATGTATGCATGTATGTGTGTGTATGTGTTATCCATTCAATTAAGAACATTTTGGAAGTGTTAAATGGAACATGAATGTATTGTACTTCTACTTATACATATTTATGATATTTAGCCAAAAAAAAAAAAAACACTTGCAAAATAGCTGATATTTAAACTCAATGGAGAAGTTGCTTTAAATGTTTGGATACGTATAAGTCTATTATATACAAAACACAAGTCTATCAATTAAACTGGCAGTTGTCAGTTTTATTAAATTTATACACCTGCAAGCATTTACATTTCGAACTCATTTCCTTGTCTTCCCGGGTCCCTATTTAAAATGATCTACATTTCTGTGGATGATTTAAGTTTTCTATATAATACTACTAGGGATGTCATTCGGGATCGACTTTTCGGGATTCGGGATTTTCGGGATTCAAATTCCCATCCCGGGATTAACACCGGGATTGATAGTTTTATCAAATAAAAAATAAAAACTGAAAAATTATTAATAAGATTCAGGAGATAACATAAATTAATATTTATTTTATTAAAGTGTTGCACTTTTGCAATCATAATATGAAAATCAAAACGCATTTCGTGTTTTGTTATCTTTGAATCGAGAGAGAAAATATTTTCCAAATCCTTCATTGTTTGATCACTTAAAGTCTATTAAGATTTTTTTGTATTTTGAGATAAATTGTTTTCTTTGTTCTATGAAATTTTGGCAGGAAAGTCCAAAAATTTAAATGAATATCGTATGCTTTTTATAACCTTACGCGTTCTGTAAATGCAGTTTTTATTTTAAATTTTTGATGTGTTTCCGGATTAATGTGAATCTTTTTTTTATAGTTTTTCGACCTGCTACTTACAACATGTATAATAACTAAGATTGATTTAAGTCTTATGTCAATCATTTAAATTCAAATTCTTCAAAATTTATTACAAATTTCAAATTTATTACAAAAAATATGTGAAATATTTAATAGTCTACTAAAGAACTAACTACTTCACATATTTTTGGAAAAGAATTTCATGCCGTGTTAAAAAAAAAATTACTCCCATAAATTTAATTGCGTTGCTTTGTGAAAACCAGAAAAGATATAGATTTTTACAATATTGTTCAGTTTACACTGTTTCAGTCAAAAAGCATCATAAAATTTTGAAATCAAAAATTGTAGAGAACGCATAAAATGTACCTATGTATTTTAAGTTGATATGTTGTTCATTCACATTTTTTTTTGGATATTTTTGTTGAAATTTCGTAGGGCTACGAAAATAGTGTATCACAGAATACACTGTCACACACTTGGTCGGCTTTTGAGAGTTGTATCATGAACGAATTAGAAAAAATTTTGATGAAAAAAATATTCCCTTGATTCAAGAATGAAGATGCCATTTAAAAAAAAAATTGAATTCCAATAAGTTTGTTTAAATATGAATCCCGAAAATCCCGGGATTTCGTCTTTTCAATCTCGGGATTTTTAAACCATTTTTAGGCCAAATCCCGTGATCTCGAGATTGGTCAGGATCGGTACCCAGGATTGACACCCCTAATCGATATGTAAACGTCAAAAAACAATACTCAAAACACCTCATCTCTTCTTTGTTTTCTCTCCACAATACCGTTAAATTAAAAAAAAGGCGAGAGAAATCGTCGTTGCGTACTCGTGAACGCAGCTGAGTAACCAAAAGCACATAATCTATTTATTACCAACAAAGTGCAAATGTACTTAAATGAGAGAGTATTAGTTGAATAGAGACAAGAGATCAAGAGAACAAAAAAGTCAAAGAGTAAGTTTTCTTTCTTTGTTGTTGTTCGAAGGAGGGGAGACGAAAGCGGGGCTGATTTTTCTCAACCATTTTCTATTTGTTGGCGCGGAAGGGGAGACGATAATGTACGAGTCAAAATCGGCTGCACCAACAATTTTAGAATAATTTTTTATGGTTGCCTTTTACAAATTTTGCATCTCTGTTCCACTGATGTAAAACGAATATGCAAAGAAGCAATAGAAATACAAAATCGATCAGTCGAAATCTTCGTGTATAAAAGCTGTCGACGACAGAACAAAATAACAAAAGAGAATATGGAAAAATCGGGGAGACAAACGCATATTTTGTCGCATAAGAAATATTAATTTCAAAAAATGTTAGAAAATCTCTGAATATGTTAGTGCATGCAAATATCTTTTGTCCTTGTTAAGATTACTTACTGATTTGAGATTATGAAAGCAAATTTCAAATATCTTTGTAAACTACTCAGAAGAAAACAAAATATAATAAAAACGAATTTACAGTAAAAAATAAAGAAAATTACGATGATAGGGAAAAACACACACACATAAAAAAGGAAACTTGCTGATGAACAAATTTATAATGAAAAGGGGTACAACAACAAAATATCACATTGCCACTTATGCCATGGTTATGCTACCAAAACCAATTTTATAAATCTTCACGTAAATTTCTTTTGTTTGCTTAACTTCTTATAGCGATACAAAAAATATTATTTTAATACTTGCTATGTGAAAATAAAGAAAATAATACTTTTTGTTTTGCTTTTGTTTTAAAAGCAAAACAATAGCACCATCAATCTGGTAGCATAACCAACCAGAGCATTACACACACAAATACAACAACAACAACAACAATAGCAGTTGTATATGAGTCAAAAAGGACTTGAATTTTATTATTTTTTGATTAAAAAAAAATATATATTTAACCACATATTGCGTATGAAAAGAAATCAGCAGCAATAATAAAAACACAGAAAGCAACATCATGCACATGTAAGCACGCACAAAAAGCCAGTCAATGTCTGTCTACATGAAACAAAGCAACTGCTAGTGCTAGCTACTGTTGCTGCTACTCCTATAGTTCTTCCCACCATTGCTACTCTTTCGCCTTCTGTTGTCATCGCAAGCAAGTAGTTGTTATATTATTACTTTTCAACTCATATCAAGGCAAACCACATTATAGACATTGCGAATACAGCTGTATTGAGGCGGCTACTATATACTGTTGCTGTTGGTAGCTGTTACAGTCACTGCTATATATTATCTCCAGTTGCTTGTTACGGTTGAAGAAAACATTCTTAGCTTTTCAAGTACTATCCGTAGTTTCCAAAAAAAAAAAAACCAAAACTAAAAATATACAAGTCAACGAGCACATGAAATGAAAATTCATGAAGAAATCACTTCAAACCAAAAATTCACTCATTCATTCAAAACTTGAAATTGTGGCAATTTAACTTAACATATACACCCGAAAATATCAACAATGGAACAATAACAATAGCAAAAGTAGAAGAAGCAGAAACCAACCATAAGAGCAGCAGCAGGAGCTGTAAAGAAAAAGGCTCTCACTTAAAAAGCAATTTCTATAGCAGTATGCTGCCAAGCGTAATGAAGCTTTAAATGGTTTTTACGCTTTTATGAAAACCGCACACACACACATATGATATATTCATATATACATTTATATGACTGACATACGTAAGCACTAGCGGATCTCAGAAAGAGGATTTTAAGGATGAAACCCCCAAATTTCTTAAAGAAAATTTTCAGCTATTATGATCGTCATTCTTGAATTATAAGACTTTTTAAAGTAGTAAAAAGATTTAAACCTCCTTTCTCCCCTTCCACAATTCATGGATCCGTTAGTGTATACAAGTATATAATCGAGGCATACACACACGCTCACAAATTTGCTACAAGTTGAAATAGATATGACTTGAAGTTCTACCAACAACAACAGCAATAACAACATGAAGCATCATATGGAAAACCTCTGGATTTATCATGTGGTTAATGGTTTAGTTGATATACGCAGAAACATACACTCAAACTTACATATATTCCTAAGAACTCGTACTCACTCTCACTTATACGCTCTCTTAAATCTCTTTATTTAAATGCATTTTGAATTTTGTTGGTTGAATTCATATGCGAGTATTAGCATTTATAGTTTCCCTTATTTAATTATGAATGGTTTCATACATTTTGGAAGATGAATTCATGGATTCAAAGGATTTAGTAGTTATCATTGAGGTTAAATTAATTGAATATATGAGTATTCGAATGATTGGGAATACAGTAATCGTTCAATATAACATACAGATCTTTTAATATATGGGAATCGTTTCAATGTTTCAACCATTTAGATAAGTTATACCTAGCCCTTGAGCTCGTGAGCGAAAAGAGCTTTTGTGCTTTCACATGTACACATATGAAGCTTATCTGCTTTAACACATACACGACAGATCGTACGCGTACCCAACACAATCGCACAAATTGCATACATTGATGTTGGGCATACCTGATTTAGATATTAATCAAACTTTCGCTCTCTACCTTAAGCTTTGTTTACTTGCCAAATACTCTTCCTCTCTCTCTCTCTCTCTCTTTCTCTCTAAAATATCAGAGCTTTCAATCGAATTAAGCTCTTTTCATAATGGGCTTTCAAATAAATATTTGCAGAGCAATCTCTCTCTCTCTTTCTGTCTCATTTCAAATATTAACTATATACTAAATGAATGTGTTCGTAGGCGGAGTCTACATTTGCAAGAAAACTACCGCAAGTTGCTCTCAGAGAGTCTTTTTTAGGGTAAATTGCTGATGTAAATAGAAAAAAAAGAAACTTGCGTTTATCATACATATTTGCTGAGAGCTACTTTCAACAATCTTCTTGCAGATATAAACTCCGCCTAAGACGGAGCATTACACACAAATAAGACGGCGCTTACATCACCAAGAAAATGGTTGTAAGTTGCTCTCAGTAAGACTTTTTGAGAGAGAATATTCCTGATGTAAACAAAAAAAAAGAAGAATTTCAAATGAATTTATTCTCAAAAAGATTTTCAAAGAGCAACTTGCAGCCATGTTCTTGCAGATGAAAATTTCGCTTTACAAAAAAACTTGGGCACTTTAACTTAATCTAAAACATAATATAACTTAAAGAAATACAAGAATTAATAGTTTTCATAAAAAAAAAAATCGGATTTAATTTGTTTAATAATTCAAAAAAACTCAACAAAATTTTGACATTTATTTCTCCGCAATTCCTTGAACTACTGGAGGACTAATATATTTTTTAAATATAATTTAATTTTTCTATTCGAAAAGTCAAGGGTATGTAGTAGAAATAAAATGAAATGTTCAAGCTTATGCTTAAAAATTCAATCGCTTTGATGTAATAGTAATCATTTAATCATATAATCTGTGAAGATTAGGTTTTTTTTATAATTATTTAAAATTCTCCATTTAAATTTTACATTTTAGTTAACATCAAGTAAGTTAACTATAAATTAGAAATAAGTTGTAAAAAAAGAAGAAAAATATACTGATATAGATTACCAACGTAATCGCATTTAATTATCTATACATTTCGCTTGTGTTTTCATTTTGTATACTTAGTAGTAATTTCCTTGTAAAATAATATTTAGTACATTTCTGATGAAAGAGGAAACTAAAATTCCACTTAATTCAAATGAAGTTATATTCATTTTAAACAAGTAAATTCAATGCAACTTAGCGGAAAATTAATTTTTTTGTTTTTGTCTGTGGTTGATAAAAATTCTTTCAATGTCAGATATAAAGGAAAGACATAAAGTAGTGGAGCACGGAGTCAGGGGAAAGTAAGTTGAATTATAATAAAACTTAAAAAGATATGATATTTGTGATGAGCGTACGCAATCACATTAAACTGGAACTAAGTTAAACTTTTCATACGAAATCATTTTTAATTTATTTGTCCAAGTGTCTCTCTCTCTCTCTACCTCTCTTTTTCATAGTATTAACCTTATTAAAAATATTGAGTGAATTTGATTTCAAATTCTCTATTTCTCTTTAGCATTCTCTCTGGTTTTTTTTTACTATATAACAGTTGTTTTTTTTTAATGAAAGCAAATTGAATTGGAATTGAAACTCTTTGAACTCTCTTCAAGAAAAAAAAATGCCATATGCTTTATTATTAATATACCGTAATATATCTTTTATCCTCTTCATCTACCTTTTTTGGTAATCTATACAAATGAAAAAGAATAGTATGAATAGATATCTCTCATATTAAAGATAATTTTACGATGCAGAAAAATTCACATTTTCTATACGCAAACACAGACGAGCACACACTTACACAACAACAACAACAATCAAATACACATCAACATATTAGGTCAGTAAACAATTTAGTTGCTTTCTTTAACTGCCTTTCTTTTATATACATATATTTACATGAAAGTCGAATAGACTCGCTTCCAGTTGAGAACTTGGTATGAGGATTCGGGTTCCAGACAACGAATAAATATATTTATTATTTCATGCAATAAATTTGTATAGCGCACATATAAATAAGAAAACAGGCGGTCTGTCTGTCCGTCTGTATGTATGTAAGTCTGCCAATTCAAAATACGTATATTGTAGGTATTTACATAATAATTGCATATATTTGGTGCGTAATTATTTTAAATTTAAATACTAAATGATTTTTGTATGCGTGTGTGGGTAAAATGCTGTCGGCGATAAATTTATAGGTAAAAATAATTTAAAATGATTGTTTAACTATTCAAAATCAAGGCCATATTTAGGGGTGGGGAGAGTCGGGGGGAAGGTGGAAACATTCTTCTATTTTTTTATATTAATTGCTAGTGGATGAAAAAAAAGTTAAAATAAAATCTATTGAACAGCAGTTTTTAAATATTTTTTACTTCCATCGGTTTCTTTCTAAAAAGTCAAATATAAAAAATAAACTTGAAATCTTAGTTACACTATGCGACCAGATCCGATTTGTTTTATTTGACATGAGGCTTGACTTTGGATACAAAAAGAGAAGGTGATGCTGAGCAATTCTGCATTTATAGTTTTTCTAGGTCAATAACTGTTTTTGATTTACAGGTTCGGGTTTAGGGCTTATTTGGAAGGGCATGATTCAGCCTATAATTTCTGGATTTTGAAGTTTGTAGCACGCCAGTGTTCAGCTCTCCAATTTTTAAAAATGGTCAAAAATTCTATTTTAGGGTTTTCCATCCCATTTTTTCTAAAACATGGCGTGATGGGAAATTTTTTAACTCAGATTCGTGATCAGTATAAAAAATTCATTAACAAACACTAGGAATCATTTTATTCGCAAAGCCCATGTAGGGTAGTAGTAGTGGATCAGCTCTAAAGTTCTAGGAAACAACCTTAAAATGTAATTAATTCTTTAACCCATTATTGCACAGAGCACCCCGACTCGAAAGACCTCTTTCAATGCAATAACTGCACGAATTTCGGGAATATGAGCCAACCTCATCCGAATTCCTTATCATGGCCCGAATTCCCATTGATAATCATTTGAAAAAAAATTAGCCTCTGACTATTTTTAGTATTTTTGGTAATTGTTTTGAGGTCGGGCTCATCATCATTAATAGCAAGTCAATGTTGTCAATTTTCTTCGAATGAAACCACCCCCCTCCCCCCCGAAAAAAAATCCTGGCTACGGCCCTGTTCAAATTGATTACTATATTAACATAATAGAGGGAATTATTAATATCTTTTTTTACTTTTAAAGCGATTAAAGCTCTGCCTTAACCGTAGATGAGTCGAAGATAAACTAAAATCAGTCGCAACAATTACGGAATCGGAGCTAAATTCACAAATCCGAAAATATCATGAGACCCATAGCATTCATGATATTTTCAATCAAACAATTTTTAATGAGGCCGCATTAAATTCGATTCCGATTAAATGCAAAATTGTGAGTTTTTAGAACTTATAACTAAATGAACGAAAACCCAACATCAGTTCTGGCAATTCCTTAAGTTACCCATAATGCACTTACGTAAGCATAACTGTCAGAATTGTGAAATATTTATAAGTAATTTGAGAGGTGTTAGTTACATAAACATGAAAATGAACTACGAGAGAAAATCAATGACAAAAATTAAAATTTTTTACTTTTGGCATTTAAGGAACTTTTTTTTTTTGAAGAACAACTGTTCAAGCAGTGTGCTTTGTACTTTTAGAAATTCTCGACTATTCTAATTATGGGTATGCGGATATTAATGCCCAGCATAATTTTGCTCTAACATTTAAATTTTTAACGTTCTATGTTAAATTTCGCACCAGCGCCATCTAACATTTCTTGCATGCATAAGCTTTTCAATATGGCAATGCTGTTGGGATTGGTTGGCACATCAGCTGTTAACTGTCAGTATTTTATTCTTTTGTGTACAACAACTTTATTGTTGTTGCGTTTATATATAATTATTTAACACAACTTTGTTAAATAATTGCACAGTAAAATGTATTAAAATAAAAAAAAAACGAAATTGCATGCCACCCGTGATTTGGTGCTAATTGATTGTGAGAGTGTGCAGACGGAGTTAGAGTAGATTAGGACAAGAAAAAAAGAGGAAGCGGAAGCAGGAAGTGAAATGGGCCAAAAGCAAAGCCAATTCACTGATGAGGAACTGCAAGACTATGAGGTAATACCAAAGACAATGAAATGATAATAATAAACATAAATGAATATTACGCTATCGATGCAATTAAAAAGTTAACGCTTAAATGCTTCAACAAAATGTGAACGCTCAGTGGAAAAGTTCAAGTGATATAGTTCATAAAAAAAATTGTGTCCACATATTAGTTTGTAGCTATTGCAGCAATAGCCAATCTACAAGCTAAACAGTCTGAATTACTACTTAATTGCTATTTTAATTGTATCATGTCAGAGTTTAATTAAATTTGTAATCATTTAATTAATTTACTGCATGTTTTTTTTTTTTTTCTTTCTAGGATTTAACATTTTTTTCTAAAAAAGAAATATTACTGTAAGTAACACACACACACACACACACATACACAAACACTATTATTTACTGTATTTTATTATGCAATAATAATAAATATTTTTAATTTTCAGCGCTCACAAAAAGTTCAAAAGTCTAGCACCGGAAAAAGTCAGCCACAATAAAAATGCCAAGCTATCGATGAGTAAAATTCTACAATATCCAGAATTGCGTGTTAATCCATTTGGTGATCGTATCTGTAAAGTATTTAGCTCAAGCGATGATGGTGACATGACATTTGAGGATTTCCTGGATATGATGAATGTATTTAGTGAAACTTGCCCGAAGAAACTCAAGACAGAATATGCTTTTCGTATATGGGGTATGTAAATCAATACGGAGACTCGAAACTAGATGAGTTTATCATAGCAATTGAAAGATATAATAAAAGAAAAAACAAATCTCTGATTAACTGAATAAGTTTGTCGGATTAATCGATTAATTTATAAAGATTTATATATGATCTTCTTCTATATCTTAGAAATATACAAACGCTTAGTATTTAAAATAAAATATATTCTATACTCCTACATAGACTTTGATGGTGATGATATGCTGGGTGTTTCTGATTTGAAACAAGTCATTGAGCGTCTTGTTGGTCCCGATAATACTTTAGAGGACTCGGATATGAAAGAGTTAATATACAGCGTGCTAGCAGAGGCTGATTTCGATGATGATGGTGCTTTATCATTTCCTGAATTTGAGCATGTCACCGATAAGTCCAGAGATTTTATGAAGTAAGTGCATTAACAAAGAATTTAATTCCATACAAATTCCTAAAGTAATACTATAACTTTAATTTCAGCTCTTTTCGTATAAGACTTTAAATTTTAAACAAAATATAAAACTAAACTAAGCTAAAGTTTCCTTATAACCTATATACATACTTTCAAAATGTTATCTAAAATATCATTCAAAAATATTTGTTAACTTAAATTATGCTTAAGCAAGGAATTGTCAAACAGTGCTCGAATACTTGTTAATTTGTGTATTATGTTTCTTATTTATTTTTGAATATTTTTGAATTTTTTTTATTTATAATTCTGTGGTAAAAATGTAAAAACAATCTCGTTTTAAGATGGAAAAAATTTTATCATTTTTTTTTTTTGATTATAAATATTAAACTGCGATTAAACGATTTTTTAAATAACTCTTAAAATCATATATCGTTTAAAGAATGGTATTTGATTTGAGCATAGAAACTTTTGAAACAGTGCTATTATTTCGGCTGACAAGAAAATAAACTTGAGCTGTTATTCCTTTTTACCACAGAATTGTTTAAGATTTTAATAACACAAACTTCTTTCGTGTTCATATCTAAATCTCGCCTACTGTTTCTACAATTTTTATATTTTATTTACAATTATTATAATTTTTTCGCTAGCCAAATTTATATTTATTTTATAATTACAAATTCCTACTTATATTTAAGATCTTAAAAAAGTAAATCTTATTAATTTATTTACCTAACTAAAATAGTAAATGATATTATTAATAATAATCATAATATACTTAAATTTCTATATATAATTAATTGCATTTACAACCAAATGGAAAATTAAGATGTATTTAATACAAATTATTCACTTTGATATTATATTATCAGCATTAATACTTAATATTCTATGCATATTGAAGCGCACATTTAAATTATCAATAAATATCAGAAGCGCAAAGCCACCACAACTTAAAACAAAAATAGTCACTTAAAAAGACGTTTATTATTGTATAATTATTTAATATTTGGAAACACAACCAAAGTCTTTCATATATATATCACCAATTCTTGTCGTTTTTCAAGTATTAATAGTTTGTATTTATTTAAAAAGATTTGCTCATCTTCTCTACATGTATTTTTAATATACAATGAATGTAAACTTATATACATATATCTATCTACCGACGTATATATATACAAACTTGCCAAATATTTGATATTAATATGCAACATATATAAACTTTGAATAAAAACTTTGAACAGAAATTAAAGCATAAAATTGTTTTATTTTATTCAGGTCCCAATCTAATGATGTGTGAAACCTTAGCTATTAAAATTAGTGTACTAATCTGCTAATCGTTTTCATCATCAAAACCTTTGAGAGGCATTCAATGATGACTTTTTAGGTAACAATAAACAAGTCATCACGTCATCCGCAAATTGATATTTTCCGAGACATAAATCACGATACTGTTGCTATATTTTTCCAATCTTATATGGATTTTATTTGCATTTAAAACATGCAAATTGCCAGTGAACTCTTTCCCACACCTTTCCCAATACCTACTAATAGTAAAGTACACGCGGATTAATAAAAACGCGAGCAACCATTTCAGTTTACCCAAATAAGAACTGTGCTAGTAAACGTAATGAGTACTTATTATTCTCAAACACCTTACTTTCTTGCCAACCCTTCCATGGCATCCGCTCGATTTCTACGTAATGACAGTAATTTTAAATAAAAATGTCGCAATTAATTCCAAAAAAAAATCTTTAAGAGAATTTATTTTCCAAACTATTGTTGTTTTTTTTTTTACAAGTTTTCACATTAAGACTTAATATTCGATTTAGATTACTGAGCTAGAAACATTTATCAAACATATACAAAAATACTGCAAAATTCTTGTGAAATCGAAAAACGCATTAGTGATAATTGCACAACTTTAGCTCCTATCTTCTATTTTAAGGCTGTAAATAGCTTGGTAATTTCATACGCATAAATAGCCACGTAGTAAAGAAGGATACCAATATGAATATGAAACCCATTGCAGTCAGCAATAAACGATTAAGATTTGTTTTGCCAGGAATGTGTGTTTGATCCATAATAATAAAACCCAGGCCACCGATTGTAAAGAGAAAGCTACTGGCCAAACCTTCCATAATATATTGACCATTAACACGGTATGGCATAAAAGCAACTGGACGCGAGTGACCGTTTTCATCTACAGTAGCACCAACGCTGGGCGGTTCCACAATAACATCATAGATAATGCCTGACCAGAGAGAAAAAAAAAAAACCAAGAGTAAATTGTGCAGTGGGCGTTATTTCATTTCATGCAAACATGACAAAAACTTAACCAACCTCCTGTTACTAGAAAATATGACAGTAACACAATCGAGAACATCGTCATCGGTGAGGGTTTCTTGAACCAAGCGGGGCGGCGCACTTTAATATTTGGTGGCACCAATATGTGAAATGGCAGATTGTAAATTGTTTCAATCATTATTTTGTTATTTTTTTATTAGTTTTGCTGTAAACAAATGAGATAAATTTATTGCCGGCTTCGAATTTTGCTATAGCTGCACCAAATTTTGTTGACGTTTCTTAGCAATTAATTTTGATGCCACCGTTTGCTTTTTTATTATTGCTTTTCGGTGTGTGATGTGGCAACCTTGGTATCTTTATTCGTCAATGAGTGGCCATTTTTAATCCCCCTTTTCATATAATTGTTAATTGTTCTTTCAAAGGTTTAAACCATTAGGTTAAAATATTTTTTACCAGACACCTTTTTCTTTTGGTAACTCTAATCACTAATATATGTCACGTGTAGATGACAAAAGAAACTCCATAAAATTACCATGCAAAAATAAGGTTTGTTTACGCACAGCGTTCAAATCTATCAAATTAAAGCAAAAAATTATTACAAGTTTTTACTAATTAAGTGTTCACGTACTCAAAAAACTTGCAACGAGAGGGAAAAACGAGAGCCTAAAGAAGTGAGAAAGTAAAAGTAGCTGCAAGTTTCCATTACTAAAATGTTTGCTTGTAAAATTTTCAGTTACAGTGTTGTGTTAATTTTAGTGAGTTTGTTGTGGTTTTTTAATAAAAATTAATAGAAAAAGAAATATTTGTGATGTTGTGTAAGTTTTAAGTATTTGTTATTACCTGTGTGCCATAAGAAATGATTTCAACAAATTAAAACAATCGATCAGCTGATTACTTGTAAGTTTTTACTAGCTTTCTATTCACGTACTTTTTCCGCTGTTTATTGCTTTGCGAGAACTTTTTCCTCAATATTTTTTTGGCTCTCTCAAGCAGCATCTACTTTGCTTTCTTCTTCTTTAATTTTTCTTCTATGAAGATACTCAGAATTGTCAAAACTAAAAAAATAGTGATGGTAGAAGTCAAACTCTACTGTCACTAAGCGCTTAGTGGTGGTGGACAACATATTCCACTACTACTAAACCTTTAGTGATTATGGAAATGAAATGACACTACCACTAAATGTTTAGTGGTAGTGGAAATAAAATCGCATTACCGCTAAATGTGTAGTGATAGTAGACACCTAACTCAGCCACCACCACTAAAAGTTTAATAGCAGTGGAAATCAAAGTCAACTATCATTAAATTAGTAAAAATCAAACCACGCTACCGCTAAACGTTTAGGGAAAAGGGGATAAAGTACAATCAAGTGTGAATTCAAATTGAATTAAATTGTAAACATTACTTTTTACTTAACCAATTGTTTTTCCTTTCATTATTTTTTTTTCTTTTGAGCTCCAATATCAACCAAAATATTCATATGAATAAATCGTAAGTAAATTGGCTCTAGGAAGAACTAGTTTTTGAAATTTAAGTCGAGAAAAGAGCAGAGCTATTAACCAGACTAGAGATTTAGTCACTAAATCTTTTACTGCACTATAGTTTCCAATACAGTTAAATTTTTAATGGTAATAGAAGTCAAATATTAGTGGTCATCATATTCCACTACCTTTAGAGGTAGTAGGATTTGTTTTCCACTACCACTAAACATTAAGTAGTAATGGAGTCTTACTCATATTGACAGTAAAAGTAGTGAAGAACGAGCTTTAGTCACTTAATCACAGTCTGCATTGAAGTAGTACATCATGCTTCAAAGGAGTAGAGTTGATAAAATTTTCAAAGCGAGATTTGGATTTGTGCAAGAAAAAGAAGAACCGGCAATTAATAGCATCTATCACTAATTTTAATTTAATATATTTAATTAAAATAATAAATTATCATAAATAAAACTAGATTAGCGTGCTAGCTATCAGGGCTTTCGACTCGTCACTAATTTTCATGTAGGTTTTGTTTGGCATCACTGTTTTATATAGAATTGATTGCAACACTGTTAACCTTGAATAGACAGCACTAACAAGAAAAAAGAAACATCTGATTTTTATTATTCGCTTTTTTTGAGATTTTGTTTATACCGGTCAGATCGAAATAAATTAATTTTGACACACAAATAGCTACGAAAAAATAAAAAAAACTGCGAAATGGAATCATTTGTATCTCCTAAAGACTTGCCACGTAAGTTTTTGCAGTGTATGCACATATAAAATTTATTTTCATCCATTTTTTTTTTTGTTGCAGTGGAGGCACTCAGTGGTCATGAGCCCACCAAGCGTGTAAAAAGCATTGAACTAATGGATGATTGGATACGCTCGGAGGCCTATTACAGTCTGATGGGCTTTATCAATGGCGTTAGCACCGCCATTCAGGGTATACGGATCAGCGATGAAATCTACATCTCGGAAACCATGCAAAAATTAATTAATATTTTCGATAAATTACATGATATCATCAATGAGACACCACCCACTGATCAGCCGCAACGTTTTGGCAATAAGGCATACCGCGCGTGGTCTCGTAAAATGAATCATGTGCGTGTTGTGTCTTCACTTACCACATAAATGCCACATTTATTAAATATATTTTATTTATTTTTTAGGATATTTTCATGCTTCTGAAAGATGCTTTGCCCCAGGAGAAATGTCATCTATTCAATGAGCTGGGTTATTATCTTGCCGAGTCATTTGGCAATGCTGTCCGTATTGATTACGGCACTGGACACGAACTTTCCTTCGTGTTCTTTTTATGCTCGCTCTTCAAAGCGGAAATATTAGAGGAAGCAGACAATATTGCGGCTGCCTTGCGTCTCTTCAATACGTATTTGATTTTTGTGCGTCGCCTACAGAAAATCTATCGCATGGAGCCTGCAGGCAGTCAAGGTGTATGGTCACTGGATGATTTTCAATTTATACCGTTTATATGGGGTAGTGCACAATTGTCGCGTAAGTGAATGAATGAATTAATCATCAAATTATTTGTTTTGTAATAAAATTTTCTTTTTCCCACGTCCTTATGTATAGAAAACGCGCCATTTGACCCATCAAAATTCATTGATGAAAACATTATTAATGAGTACAAGGAGGACTACATGTTTATTGGATGCATTGATTACATCTGTCAGGTGAGTAAGGAAAAAACCAACGAATGAACGAACGAGCACTTAATTACAATTAATAAACTATTTTAATCGCGTTCGTTTCACTACTGTCTGCTTAAAGTCGCTTATCCCACTACAAATTTTGAGTATAATCGGCTTCAAGCGGTCAGTGAATGATAGATAAAACGAAACTTTTATGGTTCTTACAGGTTAAAACTGGCCACTTTGCCGAACACTCAAATCAGTTGTGGAGCATTTCCGCAGTACCTTCTTGGGCTAAAATCAATTTCGGTCTTATAAAAATGTACATGAAAGAAGTAAGTTTCATACATTGTCAAATTGCATTTGACTATTAAAATTGTATTTATTTATTTTTTTTTGACTATTTCATAGCTTCTTTCGAAATTCCCCATTATACAACATGTTCTATTTGGCAAACTAATGTCTTTCAACTCTGTAAAACCCGGAACCCCTTTGCCAAATGCACGTTTGGGAATCGTACTACCCAAACCACCATCTATTAGGTCTAGCTCCTTTACTTCAATGCCACCGCCGCCAGCTCCTACCCAAAAAACGACTTCAAGCACTGATGAGGCTTCAACCGCACGCTCAACTACAAGTAATTCGTCTTCGGAAGCTGAAAAGGGTAGTGCTGAACAAAATAAAGATGAATCTTCCGAAAAAGAAAAGGAAAAAACCAATTAGATTATTTTTTTTTTCCTTTGATTTTATTGTTTTTGTTTTTCTATATTGAAAACATTTGGAAGTATTCCTCATAATCGTCGTTGTAATGCACTAATCCTAACAAACAAAACGCAAAACTTAAACAAAATGCTTTGCAAATTCAATTAAATATCTATGTATTTAAATAATTTGGCTTCAATAAAAATATTTTATTGTTCGATAGAAAAAAAATTGTTTTTAATGATTTTTTAAGAAGAGAAAAGCAGCTATAATGCTTAAAGTAGAAGGTAGGTATAGTAGCTGTTGCCTCTATGATCTTTCTAACAGGCTGGTGGGGCTAAATTCTTTTCGCACATTCGGAATATTTAAACAATACGTTTGGAGACTTTCTAATGGAATTACTCTAGCACTTTCGGAATAATCCTTAACCTTTACCCAGCCAACTGTTAAGAATATGACCTAATTGCAAGCTTTATTTTCTTCTGGGTAGAACTAAAATGGTTATTGCAGTAGTTGATCAAAGATCGATTCAACTGTGCGTGAATGGGGAATAAGCTAGCAATGATCGATTCGAATAGACAAATGCAAAGTCGCAGGTCAACGGCCTGCGGTATTTTATGGTAAACAAATATTAAGAAGACCGACTCTCTTACAGGTTCGAAGTATGTCGAAAACTGCACACTATAAAGTAAATTATTTCTTATGTAGCTTTATTCAGAACTAGCTGAGTTTCGCCAGGTCAATTTATAAATTTTTATATCGAAAAGTTGCACAAATATTTACATTGAATATTTTATAATTTTTAAATTTCTAAAAATGCATAAATATTAGCTAAACTTAACTAAAATGCCACAAAATTACACATAAAGGTTTGTTTGATTTTAAAAATAGCGGAAAATAACGCCATCTGCATGTCAGACTTCCCATTTGACATACAGATGGAGCACTTTTCCATATAAAGTACATCTTTCTTTCTGCTGTTATTTCTCATTCATATTCGCAATTAGATATTATTTACGATTTTATTAGAGCAGAAAGCCATGGGCAAATAATAATACTACATAGAAATCGTGTTTTCCTCACCAAATTTTTTCAGTGCAGAAGCTTTTTTCATTCAAAATATAAGCGGCTATTTCAAAAATAGTATTATTGCCGTGCAAAACTTTTCCGCAGTCTTTGGTACGGTCGGTAAACAAAAAGACGTATTTTTATTTACTAGTGGATTTGATAAAATACCTTAAAGAAATATATACATATGTATATATCAAAAATATATGCAAATTGAAAACTTGGCAAACAAGATGAAGAAAAAGTGAAGAATGTTTGCATAAAATTTTATAAACAAAATTTAAAAAACTAAAATTTTATTTCAAAACTATATAATTTTGAGACCAAATTGCGCATTTAAGTACCTAGTAAAAGAAATAAAAAAATGCAACATTTTCAAAATATGTAGTGTAGGTGAAAATTCGGGGGCAGCAAATCATATGTGTGCATCTCAAAAGCAATTAATTTTGAAAATGTCTTGTTAAAAATAAAACTAACGAAATTAAAAATACGTGATGTAACATATTTCGCACGCAGAGCGAGAAAAGCTTTCTTCATTCAGCACAAAGAGCGTGAACGAAGGAAAAACATAAATTAAGTTTATGCGTTTGTAATAAAAAAAAAACATTTGTTTACATTTTTACATGTTTTTTGGCTTTCTGTTTGTAAACAAATTACAGATGACATAAAACTGTAAAAAAAAAAGTTCACAGTGTAAACGAGTGAAAGAGAGATGAAAATGCAATTATAAGCAAACTTTACTGCTAATTTTAATTCAATTCAAAATTTTTAATAAAATCATAAACGATAATGTCGAAAAAATGCAGTGTTCGTTCGTTGGGCGATTCCTCTCTAGCCGAACTGGCAAACCTTATTGTCTCGACGCTGGGCTATGCTAAATATGCTCCCGATGTACATCTCGACATCAATATCGTCATGGTGGAGATAAATCAGTATTTGGAGCTAACAGGAGCTACTTGGAATATCTATCAGGATCTGTTGCGCGTCATACTAAGCTCAGATTATCTAGACGCTAATATGCGTTTCACATGCCTGCAGATGTTACTCAATTATGGTGTCTCATTTCTGATAACCGAAGTTTTTCCCTTTTCCTATTACGAAAAGATATTGCAAGTGATAGCAGCGCAAGGTGCTGGATTACGTGTGCTCAATTTAAAAGGTGTCTGGGTGAAGGAAGAACATATGCACTATATGTTTGAAATAGTTCGAAAATGCCAACATCTTACAAAACTTTATGTGCCCTACATAGCAAATGATGATCTTCTTGAGGTGATAGGAAAGTTTAACACCAAACTGCAGGTGCTCGATATATCAGGTGAGACAGACATCACTGAAATTGGCATAGAGTATTTGAGTCATAGCTTGTGTAAGGATAAGCTCACCGTTATCGATGTGGGCATGCCGGGTGAGGAAAATATTTGCTATTCAGATATAGCACTTATTCTAGAGCATTGCTCGAATGTGGAAACTCTATCGACGTATTCATTTGTCGGTGCTGCTTTAAAGTTTGTACATGATAATATTGATGGAGATTTTAAATGCAAACTAAAGTATCTGCACGACACCGCTACCGATGAGGATACACTGCGTGTAATTGTTAAGACATGTCCCGCTTTGGAGTCATTATATTTGGATACTCCCAAAGGGGGAAGTTTGCATGTGCTGAACAATGTATTTTTGCGTAAAATTAAAATCTATAAATTCTCATGCAGCGAATTGATGCAAATACTCGAGCAGATCGGACGTAACCTCAGTCATTTGACCATGATTAAGGGTACTGGAAACTTAGAGATCCATAAGCTAGTGCGCATATGCCCGTTACTCATTGATTTGGATTGTTACATGATGGAGGGTTTATCGTACAACAAGTGCCAATGCAATTTTCAGCGCTTAGAAGGTTTGGAGATGTTAAGCAGCCCACTGTCGAATATCTCGCTGAAGGCGCTCATATGCAATTCGACACAATTGAAACGTTTGGCAATCGACAGCGTGACATTTACAGATGAAGACATTATTAGGTGAGATCTTAATTTTCTAGTTTAATTGTCAATTGATTGTGATTTTTTTTCTTTACAGTATATTTATAGAGAATGATTTCAATGAATTAGAAGATATATGGTTTACACTGGCTCCTAATTTAACAGTGCAAGCAGTTGAGGTATTACTCGTATTTATTGAAAAATGGGTATATGGTATGTATTAAGAAATTTTTTTTTATCTTCTACTTATACTTTCAGATTCTTATGGATCGTTGCCCAGAACTGCAATCCGTTGGCCAACTAAGCGGCTGGTCATTAACTCCTGATGATTTGGCACTGATACGAGGACTTTTGAAGAGCGGGAATTCGTGCCTTGTACTTACACCAAATGGGTTTTTTCCTTAACAACAACTTTTCTTTGATATTTGTAAAACTAAACACTTACATATTTGTTTATTAACAACTTATCAATTAATTTAGAAAAGTAAATAGTGACCGAAAAAATTGGATATTAATGATGAAAAGGAACCCAGTAGTAGTTGTTAATGGAAAATGAATATTTTCTTTTTATTTGTTTCTGCGGATTCCGATTGTAATCTTTTATTTTCGGCACTCAAAAATTTAATTGGTTTTAAAAAGCTTTACTCTAACATTTTATTAAATTCTATGAGCTTAGCACTTATTATTGGTTTAAGATTTGTTAACATTACATGTATGTTTAACCTTTTAATATGTTCATTAATCAGGTTTATATTTTTTCTTCTAAATTACAGCGGTTACAGTGAATGCCTTACGCGAGGAGGATGATTAACCCGCCATAGAGAAAAATATTTACCTACGTGATTGTAATTATAATAATATGGAAAATGTGATATTTAATTAATTTAAATATAACGTTAAATTGCAAAATTGTTAAAAGAATGTTATATAATATATTCAGGGATTTCAGAGTAATAGAATCGGTAGGTAATAAAGTTGACGTAACCCTATAAGAAGTAAACAAGATTTCATGGATCTCCATGAAAAACTCGGAACTGTTGCGAGGGTGTTGCAGAAGCATATCGTGGTAAGTTTTTGATCAGCACAAATTTCAGTACAAATAATGCTATTCGGACGCTATTTTTCCTTTTTCAAGTCACAGCAGTTGCGAGATTTAGATCCGCTTAACTGCGGATTGCATTTCAGATGATGAGATGCTTGCAGGAATCAATTATTATTCACTAGCTACTTAACTATTTAATTCAATATTAAACTTACCAAATAAAGTTTCTGCTTGTAAATATTTCATCTGAAGACGATCACGGGTCTCTAATTCTGGATTCTTTTAGCATTTAGTTACACAAAATATTACTAGTTCAACTTTGTGTGAGGCTTTAAAATGGCTCCAGCAGCCATTTTCTGCAGCGCTTAGAAAATAACTACAAATGATATTTTATATTTCACTTCACACAGTTTATATTTGAAACTACTTGATTATAATTATGATTCATATTAAATAAATCTATTATTTAACAGACATTAAGCACTAAAACACAATATTTACACAATTTAACACAAATTATTTTCAGCGATCACTTTTTTTTTGAATTTTTCGCAATATTGCGGTGAAACAACGAAGTAACAGAGTAAAACAGAATTCGTGAGGAAAAGGAAATGTGGAGAGAACTTGATTGTTATTTCATCTACCAACAGAACATAAAAGCTCAGGGTTGCATTAGTTGCAAAATAATACATGCGAATATATACTACAATTAATCTTAATAAATCTAAAAATTTGAAGAAATTTTTATGAAATTATTTATTTAGATAAGTGATCTACAAAATAAATCTATAAGCAAAAATAATGTATGGCATAATTTTATTAAGCAAGCATGCAGCCCTGTTTATTTTTTTGCGCAAGAACAAAATAACCACACTATTGTGAATGGCATCGTTAAAGAAGAAGCAGAATAGTATACGAAAGTGCAAAAAGATAAACGTAATAGATGAAAAAAGAAAGGCAATCTTCAGTCAGTCTTCGTCTTTTCATACAATTCTAGTGAGAATTGTAGTGAATTTGTAAGAATTCTAATTGAAAGAATCTCATTAAAATAAGTTAGAATTAGTAAAATAAGGATTAAACTATTCGTAAAATCAAACAAATTAAGAAAACTAATGTATCTCTCAGCACGTAACTCGCTAAAACTAAATGCCGAATACAGAAAATTCAAAGGAAAGCAGAAATCTTGCGAAAAGTGAAAATTGCTGGAAAAAATTTCAGAGAAATCTCATAAGGAATCTCGCACATTAAAATAAATAAGAATTTTCATTGTGCATAAAATCTAGCAACGCATTACTGTGTAGAATTATTGATGATTTTTACAAATTCAAAAACGCATAGATCGTCGCAAAGACTCTACAACTAAACTCTGGACCCTCTGGAGTTATGAATTTTGTCATAACAACAAAAAAAGATCAATCGACAACAACAGCAACAAAAGTATTCACTTCTAGTGTTTTGAACACTTCAACTTCTGCATCGTTTGACACTACTGCAGAGAATTCTTTCAATAATTTGGAATCATCGCCGCAAGCAGCACCGTTAGCATCATCTCCACGAGGTCCCATTGTAATTCCAGCAGTTCTACCTACAGCAGCAAAATCAGCAGCAGCTCCCAAATCAACGCTAATGTAAGTTAGCAGCAAAATTTCCTTTCTTAGTTTTTAGCTTATAGTTTTATTTTCGTTTTAATTTAATTGTGTTTTCCATCTTTGTTTCTATTTTGTTATAAATATGTTTGCTAATTCATTTCTCATTTTTGTGTATGCATTTTTCAAGTAGGTTAACATCACAACAACATCTATCATCAAAACAACAACAAAATCAGCATTCATTAAGCTCGCTCGCTTATCGATTGCATATTTTTCCGTTTCCTTTTCTTTCCTTATTTTGTTTTCTTCTTTGTTTTGTTGTCACTTACATTTTTAGTGTTTGACCATTTTTTGCATGCATTCAGTGGTTTTTGCTAGAGTAACTAGTTTTGGAATGTTTTCATCACTATTACCATCATTTGTATTTGTATTCGAATAATGAGCTAAAAGAATTGTGTACTATAGAGACCAATAGAAAATGTTTAAGCAAATTACCAGACCTTTTGACCCAACTTCTCATAAAAACGTTCATAAAAAATAACGTCATGCAATCAGTCACTTTTGTTAATTAACTGCTGTATTTAGTATAAAAAATAGTTTGGATTTTGAACCTTTAAACTTTTGTTTACGTACTTACTATTTGCACTCAGCTGTTGATACATATGTAAGTACGCGGTATGAACTTAAAATTTAAGTTCTCTCAATTTTATCACATTATTAAATACTTGAAAATAATATTAAAAAAAAAGTTCATTAGATTCTTGTAAAAATAAATATCCAATAATTTCAAAATCAGTGTAAAATTGGTGTGCCCTTAACCTAACAAATTATAGTAACAAACTAAAGCCATTGTATACTTCGGGGCAAGAATATTTGTAACTGATACAAAGAACATTATGAGATCTTAATAAATCGACAACAATTTGTTTAAAATTTTATTCAAATTACAACGTCGCTTCTAATTTAAACTGTATATAAATATTAAAATATCTGTCTGTAGAAATGTAAAATAACTTTTTCTTGCAACTCATAATGCTTAAAATGGCACAAAAAACTGTTATCTTTATATGTATTAAACTAAAATATTCATAAAGTTGTTGATGTCGTTAGTGGAAAAATATTTCTTTATCAGCTTTTATATATGGTTCATACAATTTTGTCATAACTGTATACTGATCCTGATTGAATTCATTCATGAGACCAAAATAAATGTCAAATTCAAGCATAAGCTTTAAATATTTCAGACTAATATCTTCTAAGACCCAGAAAACTATGCAAACTTTGACTTAACCTAATTCAAATTGTCTCAGGATCTCTTACTTTGACACGGCATAAAATGTAGTTTAAAATATATCTATTTCGGCTGTGTGTATAGTTTAAAAATTAATTTACTAAAGAGTCAAAAATCCTGGCAAATCTTTAGAAAACACCGAAACAGTTTTGTTGTTTTTTAGAAAATTTTTCAAGTTAGTTAAATATTTTTTAATGCTTGAATGGTGAAAGGTATTGTACATTTTTTTTAGCATAGATAAACCAAAATATTTAAGAAGAACGAAAGGTAACACTTTATTTTTGAATTGCAAAAAACATTCCACACAAATTGTAACATTTTTTTTTTCTTATTTCAATTCAAAGAAAAAAATAGAATTTCATATTTTATGTGTTCATGTTTTCTTGTTAAAATGATTCTACATTTATTTAAATTATAATTTCAAAGAAATATATTCTCATTTGTGTATATACAGGGTGATTCAAAAGCTTTCGCCAATACTGCGCTAGGTGATAGAGTAGGTCGAGATAACTAATAAATTACGTTAGTCGCAAAATTTTGTATATTCAATATTAACTAATTTTTACGCAGCCCTACCTCTGATCCCGACGAATACGAAAGAAATGGTATTCCTAATTTCGGTGAATTCGAAGATAGCATTGCCAACTATCAAAAAAAAAAAACTTCGATTGAAAAAATCAGCTGTTTTGTGTCAAAAGTGAAAAAGAAAAGTATTAAAAATTTTAAGAAAATAGAAAAATTAATCAAAATGAAATGTTATTGTGCAATAAGCTATAAAAAACGGCAGCAGCGGTATTTTTAGTAGAGGAAGAGAGACGGAGTGTCGAAGCAGATGCTTTAAAATGGAGCATAAGCTATTAAGAGATGCTTCCAATCCTCTTAATAAGGACAACCGATCGTGAACCAGCATACGAGCGTAAATACAAATTAACTCTTGCTCTTAAGTTTGTAAAGAATTGAGTTGAGTGAAGTTACAGCGTAGGGGAAATGTAGGTGTTTTGCGATTTCTGTCTGAGGATGGCTATCAGTATAATGTTGAAAAAGATCAGGAAGTTGAAATGGCACAATTAGCGATGTCGAAGCAATGAAGCGGAGCTGGAATACTTTGTAAGCGAAGCTTTGTGCAAATTAAATCTAGGTGAATACGACTAATGAAAAAAAAAGAAGGCTAAAATAGATTTCAATGGAAATACGCGGTTTTCTGGCATCATCATCTCATCTCTAACCAAAAGCTATATATATTTTCTTTCTGGCCACCCCGCTAACATATTTATCATCATCTCATATTGGCTGCAATTTGAGAATGGCCAAGACCTGTTGGAGTATTTTTTTTCATAAATTATGCAAAAATAATTGATTTTCCTTACATTTTGATCTTAGTAATGCCAATCTCCAGAATTTCAAAAGGTCGGGAAAGTTTTGTGGCTGACGGAATTAAGAATACGAATTGTTCATCGGTGGCTATGACAGGAAATTTGTGATAGGGCTGATAATCTTCACATAAAACTCAATGATAATGTGAAAAGTCCAATAAAATTACTTCCAAGTTACAATTTTCAGTGAAAACTTAAGTTACTAACTTTTAAACGAATACAAGATTTTATTAATTTTTTGCCAACTTTAGATGTTAAAGCAAGTACCTCTTATCAAGATATGTATGCCCATATTGCATGCAAGAGGTTCCAAATAGACGCTCCTTACTATATGATTTTTTGCTTATTTCCCCTACCACCTCACATGGTATTGACTATAGCTCCTGAACCACCATGTATACTTTAAATATAATAAAAATATTAACTGAACCTACCGCAAAAGATGAAAATCAAAAAAACTCGAAATAAAAACAAAACGAACCTGAATGTTCAACAAATATAATTCAGTAATATTAACAAGATATAAGATATAAACAACAATAATAATAAGTGATAAAACCAAATCAGTAGCAGAATAAAAAAAAATGAAAACAATAAAACCAACAACACCAAAAAGGCATGAGCAAATTCGTTGCTCTCTCTCTCCACATTTCTTCAGCATATGTATATGTTAAGAACAGCAACAACAAATACATAGTAGCAAGCCGTAAAACAAACAAAACAATAACAACAAATTCACATATTATATGCATATCGGAATCGAAGTATTTTCGTGTTGTTGTGTTTTTGGTTGGTTGAATCGAGATAGATGCTTCGAAACACAACATACCAAATTTCCATTCATTTCATTTCGTGCACATTTTAACGCCGTACCGCGCCGTTCAGTGTATAGTCATGGCTCTGCTTCTTCCTCAACAACTGCCAATTTTTTTTTCTCTTCGTGCATACGAAAAAATAAAATAAATTATGCTGTTTAAATTTACCTAGAGATTTTGTTAAAATTAATTTTATCAATTGTGTTTAAAGTGCAATTTTAATTGAGCAATTAAATGAAAATTAAAATAATAAATTATTTGTGAAATTGTGTGTGAATCTAATTCTAAAAATGTATTGCTGCAATGACGTTACCGCAGTCGTCGTCGGCGTCGTCTTCGTTGTTTTTGTTGTTGTTCATTGTTGATTTCGATTGTGATGACATACTTTATACGGCGGCTACAACTACAACAATATAACAAAAACAACATATAAACAATAATAACAACAAAGGAAAAATGTAATTTTATTGATTTTTCACACAATATTAGCAAATAAACAAAAAAAAAAACATAAAATAGATAAAAAATTTTGTAGAAACTAACTAGCAATTTTATTTTTTTTTACATTAATATTTTCTTTTAGTTTTATATTAATGAAATATTCTAGCTGGTGATTATTTTTTGCATTTAAAGTGATAAAACAAAATATCAAACATAATGTGAATAATTTTGTAAAAAGCAAAAGTTTATTAAGTTCTAAAAATATTTGCTATTTTATTTGAAATGCATACCAACTCAAGCTTAAAGATAACAACTTTATTTGTGTACCAACGCATAAATTTTAGTCAAAAATAGTTAGTTAAATAAATAATACAGTGGAAGACAAAAGGCGACATACACCGCTGGATTTTCAGTTTCTTTAAACCTAAGAATTTAAAAAGAAAATTTGGTTTTCAGTTTTATAAAGAATGAATATTTATTCATAAATATTTTGTTTCAATTTCAATTTATTAATAAAAAAATTAAGGCAAATCTTTGCCAGTACATAAAAATAAAAAATCAAATATAATTAAATGTATAAAATTAGACAAAAACAATAAATAATAAACAAAAAAATTATTTCAATAGCATAATAGCTCATGAAGATATCGAAAACTAGATTACCTCAATGCTACGTCGATTGTAAGCAGCTATTGATACCCAAGTAGGACCTAATAAATATTAAAAGTGGCAAAATGCCATTTAGCTCATGCTAAATAATTTGTCCTTAGAGGGGAGTCCTTTAATTTTAATTTTTGGTTATACTCGCAAATTTACCGTTATGTTATTGAAGTAAATTTTTTTGGTTTTTTATGAATAATTAGTCATTGTTGATTTCATCTTAATTTTTTCTTAAGATTCTTTAGTTTTACAGAATATGAAAATCCAGTGCGGTGTATATAGACTTTTGTCGTTCACTGTATGTATTGCTAAGTTGTTAGAACAACACGAACGCCAATTTGTCATATATTTATATTTTTCTTGAAATCAGCAAATTTTGCCTACAAATATTTACTAGAAATTAAGCTTGAAAATTGACTTAAAACTTACTTGCTTACTTTTGCACATAATTATTTATTTAATTTTATGTTTATTCCATAATTTTCATTGCCATTAACCGGAAAGTTCTTCATATTTCGCAAAGACGTGATAAATATCAAAATTTTAGTGTCGGCATGTTTTTTTTTTTTTTTTTTTTTTGTAATAAATTTATATTTTATTTTTTTATAAATTGTTGCAATTGACATTTAAGTAGCTCAAGTAGTTAATACAAACAGATATTTTTAATCAATAACCTCGATATGCGCTATAATTCTCAATACTAAAAGAAATTCAACAGAACTTATCAAACTCTTCTGAAAGTTTCAATAAAATCATTTAAGCCTTGTTTACCTAATCCATTCTGTTATAACAAGATAGGAAAATTAATTTTATAGTGATTTTTCAAAATGTTCTTTAGAAATCTTCGCACTTGTGCAGGAGAAGCTTTCGAAATTGTCGTACTTGGCGTTCATACACTCAGAACTCTTCATGAATCAATTGAATCGATATATATCATATTCATTATGGTAGCACACTTTTAGTTAGACCAAGATGCGTATATTTTCCTTCTCCTTTTTTCAAATATTCACATACAATCTCGTGATAATCTGTAAATTAGTTTAAATATATACGTTTATTAATGCAAATAAATGCTAATCAAGAATACTATTGTCGTCATCGTTCTCCCCCTTTCTTTATAGCACCATTCATACTGTTCATGTAGGAGCGTCAATATCAAAGTATGTTTGAAATATCGTGTGTATGTCTGTCGTACTTGAATGCTCAATTTAATTGAATTCGTGACTTATGGCATTTGTTTTTAAAGTAGGAGAATATATTGCTACTTTTTGTTATTATTGATTTTTTTTTCTATAAACTTTTGTTTTTACAATTATTACAAAACAAAATGCTTTAGCAATAAATATTCAATGTAATTCTAGACTCACCCATGCATTTAACAAAAAAAAAAAAAAACTAAACCAAAAACATTTGATCGAAATATTCAATTAAAAAATCTCACCAAATACTCGATTTTCAAAGTGAGAGTGAGTGAGAAAGTATTCTCTCGCGAAGAGAAAAATATCACAAAAACTACACGAATGAAAATTTTGCAACAATTTGGAAGTTACTGGAAACAGCTGATTGCGAACATCAAGTACTGAAAATATTAAAACTATATAGTCGATATGAAAAAGAAGATGAAACTTGATGCGAAATGTTTAAATTATTGAAATTAAATAATAAAACCTAATTAAACCGATAACACTGTGCAACAGCCAAAATCGGACTGGCGATTTGACATGTAGTCTTGAGTAATTTGAGGCCGCTAAGCTCGAATATCGTCAGGTTTTTGAGATAACGCCTTAATTAAGACTGTACCAGGACATTCTTAATTTATGTTTTATCGTTTTTGGTGTCTAGAGAAAAGTTATTTAAAAACAAATGAGCACATTTTTTTTGGTGAACATAAGAATCCTCTATCTACTCCATACCCATACCCAAAATTTTGGCAGTTTTTTAAGTACAGCTTAGAACAATATTGCCTACAAGTTAAAGGAATAATAAAAGTATTAGAGTGTGTTTGGGAAAAAAGACGACCTCGATAGCCTAGTGGATAGTACACTAGACTTTCATCTGGGAGGTTCGGGTTCGATTCCCGTCTTCGTCTGGTGGTTAATTTTCATTACTTTCTTATATTCACTATCAATATGAAGTGTATGAGAATTATAAGATAGTGTACACACATTGTTTGGTAATGGCAAAACCACCAAGCCGATAAAAAATTGCCACACCGCCGTTCGGAATCGGCGTTAAACTGTAGGTCCAACTATGTGGTATCACAATGGGCCGTTCAGGCCAAACAAAGTTTGTAAAAGTATCAAAATAGGACCAAAGTCAAAAAAAAAAAGGATCACGAAAAAAAAGTGGCAAAAATGTATCACTTTTGATCCAATTGGATCAAAGTGGTAACACTGCCAGCAACTCTTTCTTCTTCCTTTATGGTATGGTTACCAATGGCTGTCAAGTTTATTGTTTACTTTCGATTGTTTGTCGCCATTTTCGACAATCGCTGCATGCCGCCATTATAGCCGCAACAAAGGTATGTTGTTATTGTATTGTACTGCTTTTTTTTTGATAATTACTGCTATTCGAAGCAATTGTATTGTTTTTGCAAAGGTGAAATTGTTGTAATCTTGCTATCACCTTATACATAATTTCACCATGGAAGAGAACCAGAGAGTGAAAGAGAAAGATTTTCCTTCTATGTTGTTCTCCCAATTATGTTTTTACCGACGGGATGGCGGGGAGGGAAGGGGAGGTCTTAAGCAGGGTAGTTTAACATCAAACTTATATTTTGTCACATAAAAAACACTCATTTCAAAAAATATGACAATTACATAATTAAAAAAAAAAAAAAAAGTTCAAGTAGATTAAGTTGGTGAAGACGGAACTCTACCTTCGGAACTCTTCATTGACTTCTAGAAAAATACATCTAAGGTTTCTATTCCAATTTAGCGCGCTAATGTAAGCTCTACTTCTATAGCTCGGAAATTACCCTTTCACTTTCGATATCTTTTTGTAGCTGCTTTTCATATACATACATATCGCTCATTTACTAAAAGACTGTCATAAGTCAAAAATTGCTTCTTTTTTTTTTGAGTTATGACACTCTTTTAGTAAATGAGCTATATTTAGGTACTTTAAAGTGGGTGGAGATGTATGGGCGGCGAAAAAAAAGTTCTTGTTTTTGCCCCGGGTTGGATACATTGAGTTATTATGTGAGTCTAGTCGTTTTTCGATTCGTTTTCGAGAAGTGAAAAATATTATTAGGAATATTGTTTCAAGAATTTGTAATTTAAACTAAACGAAAAAATCGTAAGTTTTCGATGTAGGTCTTTGAAATTTTCGGTAAAGATGAAAGTGGACATGCTTTATCATAATCCATCAAAAACTTTATATTGAAATATTTAATGTTAGGGTCTTAGTAAAAATGGAATTTGAAGAGGTCAAAGTGGTAGTACCCCTTAATTGCTCACTATAATTTGTGCCATCTCATTCGAAATACATATATATATATATAAGAAAAAAAAAACAAAAAATAAATATGTAGGTAGGAAAAGCTTGTAGTACGCTCACCAAACACAATACGACTAAACAACAAAAACACAAAAAACCGCTAAAACAAAAGCAAAACGAAAAACCAAAACAAGAAAACATCTTATCTATTAAACATTTCAACAGCGTTATTGCTTCTTATCAATACAAAAAAAGAAAAAAATCAAATAGGGGAACAAGGGTACCTTTTTCTCTTTTATTGGCAATTAACGTAATCAAAAACAGAAAACCAAATAAAATTTCACAACAGCTACAACAAAAAAAAAAAGCTTGTTTGCGAGGATTGGTATAGGCGTTGATTAAAAGTACTACCTTTGTATTCTGGTAAGTTCAACTTGCACTCGCTCGTCTCGCTCGATAGCTACGCATTACGGCAATGTGCGCGTATTTCAAATACTAAAAATTTATTAATCGTATACAATATTTAAAAAGTTACGGATTACTTTAGCCAAATGGCTTACACCTATCGTTACAGAGTAATATGGTAATAAAAATCATTTGAGTGTGTGAGTTTGTGTTTTCATCATTCATCAACAATTGAAATTAAATTTATTTGTTGCATGACGATGAATGCAACATGAATGACTGCATTTGTGAAGTAATTGTGTATTTAGTAGGCAAGAAAATTTTTGTATATAGTCTTACGTACATATGGTAAAATAATATATTGGTATTTTGTAATTTCAATTGTTTATTATTATTTATTATTAAATTAAAGCAAAAAGAAAAAAACATATTTTTCTTCTTTTTTTTATTATTATTATTATGATTTTTTGCTTCTATTGTAAATTTTTCGTAGGATAAAAAATATTGAAAATTCTTCATCAAATCACACGGATTGGGATGAAAATGAAGAAGAAGAAAAAGAAATTTGTAATGTGCTCCAAAGGTAGGTGATTGAATGCCATTTGATTTTTTTTATTTGTTTTTTTTTATGATTATTTTTTTTTTAGTAGAAACTAACTATAAAAAATTCCATTTAAAATTTCTAACTACATATTCATATTTACTATTATTCTTGTATATAAATAAAAATATATTTGATTCATATATTTTTTTTCACTTTCATAAAAAAAAAAAATAATAATAATAAATTATGGTATTGCATTTTTGGTAATTACTTTTCAAAATTTGCATGAAGAAACTTTCAAAATTATACAAACAAATACTTAGAATAAAAAATTTTTAATTGAAATAATTAATTTTTGTTCTTATTTTTTTCTCTCTATTTTCTTTACATTAAAATATTTATTTATTTCTTATTCTTATATTTAGTAATTTTTATATTTTTACCTTTTTCCAGGAGAGATTCTGTACCAACTGAGGACGGTACACAAACAACAACAGCAACCACAGCAACACTTGCAGTAACAACAACAACAACAATAACACAACAATCGAATAATAATAATAAATTAAATACAATACAGGAAAGCAGCAGCGAACCTCAACAAATTAATTCGGATTCACCAAAAGAAGAACAACAGCAACAACAACAACAACAACAACAATTGTTTTCCTCCAGTTTCAACTCAAGTGATTTAAATCTTGAATATACTACTACCAGCATTGCAGACGCTTTCACTGACCATCAAAGACAAGAACAGGAACAGGAACTTGCCACAGCTATCCAACTAAATAGTTTCACTGATAATTTGGATAGTTTTTCTTCAACTCTAGGCAATAATAGTTCTTTTGAAACTAATACTAGTAATACAACAACAACAACAACAACATCAATAACAAGCACTACAACTACAAGCACAATAACATCATCAGCTGTTCCTGAATCGAAATCTTCAATTAGCCCTAGCGATAGTCCACGTCGTAAAAGTTCGACCAGCATTAAAACTAAACTATCGAAAACTTCATCGTTTTCGAAAATTTCAAACAGTTTACAAAACACTTTGAGCGGCACAACAAGTGGTAGCGGTAGTGGTAACGGCAGCGGTGGTGGTGGTAGTTCAGCGGCTAGTTTTCGTGGTGAAGAGGTGAGTGGACATTATATTTGACAGTTGTTAATTAAGTATAATTTTTAAACTAAGCTTTTCACATTCATTTATCCAATGGCAGGGAATTTCAATTTTATACCAAACTTTAATTTTTGCTATATCTGTTGTTTAATACAAATCAAAATATTAATGCATTTTATATTGCATCATAATTAAAATGTCAATGCAAATTGGTTGTTTTTAAGAAACTTTATGTGCTCTTACATTCGGGTTATTATTTTAAATTTAATAACCATTTCTAAATTTAGCATTGGCCAATGCTTTCTTCAGATACCACACCTAATGCTATTTTTATATAAAATTATATAAAAATTCTTTAAAATTAATTGTTTCTTTCTTTTTTTTTTAATGTATCCTCATTTCTTTCATATAACCTCTTCGCTGAAAAAGTACACATATGAGGACTCAAGTTTTTATAAATTTTTTAATATTAGTATGTAGTTATTCCTCTTAAAATTTAGTGAAATTAAGAGCGCGCATTCCATATTCTCTATTAAAAAAATATGGTTTACCGTTACTTGGCGCAAATTTTTTTTAAATCGAAATTAAAGCAATATTGTAAAAAAAGTATATTTTTGTTGGTAAATTAATTAGTTATTGTTTATAAAAGAAATATTATAAAATTTTATAAAAATGTAAAGTGCAAATATTATTTAATTAGGGTGTAAAAAGATTTAAGCATTTTAGTTTTAAATTAATGTGCTATTCGTAAGTACACATATATGTGTACTTTGGCTGTTCATGAAAAAAAAAATACTAATAAAAAAATTTTAAATGGAAAATTAGAATTAAAATGAAAAAAAAATTTGTAATATATCACGTTTCTAATATAATTTCTCCTAGCCTCATACAGATTGTTCTAAAAACCTGTAATTGTGAATTTTAGCAGGTATGAAAATACTTGCACGATTTTAAATGCAAAGCGTGGGACGCTTATAGATAGAGATAAAATTAGTAGCGATTTAAGTGAACTACTCATCTATCAGATTCCTATTTCATGCGTCTTGTCTTGCGTGTGTGAAATTTCTTACTGCCAATGCAACAACTATTTAGGCCTAGGCCCTTGTAAATTTTCCGTGTTGCACTGTGTAATCGATAACAATATAAAAAAAAGTAGCACAGTTTTATTTTTCTTTGAAATAATATCACATAAAAAGATTTAATTGCACGAAAATGTACTGAAAATCTTGCTTATGTACCGATATATTTCCGAACCTCAAAGTGTATTGAAAAAATTACGATCGTATCGAAAATCCCATCACTAATGTATACCATCGTATGAAGCAATTGTGTTTCGTTCCTTTGAAGAAACAGTTCGTTATTGTTTGTTTTTGTTCTCGGCTTATATTTTCTCTCTTTCATTTGTCTACGTATGTATGTGTGTATGTACGCACATATATATTCTACTTCCGTATTGCAACGATGAGTGGTGCAATACTGTGATCTATGAATATATTCATTTTATAAAATTGAAAAATTTGTAGTCAATATTCCTAACTTAATCAAGGATTGATTTCGAAAAGATCGGAGAATAGTTTTCAAAGTTAGAACAAAATAAACGTAGTATTTTCTGTACCCGTAAAAAAAAAAGCGAAAGCCATTTCAACTTTCGGTGAATAGGCGATTCATAATAATGAATCCTAAGATCTATTGATTGGAAAAAATATATTTATTTTGTGTTTTACGATAAACAAAGATATTGTTCGAATAATGTAGTGCTATCCTTTATTACGTTTGACAGAAACTTAGAATAAAGGAAATCATTCGACGAATGGAAAATTAGTCCTGAATACACTGCACCACACAATATTTTGTTTTGTTCCCAACGCTATTAATTCCTTCTGCATTTGTTGTACGAAAGATTTTAAATTCAGTATAATTAAACTGTCATAAGTAAAAAAAAAACAAAATTTCGAGTTAAGTTATTTAAAGAGCTTGACGAGTTGGTTAGCCAAAAATTATCAGATTTAAAATCGGTTAAGCCAATTCCAAAATATTAGCGTCGGAAGTATATTAAAATTCTCTCATTGAAAAAAGCAACAAAGCATTGCACTCATCGTTGTAAAAATCATTGCTTAAGCGGGAGTAAATATCAAATGAGAGAGCGAGAAAAAACATGAGTAACGGCATTTCTCAGAATTATCTAACGAATTATCTGCATAGACAAATAACAAAACAAACACCAACGAGTAGTTCGGTTCTCTTTTGATATTTGTTTTTTCATAAAGAGATTTCTTGAGCAAAAAAAAAAAAAAAAAAAAATAGCCCCAGTTAATGGGGCCTTACCGACTAGTTGATGATTAATTGAGAGGCTGAGAAGAAAAGTGGTATAACTTCTACGTTCAGAAAAAAGTGGAATAATTTTACTTAAGAGCAAAAGCAAAACGAAATATGTTCAGAGCAAAAGTGAAACGAAATATGTTCAGAGCGAAAACGGAATAAAAAACTATGCTGTTCTTGCTCTGAAAGAATTGTTATACCATTTTTGCTCTTACTTTTAAGGCGTTTCATTTTCACTCTAAACCGTATTACTTATGCCATTCTTGCACTGACACTAAATTATTTCACTTTTGCTCTTATATAAATTTTAGATCGCTTTTCCTCTCATCCTGTCAATTGTGGTTGAAACATATTAAAGTGTTTACATTTTTAATTCATAAAAAAAATAATATTCTAAATTTCAAAGGCTTGGGGCCATGAGTTTCAGCAGAACTTGAACCACTTGCGTCAATCAGTCATTCTGTCTTTTTATACTATGTATAACAAATAGATGAAAAATATTGATTAACATTGTTTTTTCTATTAATCACTGCTATTTCAAAAATCTAACTCCCTGCTTCTGTTTTCTCTTATTCTTATTTTGCTATTAATCACAATCAAATAAAGCTCAATCTCATTCATTTTAAATTAACACATTCAAGACCAAATGTTTTGAAGAGAAAACAAAAAAAAAAAAAAGCAACAAACATAAAATGTAAAACTTGCACAAAATAAATCGAAGTGCTCCAATTCTTGTTGGCAAAAAAAAAAAAAAAAGCAAACACTGATTAGAATACCCTTCATAAATAGCTACACTTACATACATAGTACACAGCAAAAAGACGAGCACCTCACCAATAAAGAGCTTTCATTGATAACATGCTTAATGCTATTTTTGCTGCTGCTGCTGCCACTGCTGCTACTATTGCTGTTGACTGCAGCAGCGACAGCATGAACCATGATTATAATTGCCATTAGTTAGGAGGTTCTAGTTCTCTATTTGCGTGCCACTAAATATGTAGTACAGTGTGAAACTCATTTGAGCTATCAGTCATCAGTGTGATTTGTGTGTTGTTGGTGGTGGTATTGCGCAAACGAGTTAACCGCTGCGGTAACAAACCAAAGGAAAGTAAAAAAAAAAAAAAGCTCAATCAAATCGAACTATATCGAATTTTTATTTGATTTGGGGTGGAGAACAATTGAAAATGAATAACATTTTATTACACAAGCATTTAAGAGCTTGCTTGAAATTATTACTAGGTATTTATTTCGGTGAATTTTTTTAGTGTAACTATTTATTTGAATTCTTAAACAAATAACGATTCATACAAAATGTCCATCGGCCAACCCCCAATAAATAATTTTGATAAGTTGTTATTGTGCTGATAAGTGTTGACGAACGAGATTGTGGTCTCTAAGGGCCACCACCTGTTGTTCTTGTTGTTATGAGTAATACAATTTTTGGTTAAATAATTTTTTTACAAAGAAATTTTTTTTTTGTATTTTTGTGTAACATTTTTCATTTCATTTTCCTTTTCTTTTTTTTTTTTTTTTTGTTTCTTAGGATACTATTAGTAAATCCAGCGATACATCTGGTGAGCTAGTACGAGTGAATACTTCACAGGATTTGTCTGCTGCTTTTGATAAGCCAAAGAGTGCGTCACGTCTATCGGAACGTGCTAAAAAGAAATCGTGGTATAACGTTCTTTATCCGAATTACAAATCACGAGCTGAGGATTTTAAGAAACTATTTAAAGAGGTGCCAAATGATGAGCGTTTGATTGTTGGTAAGAATGTTTTTAAATTAATCGGAAATTAAATTTGTTAATAAGTTTTTGCTAATATTATTTATTGCCTCTTTCTCTTCCCTTCACAGATTATTCCTGTGCCCTACAACGTGATATCCTCGTTCAAGGACGTCTGTATGTCTCACAGAATTATGTTTGCTTTCATGCCAATATTTTTCGTTGGGAAACTTATTTAAGCATCAAATGGAAAGATGTCACCTCAATAACTAAAGAGAAAACTGCTCTAGTTATACCGAATGCAATTTCGATTTGTACAGCAAAAGAGAAATACTTTTTTGCGACATTTGCTACGCGTGACAAAGCGTTTTTAATGCTCTTTCGAGTATGGCAGAATACATTAATGAACAAGCAAATGCTGCCGCAGGAAATGTGGCAGTGGGTGCATAATTGCTATGGTGATGAATTGGGCTTAACTACAGACGATGAAGATTATATTGATCCAAAGGGTGCAGCAGCAGCAGCAGCAGCAACAGCAGCAGAACTTGAATTAGATTTAGATTTTGTATCGGCACTCGAAGATACAAGTTCATTGTTGGGCTTGGAAGGTGCAGGTGTTGGTGGAGCTAGTGATTACACTACAGCAAATTCAAATTCAAATCAAAGTATAAATAATCAAAACAGTAGCAATAACAACAACAACAACCCCAACACTATTTTTGCTGGTGGTAATAGTAGCACCAGTTGTGGTGGCATAGCGATCGTTCCCATTAAATCTAAATCAAAATCTTATTTTTTCAATTCATATAAATCATCGAATATTAATTCATCAACAACGGCTTCAGCTTCGGGTTCAGATAATAAAGCGGGTAGCGATAATAATAGCGGTGCTGATACAACAAAAAATTCCAAAAATCACAATACAATGAAAGCGAATGCAAAAGAGTTGACTTTAATGTCAGCGAAACCGGAAGAAAGCGGCGGTAATCCGGTGGTGACAACTGCTAGTGGCACCACCGGTACGGTCAATGAAAGTGGTGCCGATGGCGATGGTGGTTCTGGTAATACTGGCGCTGTCGCCTCTCCTCCTCTCACTTCTAGCTCGAATGCCAATAAAGAGAACATTAGCAAAAATCCCAGCAGTCACGGCGCTGATGGCGGTAAACGAACAAAAATATCGAAAAATACACGCATGCGCGACGAAAGCTTAAGCAAAAGCTTGGCTAATATGCCAACAGACATTTCCGATTCAAGTGATTCCGATGAAAGTAAAATTCCGTAAGTATTTGAAGTGGTGGGAATGGATTTTACTTGAATTTGAATACTAAATAATAATTATTTGCTCGCTGCAGTTTTGTTGTAACCGCAGAATGCACCTCAACACACGAGGGACGTCAATTAGTCCATACAATTCTTCCAATCAACATTGATACACTCTTCAATTTGTTATTTTCGAAATCGAAATTTCTGGTCGACTTCCATGCAATGCGTAAATCAACCGATATGACTTTCGGTGAATGGAACACCAGCGATGAGGGCAAACAGGCACGTAAAGTTAATGTAACAGTGCAGCTGCAAGCATCGGTGGGCCCGAAAAACTCAAAGGTGAACTTTAAACTCTAACTAACTTAATAATAAAAGTTAAAACTGAAATGTGATTTCCTTTTTTTCTGCAGGTTACTGAGTTTCAAGAAATGCGTGATTGCAGCAAGCCCGGCGAACTTTATTCCATAGATATAAATAGCGTTAATGCTGGCATTCCATATGCAGATAGTTTTAGCGTTTTACTACATTATTGTTTAGTTCGGTAAGTTGCTGCTAAGTTGAGAGTTGAATTAAATGAATTGTAAATTATAAATTTTTGTTTCTTTTTGTTCCAGTACCATTGATGATCACACAATGCTTTCAGTGCACGCTCAAATCAAATATAAAAAATCTATTTGGGGCGTTGTTAAGGGCTTCATTGAAAAGAATACATGGGCTGGTTTAGAAGATTTCTATACAGCGCTATTGCATGCGCTACAAAGTGAAACGTGTATACCGCCTGCAAAAGGAAAAGGACGCCGGCCACGTAGGGGTAAGCACAAACAAACAAACAACAACAATTCAAATTGCATTCTTGCAAGCAGCAGCAGCAACAACAGCACCAACAGCAACGTTAAACTAAATGCTTGCTCGCTTATTATTGATGCTATTGTTACTCCAAATAATACTACTACCACTTCTACCAATAATACCATCACCACCAACACTACCACCACTACTACTACTAGTACTACAACTTGTTTTAATGCTACTGCTATTACTTCTAATGCTAATACTACTACTACTACAATTTCTACAACTATCAACTGCACAACTCTTTGCTCTGCTACTATCTCTTCTTCCCACTCTAGCAATTTGAATGCGGCTGTTAGTGATAGTTGTCATCTACAACATGTATCTCCTTCACCTTATAATTATTATGGTGTTTGTAGTAGTATTGAGTGTATTGATTGTGGCAATGTTGTTGTTGTTGATCATCATCAGCAGCAGCAGCAGCAGCACCACCACCAGCAGCATCACAAACATCAACATTATCTACACTGCTTTAAGAATCTTTCGAATTTGCAACATCAGCACCACCACCACCACCACCACCACCATCACCACCACCATCATCATCAACAACGTCATCTTGATCATCACCAACAGCACTGCCATCATAATTATCACCACGATAAAATAGAAAATCTTCAGCAAATGCAAAGTTTTATTAAATGTAAAGGTATACAATAGTCAAGTGGAAGATGTTGAGAAACATTTTAGAAACCCTTCCTTGTAGTCGTTTCTGTTTTTTAATATTATTTTGCTGCTCCCCTTCTTGAAGTAGAAGTATTTAAAGTAATAGAGTAAATATTTGTTTTCTCTATTTTATTTTGATAAGTTGATAATTTCATAACTTTAAAGTTTATTTAAAAACTTATTTTTTATTTTTTTTAATTTTTTATTTTTGAGTTATAGAACTTTCGATAGGGACAACTGAAAAACTAGCAGTCAAACAGGGCATCTTTCCTTAAGTTTTTTGTTCTGTATTCTTTGCAAAATATCAGGCAAAAATTTACACTCGAATAACATTTAAAAATCGTTGAAATTTATTTCTAAAAATCACGGCCTATGTACGACACTTACAGAGTACTTAACTCAATTTACTGTGCGAATTATCGTCCATCTGAAATATGAATCGATTCATTTCTTCGTATACTTTTTTGCCTACTGATTTGTACTGTGAGTACATCCGAATCTGACAGAAATAGACGTTAGTGTAACCAAAGACCCAAATCTGTCGATTCAGCGACTCGCCCAAGAAAAAAATCTTTGGCCAGACCTTGAAAGACTAGAGCCAGAGCTAGTGTAGAGCCATATAAGATTGAATAGGTCCATAAACTCGAGCTGGGTGGCCGTCCGAGATGACGTGGGTTCACAAATTGGGCTCTAAATCGCCTCGAAGTCGAACCTCTGTTTTACCTCAAAATCATCTTCAGTGATGTTGCGCATTTTTTTTGGTGAGTGGGTATGTAAATAAACCAAGTTGCCGTTTTTGGAGCGATGGAAGTTCACAGAATATCTTTGAGATTCCATTGCATACGCAAGCAGTGACGGTTTGGTGCGGTTTACACGTCAAAGGAATGAGGCCTACGCCAATGCTATGGTCAATGGAGCGCGCTATAGTTAAATATTGGCAAGGTTAATTGGATATCTCCCTAATATCGCTACCCATGATATGGAGAATGCTATTTGCTATATAACAACTCAAACAATCCACATACGGAGAGACTAGCAAAAGTTTGCTTACTTAGCTACATGGAAAATGCCCAAAATAATTTAAATCTTCATCGTTTTCAAATTTTTTGACAATTTCTATAAATTTTTGAAGCCGTTAGTTCCACTCCGAAAAACAGTCATTTCCTTTTTTTTTTTGCAACTTCGTCATTAACCGCATTAATTATTTTTTAGTTATTACCGAAAATCTTTTCTCTCAACATTTTTTTTTCCAATTTTGGAAACAACCAGAAATCACACGGCGCTAAGACCGAGGAATATGGTGCTGAACGAATTTCTTTAATCCCTGAGATCGCATGAAGTTGTTCTTCATTTTCAGCAGTGTTCATCTTTTTTCTGATTTCCCAACAAGGCAAAATGCACATGCGCCTCTTTTTGAGCATACGTCAAAATTCGAAGAACCCATCGTGCTGATTTCTTCGCATTCAATCCCAGTTCCTAAGTAACCATTTCCTGGGTCACTTTTGGGTCTTTGTCAGTTTTTGACTTCACCAGATTTTGGGTGACTTTCATGAGATTCATTCTCCGTAAAAAAAAAATCGAGACGGTCACAAGCGATGGTGCATTCTCTCCATATGCTACTAATTGGCACTCATTAAATATTTCCACAAGCTTGAGGTTACGCCCAAAACCCATTAGGAATGTCAAACGAAATCTCTTGCTGTGATGGCGGTAGAACTTTTTCGCGTTTTTTCTGTCTCGATATTGATTGAAATATCGCAATAATATGCCAAACTATCTGACATTTTTTGATTTGTCAAAAATTTATTCAGTGTTGCCAATTAAGCGAACGTTTTTTAGTTAACCCCTAGTATTGAGGGAAATGTTCGATAGTCGCATTTTGTTAAAAAATAGAAACGTCACCTGGCCGCCGCACTTCCAGTCACTACACACTAACGAACTGAAAGCCACACACAGAGTTTTCTTTCTGTCACTTAGTCCCCTTTTCCACACGCAAGTATTTTTTTTTCGCCAAGTCAAGTTTGCAGGGAAGAGAGAGAAGACGTGAAGGGACGGGTACAGACTTCCTCATACCGGCAAGTTTTCTTTTGTGCTATTCATTCTTTGACATTTCTTTTTATTTGCTAACTTAAGTTGGTTGCTCATTGATTTTAGGTTCTTATTGAAAAAAGAAAAATTATTCAAATTTAATTTCAGTTTTCTTCTATTTTATGATTTCACTGATTTCATTTTTTTTTATTTATTTATTTTTATTCAATAAACTCTTAACAAAAAGTTTTTCACAACACGAATTTAAGACAAAGTAAAAGAAGTATTGCCCACGAAATCTTGCATTGTGAAAAAGCGAGTGACAAGTCCACAAGTGAATTAGAAACTTACCGACAAGAAAGCTTGCCGTGTGAAAAAGTGGACTTATCCGTACTTGTTTTCGACATAATTAAGCAATAATTTTTCATTTAAAAGTCACCTCCTAAAAAGAGATTGAGAATAAATACTAAAAATGATGAATGGGGTTAAAATTTTAAGCATAATGTAAATTGTGAGGTTATACACGTCATGCATTGAGGTTATACATTTGATCTATAAGTAATAAGGACCTATAAATTGAAATATTTAATTTTTGTAATTATAAAATATTTAACTACGTATGTTACAATGTTTATTTCCACTATTTTCTCCAGTTGAAGAATTATCTTCCATATTTGTCAAATTATTTTTCATATTACTTTCACAATACTTTTTGGCGCACACGAAATTCATTACACACTCTCTTGAAATTTTTGCAGTCTTCTTCTTTCTATTTTGTGTTGTTGTTTTTTTTCCTGTTGATACTCTCTCCATTTAACGGCACAACCACGACGTATATAATCCATGAGAGAAAGTTCAGCTATATGCAATCAGAAAGAGAGAGAGAGAGAGAGACGACAAACAAAATGGGAGAAGTCAACTCTCTGCTTGATTGTATATGGCCGATCTCCATATGCCCTCGTTCGCTAAACACTAACAACTGCATAACTTCATTTCTTATTAGTTTCGTATGAGTGCAACAAACATTTTCAATTCACAGCCCCCCTGCCCTTCTCAATGTTTGAATGCTTCAATAGTCCCCGTTTTAGTTCCTCTTTGCCAGATATACTGAAATATTCATGCTAGCTAGAAATTTGTTATGAACTTCTCATAACAATTTGATTAATTAATGCAATTTTTATTGATCGATTTTTTTTTGTGACAGCAAATAAAAGTGTATAAGCTTTGCTCAATTATATTTACAAAGAAATTAGTTATCGTTAATTTTTAGTAGATAAATATTATGAAACTTGTTTTTACAATTAAAAAATTTTTTAATTTTTATAAATTTTTATAATATTTTAATTTCTTGTTGTGTAATCTTAAAGTGCATTAGGCAAGGTACTATTCAGTCTTCCTAACGTTTAATAAAATTTTTGACTTGCCGAAAAAGAGCGTACTGAAAATAATTCATCATAAAATTCTGTCAAAGATATCAATCTGATCTGCTTTAAATAAACCCATGTCTTTGTTAGATAACTGATTGATTCACAAAATTTCTTTCAGTTTCATAATTATTTTCTTACATTATTTCGTTGTTGTTTCTTTACTCTATCTACACTTTAATTTTACTTCCCCATAATTTTCAATATTTACAAATTCTTATACATATTAAACTAGAAAAAACTCATCATTCTCACAATATTTGCTCCGTTTCTATTTGTTTCTTTTTCTTTCTTTCTTTTCAGGCACTGCTTCACAAATACGTCCACTTGAAGAAACAACCAATGCACAATCGAAAATTGAATCAACTGAGAATACACTTGCCACTCACATACACCACACGCCACATCTGCCGATAGCAAAACATCATCAGCATGCAATGCACGGCGGCGTCAGCGGCAGCGAATCATCGTCAGGCAAATACAAATGGCTATCGCTATTTGTATTAATATTGCTGTGCTTCTTAATCGTATTAAATGTGATATTATTGCTTAAGCTATGGAAGCTGGAAGAACGCATTGAAGATGATCTTATAAGTCGGGCACGTATGCCAAATTTGGCATCATTGAAGTGAGTATTCAGTGGAGTGGAGTGTGTTTGTTTAGTGTCTTAATAATAAATAAATGTTTTTTTGTTATTTTTTTTTTTGTGTGTTTTTGAAATAGAGAATTACCAACTTCTCATCAGGATTGGATTGAGCTGTTGCGCCAACAGGAAATCCTGCATGAAACGGAACTTAAAAAATGGCACAAAGTGCTGCAAACTGCCATTGAATTGTTGAAAAAGGTGAGCGTTGTTTGTCAAACAATTTACAAAAACGACAAACTAACACAACAAATTGAACAAATTCATGAAGAGCTTTAGTTTATAGAAAACACAAAAATATAATATTAAAAAAAGACAAACAAAAAATAACTAAATAAAAATATACCTATAAAAAATTAATCAAATCAAAAACTTAATGAAAAAAAAAAAAGAAAACCAACTGCAACAATTTTTGAAAGTAAAGCCTAAAAGTGTAGCTGAGAAAATGCAAAATTTACATAATTGTTATACTAATTTGAATTGCTGTTGTTTCTTATAAGTGTCATACAAAAACAAAAACACAAAAACAATTTTAAATGTGCGGAATGTTAAAAGAAACAGAAAAACATTTTTTTAAAGCTTTTAGCAATTTATGCTAACTATTTAGAAGCACACATTTCAATACAATTAACAATGATATTGTAAAAAAAATAATTGCTAATAATAGAGAACAGCAATTGCTTTGAGAACTTGTAATTTTTTTCATTTTTATTTTTTTCTTATATTTATTTAACTTAGTTGCTTTTCATTAAGTATTATTTTGATTTTTTTTTTAATTTTATTTTCTATTTTTTTTTTTTTTTTTTTTTTTTTTTACTGTCATGATTTCAATCTCATTCCATTTCAAACTTTATCTATTATAGTGTATTTAAATCCAATTTATTATTGTAAATTAAACTCAACTTGTGGTTTAAACTTAAAACTTAATTCAGTTGATAAAATCATATAAAATTTCAACAGCGTAGCTAACGCACTGAAAAACTACTCCTAAATCGTAAAGTTTCACTCTGTTATATAACAAAATTTTATAGGTTTTTTAAAGGTTGAATATATGTACTAAATATGCTTTTAAATATCTTTACATACTATGCAAAACCATATAAGTTATCATTACAATTCACATCAAAATAAGCTTTGATGTAAATGCATTGAAACTTATGGCGACTTATGCTAATCAGTATCAGAAAGCTATAGTTCTTTTAATAAATATGCAATAGCTAATAAAAATGAAAAAAAAAAAAACATTTCCAAAATCAAAAAAAAAAAAAAAAATACTATTTTATACCCACTTTAATGCTTTTTTGCTTCTGATTGCTTTACAACACATGATAATTATTGAAAATTATATTTAACTGTTTGTAATTTGAGTGTAATTCAAGATATTTGCTGATTTGATTGTCCATCCGTCCACATTATGACTGATTAGCTTTACAGCAAAAAAAAAAATAAAATAAAAAAATCTAATAAAATTTGAAACTTAAGTTTAGAAGGCAAAATATCAGTGTGAAATTACTGTAAAACAACTTTTTCTGACCTGCAGCCTGCTACTTCTTTTCCTCTTCTTTCATTAAATATGAAATGGAGTTAAAGCTGGATCCATTACGTGACCTCTATTGTAGGGAACTAGATTCATGACGGCATTCAAAAATGTTTTTAGAATTAACGAAACGGAATATACCTAAGTCTACCTTAAGACTGCGAAGGTGTGACTTGAAATCCATTATAGAGCTCGGTATAGGCTTTCGGATATGGCAGTCAACAATTCGGTGCAGAGAATCTGTTGTTAGGCTTACTAAGTTTATCATTGAAAATTTTATAGCTAATGCTAGTTCAATTCCATTGGCACTTTGAATTTGATTTCTAATATTAGTTCAATTCCATTAGCATTAGAAATTTTAATGTTAATGCCAATTTAATTCCATTATCATTAGAAATTTTAATGCTGATACTAATTGAATTCCATTATCATTAGAAATTTTAATGCTGATACTAGTTCAATTTTATTGGCATTGGAAATTTTAATGATGATACTATTTCAACTCCATTAGCATTGAAACTTTTAATGCTAATGCAAATTCAATTCCATTATCATTACAAATTTTAAGTCTGATACTAGTTCAATTTCATTAGCATTGGAAATTTGAATGCTAATTCTAATTCAATTCCATTGGTATTAGAAATTTTCATTCGAAATTTTAATACTGATACTAGTTTAATTTTATTGGCATTGAAAATTTTAATTCTAGTTCAATTCTAATGGCATTGGAAATTTTAATGCTAAATCTAATTCAAGACCATTAGCGTTGAAAATACTAGTTTAGTTCCATTAGCATTGAAAATTTTAATGGTAATTCCAATTCTATCACGTAACCATTAAAAATTTGATGCGAATTCCATTAGCATTGGAAATTTCAATCTTGATACTAGTTCAATTTTATTGGCATTAAAAATTTTAATGCTGATACCAATTAAGTTCCATTAGCGTTGAAAATTTTAATGCTAATTCTAATTCAATTACATTAGCATTGAAAATTTGTCTGTTAATGCAAATTCAATTATTTTATTCGAAATTTTAATGCTGATCCTAGTTCAATTTCATTTGTACTGGAAATTTTAATGCTAATTCTAATATTATTCCATTTGCGTTGGAAATTTCAATGCTAATGCTAATTCAGTTCCATTATCATTAGAAATTTTAATGCCGATACTAGTTCAATTTCATTGGTATTGGAAATTTTAATGATTATTCTAATTGAATTACATTGGCATTGAAAATTTGAATGTTAATACTAATTCAATTCCATTATCATTAGAAATTTTAATGCTGATACTGTTTCAGATGCATTGGCTTTGGAAATTTTCATGATTGAATTAAACTAATTAAATTTCATTTGCATTGCAAAATTTTAATGCTAATTCTAATTCAAATCCATTAGCATTAAAAATTTGAATGTTAATGGAAATTCAATTCCATGGGCATTGGAAATTTGTATGCTGACCCTAAAATTCAATTCCATTGGCATTAAAAATTTTAATGCTAATTTTTTATTCGATTTCATTAGCATTGAAAATATGAATGTTAATGCTAATTCAATTACATTATCATTAGAAATTTTAATGTTAATACTAGTTCAGCCAAATTAGCATTGAAAATGTTATTGCTAATGCTATGTAGTTCAACGTTTTTAGTTTTAACATAAAAACACTGCTGCACCTGACTGATCTGAATTTAATATAATTTTTGTTGTTTAATAAATTTTGTTAAATTACGTAGTTGCATTTAAAGTATTTCAACTTCACTTTACTTAGTTTTATATATAATTTCCTATATATTATAATTTCTCTTTTAAAAATTTAGCTTCTTTTTATATTTTCAAAATATTTTTATTATTATTTAACTATTAACTGTCTACTAATTGCTAACCTTACTGACTAGAGACCAACACAAATTCAAAAAAAAAAAAAAAAACAACCAAAAATACCTTTCTTTTATAATTTATATATTTATTTCAGACTGAAAAGACTTTGGCTGCACTTATGTTTCGTTGAAAACAAAACCAAACATGCAGAAATATTTTCAAAAAGTATACAAAATAAACAAAAAAACAAAAAATTATACCTACATACAAAATATGAGTCAACAAAAAAATTTCAACAATTCTACCATGATTGGACATTTATGCGCTGACGGATTTTGATTAGAGAGTGTTCCTTAGACAGAAGAAAATTTTCAATAATTCTATATTGAAAAGAAAAAGTCTATAATGAAAAGCTGTTACAAATTTTATTTGTTGGTTTTTAAGTTGCAATTTAAGTAATTATTTTTTATGTTATTGTTTAAACAAAAATCAAAAAGAAAAAAAAAAAAGAAACAAAAAGTGCATTTAGTTTGTAAACAAAAAAAAAAAAATAGTTTCATTTAATATTTACATAATTTAATTATTGTATTTTGTTCATTATTTATAATTATTGTAATTATTAAACAAATAGCTTAGCTTCGAAATTGTTGTTATTTATATATATTTATAAGTTTAAAAATTATGTTGTTTTTCTTTTCTTTTTTTTTAATTATTTTATTTAATTATTCTACTTAAATTGACTTTTGTTTTTCTATATATTTATGCATAATGATTAAATTTAAATTTAGTTGAGTAGTTTCATTTATTAAATAGAAGCTTAAAATATAACGTAAATATTTGTATTATCATGCTATTTATATTAATTGTTAATTTAGTCAAATCTAATTGTATGCATAGCTTTATTTTAAGTTAAATTAATGAAATGTTGCAGTTCTTTTTTGCGATTTCTATTGTCAATTTTCAACAAAATCAAAACAAAATCTGCAAACGAAATTCACTTCTCTTATCGTCAAACTTCAAAAGTCCTAAATGTATGAATTTTTGTTTTAGAAAATTCATTTCACACATAGATTTATATAGAAGCCTTCCATCAATTTGTGTATATCCGCTTTGGTTTTTTTGTAAAATGTTTTTTGCAAATAGATTTTATTGTATGTTTTTGTAAAAGAAAACCCTGAAAATTAAGATTTTAATTTTCTGGGCAATACAAATAATTATGCAAAAAGAAAAATAAAAACATTTTTAAACACGTATATTTTTGTATTAAAATAAAAACTTAGCGTCAGTTTTTCAACTCAAGTTTGAATTTAATTGAAATTTGTCGTTGAAGCTTTCGTTTTCTTTTTCCCCTTCTTTTTTTTTTTTTTTTTTTTTTGTAATTTAAAATTGTTGAAAATTATTGTCTGAGTTGATGATTGTCTCGGTGCAGTAAGTAAAGTTAGGAAAAAATAAATAAAAAAGTAAACGCATGTAGTATTTATTGTAGTATTAATGAATTATCATAGAAAGGGAAGTAAAAGAAGGCAGAGAAAAGAAAACAAATTGTGAATAGTTTTAAGCTGATAATGATTTTTGTTTTCATTGTTTTAAATTTGATTGGATTAATAAGTAAAAATCAAATACTGCATACATACATAAGTTATATGAAAAACATTTACTTATTATTATAAATTTAATGTCAAATTATGATTACATACATACATACATACATACATATACGTATATATACATATATATATATAATTTTTAAAGCATGTAGCAAATTAGATTTGTGTAAGCGTTTTTTAAAAAGTGAATTACCTAAATATATGTAATAATTTATGCAAAAATAAAAACAGAAAATGTGAAATAAAATTATTAAAACAATAATATAAAAGAAAATAATATATATATACCTACTATTAAAATAATAATAATAATAAATAAAATGAAGTACTGCAAATTTAAAATAAAAGAAATTTACTTTATGTTCTATTATTAATATGCAGCACAAATCAAAACCAAGTAGGAAAGCCTGGAAGATATTTTAGTTTAATAAGCGTAATGTTAATTGATAGTTGGTCATTGATGATAAATTGAGAATGAATTGAGGATAAATTGAAAATGAATTGAGCAGGAATTGAGAAAAGATTGAGGATGAGTTGAAGATGAATAGAGAATGAATTGAGGATGAGGTGAAGATCAGTTGAGGAAGAGTTGAGGATGAATTGAGGATGAATTGAAGATGAATTGAGAATAAATTGAGTATTCATTTAGTATGGATTGAGGATGAATTCAGGATGAGTTGAGGACGAATTGTGGATGAATTGAAAATGTGTTGGGTGATGAATTGAGGGTGAATTAAGGATGAACTAAGAATGACTTGAAGACGAATTGAGCATGCATTGAGCGCGAATTGAGGATGAAATAAGGATGAATTCAGGATAGTTTGAGGACGAATTGAGAATGAATTGAGACTGAATTGAGGATGAATTAAAGATGAATTGAGGATGAAATATGGATGAATTGAGAATGACTTGAAGGATGAAATAAGGATGCATTGAGAATGAATTGGGAACGAATTGAGAATGAATTGAGGATGAATTAAGGATGAGTTGAAGATGAATTGAGGATGAATTGAGAATTAATTAAGGATGGATTGAGGATAAGTTGAGGATGATCTGAGAATGACTTGAAGACGAATTGAGGATGAATTGAGAATGAATTGAAAAAGAAATGAGTATGGGTTAAGGATGGATTGAAGATGAATTGAGGATGAGTTGAGGGTGAATTGAGGATGAGATGAGGATGAATTGAGGATTAGTTGAGGATGAATTGAGGATAAATCGGGAGTGAGTTGGGGATGAATTGAGAATGAATTGAGGATGATTTAAGGACTGAAGATTAGTGCAAGATGAATTAAAGATGAGTTGAGGGACAATTGATGAATCGAAGACGAATTGAGGATGAATTAAGGTCGAATTGAGGATGAATTGAGAATGAATTGAAAAAGAAATGAGTATGAATTAAGGATAAATTGAAGATAAATTGAGGATGAGTTGAGGGAGAATTGAAGATGAGATGAGGATAAATCGGGGGTAAGTTGCGGATGAATTGAAAATGAATTGAGGATGATTTAAGGACGAATTAAGGATGAACTGAAGATAACTGCAGGATGAATTAAGGATGAATTGAGGATGAGTTGAATTGAGGACAAATTTAGGATGAATTAAGGATAGGAATTAAGGGATGCCAAATCATTTCTTCTGTCTCCCCGATTACCCTCGAGAAATTCCCCGATTTTCGACCAAACTCCCCGCAACGGTATAATTTTATATAACAATAGCACGATACGCACTTTCCATATAAAAATTTTATAAAAACGAAAAATACCTTTACATTGGCTTAAAATTGATCTCGGTGACTGTTATTTTAAAGCGGCCCTGCACTATTTCGGTCTAAAACTTCACCATTTTTTATAGGACTGGTAGGTTACTAGAAATGTTCTTTCTGACTTTGAAATTCTTCTCACACATGAGTGATTTCATCCCACTCTCAAAATCGATCGTGCTCATACTTTCACAAAGATTAGTCTCATTGGGTAATAGTTACCACACAAAATTTGAACGATATGGGGTGTTTCGAGTTACTAGACGTTGATTTTGATAGATAAACAAGCCTCAGTCTACTTTTGGACATCAAAGTTTTCAAAAGAAGCGGCATGGACTTTCTTTTGGCTCAAATAAAAAATGTCAAAAACCTTGTTTTAAGAAAAAAAAGGTTCAAAGTATTGACTGTCGGTTTTTAACATTTAAAATATACTTCTCTATGATGGGTGACCGTAGTTTGTAAGTTTACAGATTAGTCCGCAAAGATTAAGAGTTTTAATCTGGAGGTGCTGGACCAAGGCATAGCTAAACCTTTCCGAATGGCGGAAAGGGAAGGCGACTGTTTTGCCTGACTAACACTCGGCATTATAATCGTCTATATCTACGAAAGCACGCTGAATTTCTCTCTGAAATTTTTACAAAATACTTTTGAAATGAAAGCTTTTCAAATTACACACTTTTTTAAAAATCGATTCCTTCAAACCAAGTGCTCACTTAAGAAAAGATGAAGATTTTAAGACCTTAAATATGAAGTATTGCAAAAGCTAAACGATTAACATTACATAAAATTTGACAAAAAATATTCTGCTGACTTTAATAACTAAAAGCTGAACGGTTTTGAATTCAGCTAATTCTCCGTACTATGTAAAATTACCCTCAAATCGGGGAATTCCCCGCAAGTTGGCATCGCTGGCTGCAATACAACAAAAAGTCATAACGGCAACAATAACATAGCTTTATAATATCAAAATCAACCAAATTATCACCACAAAGGAACAAGATGAGCTTGTATCTTGTATAAATTCACCTTGTAGAAAACAAAACAACAACAAAAATATTGCAACAAAATTAAAATCCCACCATAAATTACAAATGAAAGAGAGAATATAAAAGAGAGGAGACTCAGAAGAGAGAACATGTTATCAGCAATTGAGTACGAATGGTGAACAGTGTTGCCAAGTCAGTGTTTTTTCCACCAGATTTGGTGGATTTTTAAAAATAAAACGCGCAAAATTTTTCACTTAGTGGCAATGTTTTTTTTACAACATGAAGACACGGTTTACGTAGCTCCTTTTTGTTCATTTCATTTCTTTTCAATTACATTTGAATAAGACTAAAATTTGAAGGAGTGATATGAGCTCATTTCATTCATTTTCGAATAGTTCAGTTTTTAATAAACTGTTCTGATTTGAAATGCCCACAAATACATATTCAAATATGAATAGCTATACATTTACTCATGGGTATAACAATAACTTAATTAAATCTGGTGGATTTATTCAAAAAAAAAAAAGAGTTCTGATAGATTTTGAAATTCAAGACTTGGCAACACTGATGGTAACCCTAGGAGTATGAATACGAGCCCTTGAATGTCACCAGTGCGTATACGTAATGTTAATTGAAATGCAAAATATATTAATATCTAATTAAAAATGATTTTATTAAATTATAAAGCAATTTTTTTCACATTATGGTGAAATTTTAAACTATAGCACTTATGTATATATTTTACTAACTAATGCGCTAATCCTACACTAATTTCTCCGTAATCTTCATTATTAAATACTTTCAGTAAAAAAAAAGTCAATGCCCTAAAGTCAAATACTATAGATATGTAAGTAGATATTGCACCCTGTACATACGCATAATGTTATTTCGCATGTGATAACCTTGAAAAAAAAAATTGAAATTATAATACAATTTCTACTTCATTGCTGTGCGTTCCTTTCAATTAAATAATAAAGCAGGGGGGAAAAAACTTTTCGCACTTTTGTTTAACAAACATTAGTTCGACTGATAAGCAAGTGGTATCAAAAAAAAACAAAAAAAAAAAATTCAGTTATAAGTGCGTATAAACACATACATAGAAAATTAGACACATGCACATATACTCATGTGTGAGTAAATAAAGTAGAGTAAAGAGTAAGTCAAAAGGAAAGTTCAGAATGAAGAAATATTGTTAACTTGCAATTAAAAAAAAAATACGAAAAAAAGTACATCAGAAGAAGAGGAAAAAAATAACTAGATATACTCTGCATTATTATTTTATAATTAATTTTTTTTTAACTACTTACCAGCTGTGATTGAATTTTCTCTATAGAGCAACTATAGTCACCTATACATGCGTATGAATAACTAAAAAGCTAATGAAAAAAAAAAATTAAAATATTATCTGACTATAAGCAACGAACGCAGAAAACAATAAAAAAAAAAAAACAAAATTTTCCTAAAATAACAAAAATTTTTGCAAATCAACACTAAAAAAAAGCATGCAAAAACAATTTCTATTCATTTAAGTTCAAAAGCAACAACAAATTGCACTAAGTGTGAGTATAAAATTAATGCGTGAAATCTTATCAAAGCGTGCGAGCCCCAGCCAGTCAGCCAGAAAGCTAGAAAAACAAGTGCGTATGTATTTAGAAGTAGAAGAAGAGGAGGAGGAGGAAGAAGAAGAAGAATTATAAAAAGAGCATACATACATACATACATACATACATACAAGCTTAGGTATAAATAAACTCATGTATGTAAGTGTGTATGTATGTAGGTGTGTGTGTGTGTTTGATTTTATGAAAAAGAATGAATATGAAAGAAAGAATCTACAATAGATTGTGCGTAAATATTAATTTAGTTATTTATTTTGGCAATGTCACGCACAATTAAAGTACACGCACACACTCACACATGCTCTTTTACACATACACATATAGAAACACATGTGTGTGTATGTGTGTATATGTGAGTATATAATTTGACGAAATGATAAGGAAAAAAAGCAACAAAACGTCTGCAGCAGCAACAACAATGAATTCATATGAACTCATAAAGTTTATGAGTTTCTCTTTTTTTTTTCAGTTAATTATAAGTTCTTTGTGCAGTTTTTTTTTTTTTCTATGGTTCTATTTATGAAGAATTTTTAGAAATTTTAGTTGCTTTTTATTTACGAGAAAATTCAATTTGAAATATTCAATTTGATTTGCAAACTCAACTTCAAAGCATTCTGCAAACTCCAAATATCTCAAACTTTCTTCATAACCCTTGATTTTAAAGATCAATTCATTACCACTGAAGATTTTTTTATCTAATGCTTTTCATTCATACATAGCCCCGCTCTAGATGAAAGAAACAAAGCCTAAGATATTCCGAAAGTTAGAAAGGAAAAAACTTTGAAGCACTCCACTTGAGTTACGGGAATTCAAACTGAAGTAGTCATGGGTGCATGGAATAGTTTTTGCCATCATATCAATGATCATTTGTCGTTAGTGAATTCAGAGATTATGGAAGAGGCTTTTTGTTCAGAAAGTTCAGAATCAACGACAAGTGTGGAACTCATTTGAATTATCAATCCATAGTGAAATGTATTATGTAAGTTGAGGAAATGGAAATGTACCGACAAGCTTTGTATGTGAATTCCTAAGGAAGAGAATTGATTTTAAATGAAACTAAAAACTGTGACAGTCCCGGAAACGAGCTTAACCCAGTAGGTCACTTCAGAAATGATTGATTTTGATTAAAAACTTTTTGAGATGTATAAGAAATAGACCATTGGGCATATCTGGGTTAAAACACTGACTAAAAATAGAGCAATACATTTTCTTATCGAGGCCCAGTGAAAGAAACAAGAATCATTGAAGACAATGACAAATCCCCATCCATGATGATCAATAAATAACCAAATCCCGCCTCAGTTTCTTTTCTCCATCGATTTAAAAACTTCACTAAATGATTGTTTACACAGTGCAACAGACATTTTTGTGCCTCAACGAAAACTGTCTCATATGAAAGTATTAGTTAGTAGTAGTAAAATTGAATTTTTTAAATTTTAATCAAAAATATCATTAAATGTTATGGAAAATCATGTGTAAATTTACATTTAAAATGAATCTTGTCTTCAGAAACCTATAATAAAATTTTATGCGAAATATTTTCTCAGAACACTTTAACCCATTAACTCCTACCTATATGGGTGTTTTTGGCGCTTTTTTCAAGAAACTCCCTAAAAGTCTTTTTTAAAACAATATTCAAGTATTAATATGTTTCACAAAAATATTCTACCAAAAATTTCATTAAGGGTTACCAAAGACAGCAACCCCCTACGGGTTAAAGATAAGGCGTAAAGCGTTACATTATTTTGTTGCATGGTGCAACGCCTTTGCTCAAGTCAGTAGGTGCTTCTTTTCGTTGATAACCTGTAGAGAAATTTTTAGTCAAATATTTTTTGTAAAACATTTTAACCCTTGAATACCCTATATGGGTATATTTAGACCTTTTTTTGAGGAATTCCAGAAAAATCTCTTTTAAAAGGGTTTTCAAGGGTTAAAGAGTTCCACAAAAATATTTTAAAGAAAATTTCATTAAGGGTCTCTAAAGAAAAGAACTACCTACGGGTTAAAGTGAAAGCGTTTCACCACATAACAAAACGAAGTTACCTTTTACGCCTTACCGTTAAACCGTAAGTGCTTATTATTTTCGGTGACCCCTAATGAAATTTTTTGTAGAATATTTTTGTCAACTAATTTAACCCTTGAACACCCTTGGAAAAGGAGCTTTTCTGAAATTTTTCAAAAAAGGAACAAAAAGACCTATATAAATAAGAGTTAATGGGTTAAAATATTCTAAGAAAAGTTTCCTCGTAAAATTTTAACATCGGTGTCTGAAGATGAGATTCATTTTAGATATAAATTTACACATGATTTTTCATATCACTTGAATAAAATTTTAACCTATTGCAAAAAAAAAAAGGAAGAAATTGTGATGAAGTGGACTAAAACTCAGCTAGAAGTTTCGCTCATTCCAGAATTTGTGTTATCCAGAAACCAAAAATCATAATTTTGGTGATGGTTATTTATCGGAAGGGGGGGGGGGGGGTTTACCTCCCAAACCCTTGAGTTGGGTACTGTATAAATGCATGTATTAATGTTTACATTTATAAAAGTCAAAATCTTAAAACTTAAGCGTTTTATTTGTGTATGATACTTCTTGATTTTATTGCTTGTTTTTGGTGAGGTTCATGACTGATAAAAAACAATCGAAGTCATTCTTACTTGTTGCTCTGCCTGCCTGTCTTTTTATTACTTACTTAACTTCATATATATTTTTTTTCTTGACTCATTTTATTTTATATTTTTTTTTTTTTAATATATATATAAAATTTATTTATTTATTTATTCATTTGCAATTTCAATTTATGTACATGAATTGCGTCGCTAGGTGTTAAAATGAATTTTGTTTCGTCTCCTTTTTTTTTCCTATCTTATTTATTTTTTAAAAATTTTTTTCATCAGTAATTTATTCTATTTTTCTTTACCGCATCGTAGCATTGTATAGTCTTTGAAACAAACAAATTTGCAACATCATTGCATCCATCTAACAATAGCCACCGGAGTGGTTTGTTGGTTGGTTGGTTGGTAATAGAATTGTTGCTATTGTTGTTGCAAATGTTATTGTCATCTCATTGTTTGGAAATTAAATATTTATGTACAAATGTATAAGTAAGTAAAAGCGTGTTTAAAAAACGTGACATTGCTATAGCGAAAAATTACAAATTTCAAAGATTACGGGTGAAATAAAACAGCGAAAATTTACAAAAACTTGGCCAAAAACAAAATTTGTTTTGAAAGTTAGAAGTTCGGCAGAAAAAAAATTGATTTGAAATCTAAAAAAAAAACGTAAAGCAAATCTTAAGAAGTTCACTTCCCAATTTTTATGCAAATTATAGACTTATTAGGATATCTGTTTTAATTCTAACGACCGCATCTACTATACTTCCTTTATCCACCATTAGCATTTCTTCAATACATAAACTGGAACTGAAAACTAATACATTTAAATTTCATACTTTTTACTAACTAAAACTACTTTTAAGGGTTAATCTCGCTCTTACATACACTTCTCATAAACTATATTCAATTTCCACGCTCTTTAGAAAACGAATTTGTATAGTTCAACACTACTTCCGGTATTTCCTATCGATTACTTCAAGTTAACAACCTCAAATATCCAATAAAAAATAATTAAATCAAGAGAGAAAGAAAAAAAAAGAGAAACGAAAAAGAAAAAGAGCGAGAGTGAGTAACGAAAGCAATAACAGCATTTACAAAAATCTCAACAACATCATTTAACTGCTCTCTTGTTGCACATATGCAACAAAAATAACACACGATAAAAAAGGAAAAATGAAACAACAACACAAATAAATCGCAAAACACATACACATACATTCATACGATTTGTGTAAAAACGAACACACACGCAAATATGATAATGTAAAAATCAAAAAAGAAAGAGCGAATTATGCAGACGATAATTCAACTGCGCTCTTACATGTATGTTAACACTTTCTCTCACGCTAGTGTATTCTCTTTTTTTTACTTTGCTTTCAATCGTTGAGAGCGCTCTTCTTTTTAGACTCACTGTACATTGACGTCACAATTTGGGGCTGGCTGGCTGACTGTTACAGCGCCAATGTGAACATTTCAAAATTCATATGTTCAACGGTCTTCAACGACAACAGACCAGATCAGTTGAGAGATCAAGATCGGTGGTAGAACACGCGAATGAGACAACAACGCGACGAGCGGCAATACAAAAAAAAGACAGCGGTCTACAACAAAAAACAAACGATCCATCCGTGTGTGCGATTTTTGATTTTCTGCGTTTTTTTTTAATTTTTGTTTTGTTTTATTAATTTTTTATATTGCTTCCATTACGTTTCCGTTTCTCTTTGTGAATATTTTACGATGTTTGGAATTCTTACAAAATAAAATAAATTACAAAAAAAAAAAAACAGTATGTGTAAAAAATAAAATTGAAACAAAATATAAAAATATTAAAAGAAACAAACGTATGAAATACCTAAATAAAAAAAATATAGGTATAAAAATAAAATGTTTCGGGGTTCGTGAGTGCAGCGCTAGCAAATTCGCAAATTCATTTTTGTTTTTGTAACTTTTTTGGAAGACTTTTTAGTATTTTTTTTTTATTTGGAAGTGCTTTTTTGTTTTATATTTGTTTTATAAAAATTACACTTTGTTTTATATGTTTCTTTGTTTCGCTTGTAAATGCAGCAACAAGGAAATTAATCGATTTTGTGTTTGGCGTGAATTTTTTGAAATTTTTCGGTATTTTGTTTTTTCTAATTTGTAAAAAAGAAATGATATTTTATTGGAATAAAAAGGGAGAGAGGGAGGGTTTGAATTTTTATTATAATTGTGTGGAGTACTAGAGACTTCGATGCATATGGAACAATAAAAAAAAAATTTCTCAACTCAATTTCTAAACTCAAAGGGGATAATTTCTGTATTTTTTCTTTCAAATATATATTTGTTTCGACATTTTTATTTTTAAAAAAGTTTGTTAAAATGAAATTATTCTAAAAAAATTATGATATTTTAGGTATAATATTCAAGCACAGTTCATCATCTAACATTTATTCATTAATTTTTTTCACTTTCTAAAATTTCGATATCAAAGTAACAGCATTATGAAATTTTTACAGAAAAATAACTTTAAATTATTCGATTTAATCAGTTTCATGAATTTTAGCCCCGTTATAAATATACAAAAAATATGCTGGAGCCTTGAAAAAACCAGAGGTTCTCTGCCCCCACACAAAATGTATTCAAGAAGATCCTACTGCTTGAAGTTTATCACACTTTTGCTCATAAATGACTCATAAACGCATCAGACTTGGTATAAAACTCTCATCATGAATCATGTGAGGTTGATTAGAAAGCAAACATGCTAAAAATGCATTGATCTTCTGTCTGATCGCATAAACGCACTTTCCAGGTCGTCTAAATGAATTCAGAAATCGTTGAATTGAATTTATAATGGGCAAATTACTTAAAAATAAAAATTCAGAATAATAAATTGAATTCAAAATATTTTTATTTCTTTTTTTTTTGATTCAAATTAAAATCAAAAATCATCGAATTGAATACAGATTGTTTAAAATGAATTTCGAAATTTTTAAATTGTATTCAAAAACCAACAAATTGAATTCAGTAGGTCAAATTGAATTCCGAAATTTTCCAATTGTAATCAGAATCCGTCAAATTGATTTCGAAAATAGAAAAATTACTCAAATTCAAAAATTCAGAATAGTCAAATTGAGTTCAAAATATTCAAGTTAAAATCAAAAACCGTCGAATTGAATTCAAATTATTCGAAATTAATTCCGAAACTTTCAAATTGTAATCAAACTCTGTCAAATTGAATTCAAAATAGTCAAATTGAACTCAAAATATTAAAATTGAATTCAAAATATTCAAATTGAAATCAAAAATTATCGAATTGAATTCAGATTATTCAAAATGTCTTCCGAAATTTTGAAATTGTTATCAAAAACCGTCAACTTAAATTCAGAATAGTCGAATCGAATTCAGAATGCGTCAACTTAAATTCAAAATGAGTCAAATTGAATTCAGAATGAGTCAAATTGAATTCAGAATGAGTCAAATTGAATTCAGAATGAGTCAAATTGAATTCAGAATGAGACAAATTGAATTCAGAAGGAGTCAAATTGAATTCAGAATGCGTCAAATTGAATTCAGAATGAGTCAAATTAAATTCAGAATGAGTCAAATTGAATTCAGAATGCGTCAAATTGAATTCAGAATGAGTCAAATTGAATTCTAGAATGAGTCAAATTGAATTCAGAATGAGTCAAATTGAATTCTAGAATGAGTCAAATTGAATTCAGAATGCGTCAATTTAAGTTTAGAAAGTGCAAACTTAAAATGAAATGATGAAAAAGTCAGATTGAATTCAAAATATTCAATTTAAAATCAAAAATCGACGAATTGAACTTAGAATATTTAAAATAATTCCTGGTTTCTCAAATTGAATTCAAAAATCATCGAATTGAATTCAGGTTATTCAAAATGAATTCCGAAATTTTCAAATTATATTCAAAAACCAACAAAATCAATTTAGAGCAGCTGAATTGAATTCAGAATCCATCAAATTAAAAATTCAAAAAGTGTCAACTTGAAAATAAATTGAATACAGAAGAAACAAATCGAGTTCAGAAAAAGTCGAATTAAATTCTAAGTAGTTGAATCAAGTTCAGATAGAACTAAGTTTACCCCACTGGGTGCTAAAGTTACCAGGTTAAAAAAGCAACTACATATTTATAATGAAGAATATAATGTATTCGACGGCTGAGTGCAAATTTTTTGTTTCTCAAAAATTTTTAATGCATTTCTGCTACCAACAATTACGTTTTTGCTTTCAGCCCGTCATTTGTAGGTGTAGTCCAAAGGAATACCAAAACCAGCAAATGTACAAATTTATTCACAATTTCTTATTAACTGGTGTCGTATCTTTGCATTTATTGCAAATCTCTTTAATTATTTTTCTCAGTGTATATTTCAAAAGGTTGGGTGAACAAATTTACACATTAATTTTATGAATATGATTAATGTTATATTGTTAGAAGCACGATCGCTAAACCTCACAACCATACAATTCTAGAAAATAACTCAAATTCAGAAAATTAATTTATAATTTTTGCTTCGTTTTTTTTTTTTTTATGAAACAGTGCAACATAAATATATAAAAATATATACATACGAATAAAAAACGCATATTTTTAAACCCAAAAAGGAAATAATAACTGCAAGAAAAAAAATATGAAAATTTTATAAAGTTCTTCTATTTTGAAAGAAAAAAAATAATCTTGAAAGTCGTTAGTAAAATTTTAGAGAATTTAATGAATTCTCAAAACGAAAAAACGTATTTAAAAAAAAACTGAAAAAAATCTCTACGTAAATCTTTGAAAAAGAGAAAAATAAAATCCACAAAAGAAAAAAAAAAAAAAAGGAAACGAGCAAATAAAAAAAAAAAAACAAAAAAAAAATAAGGTGATAATGATTATTTCCAAGGATCTTTTTATATTTGGCGAACAAATTTTTGCAACGATAATACCAGAAGGTGGATCATCGCAGGGATCACCGCAACAGCAACAACAACAACAACAACAACAGCCGGCACTTATTAATACAGCAACGGTAGGAGCTGCGCAAGCAGCGACAGCAACGTCGTTAACGTTACAAATACCAACAGCAGCAACTGTAGCGACAGCTGCAGCAGCAGCAGCAGCAATAACAACAACAGCGGTAGGAGCAGCTGAACAAGTTGCTGTGGTGGTGGTGGTAGAACAAACAAATAAACTGCAAAAAATTCCAAAGGAAGTTGAAGAGCAACAGCAACAACAACAGAAAAATAAAAAGAAGGAGAAACCGCAACTACAACTACAACAACTACAACCACAACAACAGTTGATAAATATAACCGAAGAAAAAAATATTGGCATAAAAACAAAAATAATAAAAAAAAAACAAACGCCAACGACAACGACGGCAACGACTACACACCAAAAAATTCCTGTTGTTGTTGAAGACGTTGAAGAAGAAGAAGAAGAAGACGACGACGACGAAGAGCAACAGACAGCAGACGAAGCAGCTGAAAAGGAACCATTAGTGAAGAGAAATTTAACAAAAATATTAACAGCAGCAGGAATAACAACAACAACGCCATCAACTGCGGCATTATTACCAACTGCAATAACAGCAGCAGCAGCAACAACAACAACAACAACAACAACAGCAGCACAAGCAGGAAAAGAAACAATAAAAATTTTAAAGAATTTTGCATTACGCGCTGAAGAAGCGCAACAGCAGCAGCACCAGCAGCAGCAGCAACAGGAACCGAAACAGCAACAACCACAGACCGATTGTCGTTTACAACTGGAACCTGAAGTTTTTTCTTCCTCTTCTTCTTCCACTTCTTGTTGTTCCTCAACTTTAGCCTCATCGCCAGCTAATACAGCAACAGCAAAAACAATTTCAAGCAGCACTATCGTCGTTACTGATCGAAACGACGACGACAACGACGACGACGTCGATCAAGTAGCGAATATTATAAATTCAGAGGATTCTTCGCAATTAAATATGGGCAAAGTCATATTGGGCAACAATACAAGGTTGGTAACAAAATATACATTTAAAAAAAAAAATCATTTATATACTTACTTTTTTTTTAAGTTTAAGCTTAAACTTAAATTTTTAGTCTTACATTTGTTGTTATTTTTTTTTTTGTTTTTTTTTTTTTTTTTTTTTTTGATTAAATTCATAATATTTTTCTTCTTACTTAAATTAATGGAAAACAGCAACAAAAAATTGAAAAAAAAGAAAACAAAAAAAAAAAAAAAACCGCAAAAACGTGGTAGTTAAATGTTTTTTTATGACCTTATACACATTTACACATACACACCACCGACAATATTAAAGATTGCGAGTGTCTGATTATAATTTGTTGTATTATTACTATATAGTTTCGTTTCTTCTTAGTTTCTTCTCCTTAAGATGAGCGCTTATGATATTTTGTTAATTAAAAATTACGCATATATTTTAATTTATTAAAAACTACACACATGCGTGATTGTACACTCAATGAAAAACTTTAGTTTAATCGTAGAAAATTTTCAGTGATTGGCAAGCTCACCCGAATTAAAGTTCACCTTGAAGAGAAAAATGATTTAATCTACGGTATATTTTCGATTAAAAACCGTTATTATTTGTTTCGAAAGAGTTGAGAGTGAGGAGAATCCTCTCAATCTCAATATGCTTATAAGAACTTTCAACTCTCATAGAGTAAACGAATAATTCTCTCAGTATTTGTAGAAGAAAAAAAAGCTCTTTTGAAATGACTTATGATTGGTTTTCAAAGAGAAAGAAATTGAGGGAGTTTCTTATATGAAATTGCCAACATGTTCGAAAATTCGATTGAATGTGACTTAGGGCGGTATTATAGTTGTTGTTGTTTGAATACAAAATGGAAAACTGACAGCAAGAGCTAGAGAGTAAAATTTGACCAGCATGGCCGCCAAATGATTCGGCTTTCAATATCGAATCATGAGATCAGAATAGTGTTGCATCGTTAAATTTTTTACTGCAATCAGTTTGTAGGAGCAAAATAATATACTTACTTTTGGTTGAAAATGCAATTGAATTGAAAAAAAAACTGCTTTAATAGCAACACTTATTACTATTGCTTGCGTTTTGTTTTGCTCGCTTTAGAATTAAGTAAAAATCTATGATATATAAAAGACTGAAATAAAGGTCTAAATAAAAAAGACATAAGAAGCAGTAAAAGTGAGCAGAAAACGTACTAGCGAACAACAGAAAAAGATCGCAAACAGTGACGTGACCGGAGATCATTTAACAGTCAACCTAACATCGCCCATCAGTGAAAAGCAGGCATTAAAGAACGACAGTTTTTGCCATGTCATATAATTTTCACTTAACTTTTTTATGGGGTGTAGAAAACTTTTTAAAAACAGGAATCTACAAAACAAATAATAAAACGTTTAGGTAGGAGTCAAATCCGCTATTACTGAGATGATAGACAGGTGCGTAATCTACTACTCAATGTTTCAAGGTTCATTGAAAGTCTTTAAGGTTTTATAATTTAAATAATGTCAGCAGAAATTACCACTCAAGGTCATGAAGCATAGCAAAGGATTAATGAAAAGGTGGCTAATTTCCAATGTATAGTTTTTGTTTTCTAAGTTTTGTTCTTCGAATTTTGATTTTTCATTCTCATTTTTTAATTTCGAAAATTTTACAAGTACCTAAACAAACCATATTGCTAAAACTTTTCAATTGTATTATTATTTAAAGTAGTAGTTCAATTTGTGCAGCAAGCACATCAACCAAAGAAGCATCCGGTCAAAAGCCAAAAAAATAAAAATAAAAAACAACAACCAAGAATAACAATGACAGCAAAACTTCATCTTTGGATATTTTCACTAACTAAAAATTTAGGTTAACTTTCAAAATAACGAATTCACTAAAAAACAAAACCAAAAATTAATAAAAAATGCAAAAAAAAATAACAAAAAAAAAAAAAAAAAATATTGCATGGCTGCATGCATGCAGAATGCCAAAATTCTGTTTTCTTACAAAATATAAGCGAAAAATGTACAAAAACAAAAAAGCAAAGAATAACAAAAACAAATAAAAGCAAAAAGCAAATACAAATTATTTGGAGAATTCAGCATAGAAATTTTGCAAAGACAGGAAAACAAAAACAAAAAAAGAGCACATTTCTTCAGTTTGAAGTGTTGTTGCTTCAGTTACTGTCACTGCTTCTTCTCCTTCTCCTTCTTTTTATTTCTTTTTAATACCAGAAACAAATAACAAAAAGAGATGAGAGCAGGTTTTCGAAATACTAATATGCAATTTTATGAACAACAACACTTGTGTGCTCTTCGCTCTCTATTCAACTTCTCGCTCTCAGTGTGTTTTTAGTTTAGTACATGTATGTGTGAGAGTTGGTGCAGCATTGCATGTGTCCTGCATTTTAACCAACCAGCTAATTCCTCTCAGACCCTCACACCACCTCTTACCACCTCTCACTCCCTCTCACGCCCTTTCACCCCCTCTCACTCCTTCTCAACCGCTCTAAACACAAAAATACACATTAAAAACAACAAAAGCAATAGCTATAACAATAACACAAAAAGCAACAAAAATGTAATGAACAAAAGTACAAAAAAGTAAACAAACAAGAAAGTGCAAGGAAAGATGTGAAAAAAATGAGAAAAATTTCAAAATACTTGTTTGTGACTGAATTTTTGCTTGAATTACAAAAAAAAAAGAAAAGAAAAAAAGGAACCTGTTGGTGGCAAACCAAAACTTAAAACAAGCTAAAAAATGAATTGTACCTACATATATGTAAGCAGAAATTTTGTGAGATGAGCACTGAGCTAAAGCTTTGGCTCTGAAAATTATGAGTTAAGGAGCATTTGCGGCTGCATTCATATATTCTTTAATTCATTTTTTTATACACATGTGTGTATGCCCAAAAAGTAGGCAGCCAGCAACAACGTATACGATTGGTAATGATGATGATGATGATATTTTACAATTAAGCCAAATAAATCTTTTAACGTATATTTACTACTGTCTGCTTCCATATTTTTCGCCTAGTCAGTCTTCTGCTTTTTTCTTCTCGTATTCTCGAAAGATTTATTTCACAGTAGCAATAACAGCAACAAAGTAACAAACACATACGCACAGACACAAACACTCATACTCAAAGAAAAAAGAAAAAAGAAAAAAAAAACACAACAAAACTTTACTTTAATTTCAAAGCGTAAAAATGTGCATCAGACACACGATTTGCACTTTGGAACAACGTATGCATGCATGTATACAATATATGTATGCATGCGGTAAGTAAGTAAGTAAGTACTTACTCTGTATGTTCCAAAAAAAGTGGGTCAACTGTGGACCAATTTTAGCAAATTGCAATAATAACAAAATACTAAAAGAAAAACACAAAAAACAGCAACA